>CM031244.1:11968361-12516290 GCA_018340775.1 Taxus wallichiana var. yunnanensis
TGAGATGTATGAGTGCAATAATAGCATACTTGGCCAAATGAAGGCACTTATTCAGGTGAGGGACCCCACCCTAGAGTTCTACCATAAACATATTTTACCCATCATTCAACATATGTGAGAGAAGTTGAACACACCACTTCGTATTGACACATATGTGCTTAATCCAAAATGGCATGTGGATAGGCTAGGTAGAGTTATCCATTTGGATGACAAGGTGAAGAAGGGCTTTATGAAGGCCTTGAAAAATATGTATAGTGTAGAGGAGGTTTCTCAAGTCAAAAAGGAGTGGCTCAAGTTTACTGACCTTGAAGGCTACAAATCTCCAACAAGGATGGACAAGCTAATATTGGCATGACAGAACCCAGTGAGTTGGTGGCGACTATATGGCTGTCTAGGACTATTGCGAACACATACGATTCGCCTCCTTTCCCAAATTTCTATTTCCTCTATTGCTAAGAGGAATTGGTCAACATATAGATGGATCCAATTTGTTAAGAGGAACAAACTTACCTCTAAGAGAGGAGAGAAACATGTAGCTGTACACAATGCCTTGCATCTCTAGGATTACAAAACAACTAAGTACAAGCAGACCCAACATTACAATGAGATGTAGATCCCCGACAAGTCAAGGCATGTTCAACAAGGATTGATCGGGATCCCTATTAAGGATGAGGGGAGACGAATACTCCAAGGAGTTCATGGATGTTATTTCAGATCTTGATTTTGAGTTTTGAGTTGTGTTCTTCTCTTTGTAATATTGTGGATCCATTTCGAATTTAATGATATGAGATATTAGATATGGTCAATTGATCAATCACAATGGTTTTATTTTAACTTACTTAAGTCTCTGTCAAGTTATTTTTTAGTTTATTTGTATATTTTAAATATTTATATATTATTTTAATTAGGCGTCCCCAATATTCGGAGAGAAAAAAATCCGTCCCGAGCCTTATGTAACTATGGACATAATACCAAATAATTGCCGACAAATGCCTATAGTTATGATCTAAGTTGCCGCATTCGAATTTGTAGAGGATAACAACTAAGAGAAATGGAAAAATTGTTAAGTGTTGTATATAGAGATGAATAACATTGTAACTTGAAAGATGCATATAAAAACCAGACTAATGAAACGTTGAAACATACTCAAATGAACAATTGATACACTGTAATTGCTTTTAGCATTGATCAATAGTCCACACACAACACAAGACATACTTTGTAAATTTAATTTAAACAATGAAAAAGACAAATGAAAAGTATGTAGATGTTATCCCATAACATGATTTGGTTCTTACCACCTATTGACTGAGAACAATAATACACTTGATCAAATCTATGAAATAATAATAAAACATGACTCAAAAACATGAAAAATAGCTCCCATGTACTTGAAAATCCACAAAAGAAAAAGTTTGGGCAGCTTTAGTGACTACATAAACATAAAAGAAAAGCAGCATCAACAGCAACAAAAATATTTCATAAAAGTTTGATCCACACCACAATGATTGATTATAATTTATAAGAAAACAAAATGGGAGATATCTTATTTGGGAATTGGACAATCCAACCTGGCCTGTGCCTTTTGCTCCGACCAGAAGTTGATTTAATAGGAGGTGTTGGACATGCAACATTTTCCTGCATGCATTGAAGCAGAATTAGAAATTCAAAGTGATCTAGCCAAAAATGCATAGGAAAGTAAATCCAGAAGACAAATACTGAATAAACATGAATGTAAAACCCCATCGCTAGAACCACATCATGGACTTACGTTTTTGCTATCAAAATCCATTGCAACCCCTGGTTCAACTGGTGTAACATAGTCTTGTGAACTAAAGCACAAATAAAAATCAGTTAGATAATTTGAAGCAAGCCATAGCAATTTGCTCAGTCAACATGAGAGCATCTGTAAAACAACAATATCCAAATCTCATGCATTTTTCCTTGTAACTCCTTTAAAAAGGAACAGTATGTGATTATTGTGGGTGAGCGCAACTGTTCAAAACCGTTAAAGTATGATATGACAAGAATCCGTACAAGACAATAAATAGAGGAAACGAAATACCCAGCAAAAGTGGGAGTATACAGTAAACATAGTCATGCTCGAGAAATTTTACTGCCATCATTCCTGACCAATAAAAAATTATGTCAGATGTATAAAGGTAAAGGGTGTGGTTTTTATGCAAGAAAAACATATTTAATTCTGAACCAGGGATACACATGTAAAATACTAAAGTTCCAACTATCGAGCCCCTGGGGTTAGGGTTATAACTTATTAGCAGTGACAATGGCATGTAAGCTATTAGTATACTTTATAAAAGATCGCAGGTTTTGAGAGAAATATCTAAAGGCTATGTGCTGCAAAAATTATAAACAGATCTATTTTTGTCATTCAGAACACAAGCACAAGCTCAGACTTTATAAATGAACTAAGCATTTCATAAAAAGGTACTTGAAATTACAGAACCCAGACATACAGTAAGAGTATTTATCAGCTGGACAATTGTAAAGAGAGACTATTGGGTAAAAGATATATGACAACAAAGAATGAAATCAAATCAACTTATTCTGTCGATGGAATAAAGTTTATCTTGCCTACCGGAGCCAGATTAGCAAGAACTCAAAAACATGAGGGACGTTCTACATGTGGGCTACAAGTGAATGAACATGACTCCAACACAGAAAACCAGAGCTTGGTACTATCTCAAATATTATGAAAAATATTATTAGCTGGCTGCAACTTTTTGGTGGACATTTGCAGAAAACTTGTGTCTGCTAATGAAAGCATCACCAGAAGATGATGTATCAAAATAAATCTTAGTATAAGACGGTTATGCTCATAATGTTTAATCATGCTCCTGATGTCATATTACCGGTTATCATTATGCTTGCTGTATATGTTCTTTTATATTTTTATTGAAATGTTTTGGCTGTGATTCCTTTAGCATAAGGAAACTTCTCGACTCGTAATTCTTAAAACAATTCATATTTCACATCTCCAGAAAAATAAAAGCTTAAAACAGACACTGCCAGCCCAAACACCACTGATGAAACAAGGACATAACTACCAATCTCATAGAAGACAAACTAAGCTAGCATACCATCTTGTATTAGGATCAACCAAACTTTGTTGTGACAATGCAACAACAATCCGTATTAATTCATGTTTTGCTAAAGCATGGAAACAAAGAAGACAACTGTACCTGGAGGTTCATTGGAAACATATACTTATTTGATCTTGAAACATGGAAAAAGAATCCTGAATATCATAAGTTTGTATTTGAAATTACTCTAGTCATTACAGCGATTAAAATGTGTCTGCTGTGTGTTTATAGCTCTATATACCCACCTTTTGATGCTGAAATAGGTTCAAGATTTTTATTCTTACCATTTCATGGAGGTTGTAATCTTATAGCTATAGCCATTTGCTAATATAATAGCTTAGGGTGTTGCAGTTTACATTTCAAAGGTGGTTTGTTTTTGTTGTTACTCGAGTACTCTCTTGGCAAAGATGCTTAAGAAAATCCCTGCTATCATAGCTGGGTGCACTTTTGAGTCACATTACACTAAGTTGACTATTGGTAGCCATCAATATAATTTCTCCTTCTTTCTTCAGATTTTATACTTACTGGCATAACTGGTTAACTGCATAACCCGGGTGAGTAACAAAAATACTTGAATGCGAAAAGTTGCAAAAAAATGAATTTTAAAATGCAAAAATACACAACGATTGAAATACAAAACAAGGGCTTGTCCCAGAATATGTCTTGGTAATGATCCATTATTACTAAGCCACGGGCATACCTATCAGCTTTAGCTGGTGCCCAAAACAATCTTCAAACAGACACAAGCGTTAGACAAACTAATTTCACACAACTTTGGTCAGTGCTCAAATGAACAAATTAATGTGCTTGGATAATCTAAAATAACCTCAAAGAATATAACCCTACCCAGAAACTGTCCATCAAACCATAGTCTAATGGAAAGTCGATATACCTAAGTTCAAGCCTTGCTAGGTAAGCATTTCGTGTTAAAATGGTTGGATAATGTGTGCCATGTAAACAGATGGTGAAGGTAACAGTGATTTTTACCTGTTCATCTCACTAACATAGAACATTTTTCACTTCACATTATGTATATTATTCAAAGTTTGTACCCCTTGGGTTTCAAGATCATGAAGCAAGTTCAGCACAATACACAGAAACCCATACACTGTGTATCTGATCTTGATAGGCCCGTTACCAAATCACAAGAAGATAAAATAACTACCCAACTCAGAACCCATTAATGTTCAAAAATAATTAGAGAACTTTAGCCTCAAACTCGAGTGAAAAGAATAATAAGGACCCAAGCCCTACCCTGCAAAAATTCAGACCTTGAGGCCTGTGGCACAACTAGTAAGACATTTAGCACGCAAGGAGAGGACATAGGCCCAACACCACTAGGACGTCGCCACAAATTAGCAAAATAGATACCGTCAAACCTTGATGCTAAATTAAAGAAAGGCAAAAGAGGAGCTAGACGAGCAGCCCATAGCAAAGTTGTTTAAAATTAAAAAAATAAAACCAAATCTCCTGCACTTAAATATTATTATGAAAAGGTGGAGTACCTTATAAGGTCCAAGATATATGACCCCAAAGAAAATAACCCTACTCAGAACCTGTCCATCAGACCATAGACTAATGGGAAGTCAGAGTACCTAAGCTCAAGCCTTGCTAGGTATGCATTCTATGTTAAAATGGCTGGATAATGTGTGCCACATGCAAATGAGGATGGTAAAGGTAACGGTAATTCTTTAGGTCATGGCATAGCCAGCTCACTAATATAGAACATTTTTCACTTCACCTTTTATGTGTGTGTGTGTGTGTGTAAAATTCAAATTTATGTCCCTTGGGTTTCAACCTCATGAAGCAAGTTCAGCAGAATTAAAAGCTCACCATATGCTGTGTATCTGATCTTGATAGGCCTGTTACCAAATCACAACAAGGTAAAATAACAACCCACCTCAAAGAACCATTAATGTTCAAATAAATTAGAGAACTTTAGGCTCGAACTCAAGTGAAAAGAATAAATAAGAACCAAAGCCCTACTCTGCCAAAATTCAGACCTTGGAGGCCTGTGGAACAGCTTGTAAAGAGAGGACATGGGCACAACACCACCAAGACGAAGCCATGAATAAGCCATACACAAAATTGGGAAACTAGATACCCCTCCAACCTTGGTGCTAAATGTAACCTGGCACACTTCCTGGCGCTAAATGTTAATAAGGCAAAAGAGGAGCTAGACGAGCCACCAATACCAAAGTATTTTTTAAAAAAAGAATTGCACTTATATATTAATATGAAAAAGTGAAGCGCCTTTTAAGGTCCCAGATATATGGCCACCCTTTACTACCTCTAGCCTAATATGAGTACGCAGGAAAGGCACCCAACTGTATTCCCACCATGCCCTGGTCACATACCCTCCCCTCTTCAGAATTGAACTTGTGGGTTTTGTATGCAACAAAATAAATTAGACATAGAAAGGAATGCAGAAAGACAAAACGATAATGAATACATACTCGAAAACTTCTTGACTGAGAAGGCCGCTGTTTTCATTATCTGATAATGCATTAGTTGAAGTAACCTCCTCTGAAACATCACCTGTGTCTTGTGAATATTTCATTATAAAGTCTTCTGCATCAGAAAGTGATGTGGCCTCTTCCTGTGACTGAGACTGTGACTGAGACTGAGACAACAGAGACACCTGGCTCAGCCTTTCGCTTAAGCAATGGTTATTGCAATCAACTCGAATTTTTTTACCCATTGCTAAATTATATACAGTCAATGCAGGCGAAAGCTGAAGCTCTGAACCCGTTCGTTTTAGTTCCAGCAAACTAAATCAAAAGATGGTTTTTGTCAATAAAAACACAAAATCTAAATAGGGCAAATTCATTCATTGGGAGGGTTGTGATTTTTGAATTTGGGAATTTTATATAGGGGCCGTTTGTTGTGGGATTTGATTCTTTTTAAGAAATTATTAAATGCTTTTGGGGGCGTGGGATGTTTTGTTTTTAAGGGTTTTGAGAAATTAATTAAATGTTTTTCAAGTAAAAATATGAAGCGTGTGCGAGAAGATGGAGGGACGTACAGATTGCCATTCACAAGTGGTGAATGGTCCGATTGGCCAAGGGCGGGAAGGAAACAATATTATTATTTAGACAATTATTTGCTCATTGGAGAATGAATGAATTAAATGAAAGATTTTAAATAATATCTATGAGATCAATTAGTCTATAGAAAAAGAGTTTCGTGTAAAAACAATTGTGTGATATAAGGTTGTTTAAGTATTCTTGTGGTATTGTCCATTCCCTGTACGGTGTTGGATTTGTCGAGCCCCGTCTCCTCAAACAAGCCGAATAAAAGTTTGTATAGTTTAAATACCTAATTTAAATATGGGATCGCTATGATATTAATGTATTTATTGATTATTGGTTCGTATTGAAATTTCTTGTTGGCTTATCTAACTCTTAACATAAATATATGATTGGGTTGTATTTGGAATCTATTCTTAAAATCGTCATTTATAAATATTCAATTGGAGGCAAGTCGTTTAGAAATATTTAATTAAAGGCTAATATTTTTATATTGAGAACTTGAAAACATGTGCATGTTAGATGAATTCTACGCAAAAAGTACCCAAAAATTACTACTAATACATGTATATTTTGGTGAATTTAACAACTTTATGTACATTTTATGGGGAAATTTGGGGAATTTTTTTCAAATACTAATTTGTTAATCTAAAATTTGGACATTTGTTAAAAATTAGTTAATTGGTGAAAAATAGCTCTAACAAATATCTTGTTAAAGAGTGAAATGCCCAAAGTTATAGAGTGTGTTCATGTTCATCCCCCTTATAACAAATGCTTATGGTGTTTGTAATGATGATTATTTTGAGATGACATAAACATGCATGAGTGAAAATCCCACAAAATAATAATAATTATAAGACAAGGGTGATTGATAAGGCTATAGTGGGGAAGAGGCAAAAGGGTGAGATTCCCAAAGCGGATGATTCCATCATTGTTCCTCCCTACAAAAATAATAATGTTAATGACTACTCATGGTGATCATCTTGAGATGACTTAAGCGCACCCGAGTAGAATTCCCACCCAAAAAATCCAAACAAATTGGGTGATTTATAAGGCGCTACACGCTCCAAAAGGTTTGACGATGGGGAAGAGACTAAAAAGTGATAAGCACAAAGTAGTCACTTACATTCATCGTTCATTTTCCCATTCTGCAAACATGGTTAAGGAATCTAGTGAAGGATTGCATAAAACCATACGACCTAGATGCCCGCATAAACAAATAAAGGATAAACGGGCTAATTATAGTCCTTACGCATCATGGAACAATGAACTTCAACTATTTATTGACATAATGAGGAAAATACATTATGCGCACACAACGACAATCTTGTTACAAACTTTACAATTTGCAACACTACAACTATCCCACGAGAAACGTGTTACTGATTATCTCTACTCATACTTGCAAACTCTACAAATATTTGTTTTGGTTACAATCTTCAAAATATTGCTAACACTCGCCTTTCCAATCTTTGATCTTAAAGCTTCATTGATCTAGCCAACTTCTAGCCAACCCTGAATAGTGACATATACATAGTATAGATGTGTATGTGAAACCCTCGTGGAAGTTGAAACGGTTCCTCTTTTAACCATTGCACAATTTGCCATCCATGTGACTCTTGAACTTCTCAAATGGTTGTGCATTATGCATTGTCATAAATATTATTCTTTCATCTCGTGTCAACATGTGGAACCATGGGTGTGATATTGATTATGGACTAGAGTTTTCATGAACAATGCATCACTTCAAAAAGAAGTGACCATTCTCCAACTATCCTTATTTAGGTCATGAGATTAAATGTGTATATACTACAAAGAAATACACACATAACTTTGCAACATGTGAATCATGGGGTTGTGCGAAATCCTCCATACATGGTTGTGTACATGGATTTGAGTTGGAATACATCACAAGGTGCGCAAGTTACTGAGACAAAAAAATCACTTGCATGAGACTTCATGTTGCATATGAATTAAAACCTTTTACACGAAAATATGTAGAGCTCCGATAAGGTTACACACGACGTCTGAAGTTGTGTACAGGCAAGTCTTCAACCAAACATATTGGGTCGTGTATAAGTAAAGGGGTGCACAAAACTAATTACTCCTACTCCGAACTTTTAAGTTGATGCAAGATTACTTGTGAACCCAATGCACCTACATCACCCCTACTCATAAATGTGTACGGTATTTGTACTCAAAATGGGTCTCCTTGCCTTGTGATTATTACCAAAAAAATACACAATGAAAATTGTCATTACATTGACAACCTATGATTTTACAAAACACAATACACAAGGAAATTTTTCATTATGTTAAAGGCTACTAATGGTGGTCATCTTGAGATGAATTGAACACATGAGAGTAAAAATCCCACAAAATTTAATAATCTAATCAAAACGCTTATCATGAAAGCCTTTATGATTAGGTTGTAATTGGGTTAATCCCAAATTGGTATTGATTGTGACATAAAGGTGATTTATAAAGTATCACACATTTAAAAATATTTGATAATGGGGAAAGAGGTTCGAGGAAAGAAGCTCAAATATGTGGATTACATTCATTGTTCCTCCCTTAATAACAAATGCCTTTGGTGTTTATGTGTTAAGTGGGTCCCTTTTTCTTGTCATTATTACCAATATATTTGTTTTACATTCATCTTTCCTCACCTACTCATGGTGGTTATCTTGAGATCAATTAAACAAACACGCAAGTAAAAAAACTCACAAACATTAATAATGTAATTAAATTTTTGACATTAATACATGATTATGTTGTAATTGGGTTAATATTGTATGGGTAATAATTGCAAGATAAGGAAGATTTATAAAGTGTCACACGCTCCAAAATCTTTGTCAATGGGTAAAGAGCTTTAATGACCACTCATGGTGGTCATATTGAAATGAATGAAATATACTAAGTATAAACCTCACAACAATGAGTAAAATAATTAAATTGCTTAACACAAGTACATGGTTGGGTTGTAATTGGGTTAATTCCTCTCTAGTAATAATTGGGAGACAAGGATCCTACACTGGAAATAATTATGAGACAAAGAATTTTTTATGGCACCGCTCAATCTAGAAGATTTGTGAATGGGGAAATCGTGTTAATGACTACTTATGGTGATCATTATGAGATGACCTAAAACACACAAGGGTAAAACCCTCACAAAGAGTAATAATCTAATTGATTTTCTTGACACTAATGCATTATTAGGTTGTAATTGGGTTAATCACACATTATATACTTAATTATGTTTTAATCGAGTTCATCCCATGTTGGCAATAAGTTTGAGACAGGGTGATATATAAGACATTACATGCTCCAAAATATTTTCCAATAGGGAAATAGGCTAGAGGGTGAGAATCCCAAAGCAAATGATTCCATTCACGGTTCTTTCACCCTATCGACAAATGCTTATTGTTCTTTGTGTGTTAAGTGGGTTCCATTATCGTGTGATTATTACCAAAACTACACAAGGAAAAATTTCATCACATTAACGACTTCTCATGGTAGTCATCTTGAGATGAGTTAGACACAAATAGGGAAATTACTTGTATAATTCGGATCATGAGCGAAATATAACACAAATAACACAATATTCCAGAATAATGATCTCAATATGCAATTAGAATAGCTTCGCCACTTCGAGGGGCAACCTCCAAACCATATAATAAGACTCAAATGCTCCAATGATGATGAACTACTACCTAAATCCCCTATATATATTATTCATATGTTATGGCCAACACCAAGGCCGACCTACTAAGCATGAGAAAGTATAAATGATATAATAAAATGATATGGTAAGCCACAAGTCGGCTACTCATATCCTAATACAAGCAATAGGTTAAGGGCGTAGCATGCCCTTCCCCTTCAAAGCAACATTGTCCCCAATGTTGAGAAGCTCTGGGTGTTGCTGCAGGAATGTCATATCTTCCCATGTTGCATCTTCATTGTCCATATTCTTCCACTTGATCAGGTACTCAGTAATAACCCGTGTCCTCAATCTTTTAGTGCATGTTTGAAGGATGCATTCAGGTTCCAAGATGACTCTCCCCTCCTCATCAAGCTCAGGTAACACTATTTGGGCTGATACTCTCTGTCCAATTACTTTCTTCAGCAAGAAACATGAAAGACTAGATGTATTTTGGTTGATTGTGGAAGTTCTAATTTGTATGCTACAGTACCAATCTTCTGCAATACTTGATAGGGGCCATAATACTTTAGGTGAAAGTTTGTTATCCTTTTGTTGTTGTTTCAAAGACATTTGCTTATATGGTTGTAACCACAAAAACCCAATCACCGACTTCAAAATGCCTTTATGTGATGTTGATCACTGTTGCTTCATGCGGTTTTGTGCCATGACCAAGTTCTCCTTGAGACTAGAGAGGACCTCTTGTTGATATTGAATGTGTTCTTCTACTGCTCTAACCCGCGGTTGTCCTCTCAATGATGATGTGATGGATGGTGGATGGTACCCATAGAGTGCCAAAAAAGGAGACATTTTAGATGAAGTATGGAAGGAAGTGTTATACCACCATTCTGCAAGTGGCAACCATTGGACCCATCTTGCTTGTTTATCTGACGTAAAGCAACGGAGATATCCCTCCAAACACTTATTTACAACTTTTGTTTGCCCATCAGACTGGGGATGATAAGAAGAGCTACGAGCTAACTGAGTACCCAAACATGAGAATAAATCAGTCCAAAAATTACTAGTAAATATAGGGTCTCGATCACTTACTATAATCTTCGGTGTCCCATGAAGCTTCTGAACTGTGTCCATGAAGGTTGTTGCTACTGTGCTTGCAGCAAATGGGTGTGCCAAGGCACAAAAATGAGCATATTTGGTGAGTCTATCCACCACAACCATGATGACATTTTTTCCTTCAGATTTAGGCAATCCTGTGATAAAGTCCATGGAAACCTCTTCCCACCGCTGGCTAGGAATAGATAGAGGTTGTAGAAGACCTGGGGATCGAACTGTTTCACCCTTATTTTGCTGACAAACCATGCATTCTGCCACAAATTTTTGGACATCCCCTTTGAGACCTTCCCAAAAGAAATCTTGTTTGACTCGATGATAAGTCTTGAGAATCCAGTGCCCCCTCTTTGGAGAAGAGTGAAGCTCAGATAGAATCCTATTTTTAAGAGTGGAGTTCTTACATAGGTATAATCTATCTTTATACCATAAAACATCCCCTTTCAATACAAATTTTTTAGACATGCTTGGATCATTCTAGAGATGATGAATGAGGTTTTGTGTGGTTGGGTCATTTCTCCATTCGGACCTTGCCTCATCTATCCAATCTTCTTGTAATATGGATATGGCACATAACAAGGTTGCAGTTGATTCATCTTTCTGCGACAGAGCATCCACAACTACATTCTCCTTCCCTTTCTTATAGATAATCTCAAAATCATATCCCAACATCTTGGAGACCCATTTTTGTTGTTCTTCAGATGATAAACGCTGCTCCAAGAAGTATTTTAGACTATCATGATCTATCTTCACTTTAAAGTGTCTTCTTATGAGATATGGTCTCCATTGCTTTACTGCATGAAGTATGGCTAGCATTTCCTTCTCATAAGTCGGCTTGGAAAGATTCTTACCTTTGAATTGACGGCTCAAAAAGGCAATAGGATGGCCTTCTTGCATGAGAACTACCCCCATACCCACCCCTGATGCATCACATTCAACAATGAATGTTTTGGAAAAATCTGGAGTAGCCAAGACTGGAGTGGTGCACATGGCCTCCTTTAGTTGCTCAAATGCTTTGGTTGCATCCTCACTCCAATGGAAGGATTCCTTCTTTAATAAAGTTGTGAGAGGTGCAGATATGCTTCCATAATGCCTTACGAATCTTCGGTAATAACCTGTAAGCCCCAAAAATCCTCGTAGATTCTTTAGGGTTTTTGGAACCTTCCACTCCATCATGGCTTTGATCTTATTAGGATCCACTTTAACCCCTTCATGAGAGACAATGTGACCCAAATATTCAACCTCCTTGAGTCCAAAAGAACACTTAGAGGGCTTTGCATAAAGTTGATGTTGCTCAAGGGTTTCCAAAACCTTATTTACATGATGCAAATGTTCCTCCCATGTTTTTCTATAAATTAATATATCATCAAAAAACACTAAGACAAACTTCCACAAGAATGACTTAAAAATAGAATTCATCAAACTTTGAAATGTAGAAGGTGCATTTGTGAGTCCAAAAGGCATTACTAGGAATTCATAATGGCCTTCATGTGTCCGAAAGGTAGTTTTATGAACATCCTCATCCTTGATTCTGATTTGGTGGTATCCCGAATGAAGATCAAGCTTTGTAAAATAAACAACACCATGCTAACTCATCAAGCAAATCATCAATTACAGGAATAGGAAACTTATCTTTGATTGTGTACTTATTAAGTTCCCTATAATCAGGACACATGTGCCACATGTCATCTTTCTTCCATACCATCACTACTGGAGAAGAATAAGCACTCTAACTATGACGGATAATTCTTGCTTCCAACATCTCTTGTACAATCTTTTCAATTTCACTCTTTTGCACATATGGGTACCTATAAGGTCTGATGTTAGGTGGTTGACTTCTGGTAATAACTGAATAGCATGATCATGATCTCTCTTTGGAGGTAAGCCCTTTGGTATATTTTCAAATACAACAAAGTGTGCATCCAACACTTTGCTTGCATATCTGATGGTATAATGTCCTTAGAATGATGAGCCTCCAATGAAAATAGTTGTGCCACAAATCCCTCTGCACCCTTTTTAGCATTTTGTGCATCTGATGAGAACTTACTATTTGTGGAGACTTTTCTCTTAAGCCTCTTAGCTCAAAAGTCCTTCCTTCAGAGTGAAATCACATGAACAAGTCTTGGAAGTTCATCTCAATGGTTCCCAAAGTGGTAAGCCATTGAACCCCTAACACAATGTCTTGCTCCTCCCATAGAAATGGCATACATGGGACTATTTAGTATGTAATCTCCCATGGCAAGCTTAATGCTATGGCATTTTCTAGAACAAGTAATGATACCTCCATCAATCATTACTTGACATTCAGGAGTTGGATAAATGAAGCAGTTTAGGCACACTGCTAACTTATGATTGATAAAGTTGTGAGTACTTCCTGAATCAATCAACACTGTGACCCTCTATTTTTTAGGAATCCAACCACCTTTAGGGTTTGGGGGTGTTAATACCTGAAATTGCATGGCATGAGATTGTTGGCTGAGGATCTCCTGACTCCTCCTCTAGCTCAACCAAGACCTCTGACTCTGAATCTTCATCCTTCTCTTCATCTTCACTAGGCCCATCAATGTAGAACAACTTCTTTTCAACACATTTATGTCTGGTCCAAATTTACTTATCACAGTTAAAACATAAACCTTTTTCTCTTTTTTCTTCAATTTGTTGAGGTGTCAATCTAACTAGTCGAGGGAGTGTTGGGGCCAAGGTGTTGCGATCTCTGGTATAAGTGAAATGTTGTCTCCTACTTGAAACAAATTTCTCCTCTGCCCTTCTTTCCATAATCATCGAATCGAAAACTTATGAGGATTAAACATACGCACCTCATGCTCAATGTGATCCTTAAGACCCCAAGAAATAGGTCATTCAGATTCTCTTCAGTAATATTTTCCACCCATAGAGAAAGGTTTTGGAAGTGATGAATGTAATCCTTAACAGATCCTATCTGTCTCAATTTTGCTAATTGGCTGAAGTAATTATCTGACACACTAGAACTATAGTGTAATTGCAACTCTTCAGTGAACACTGTCCATGTAACATTGAGACCACTCTTCTTACCTTTGAGCACATAACCATCGATACCAGATGAATTGGTTAGGTTCGAGATACAAAGCTGCCATGGTCACCTTTTGTCCTGGTGGAATCTGATGTAGTTCAAAAAAATTCTCCATTTGGTTGATCCAATTGAGTGGATCCTTTCCATCAAACTTACGCATCTCCACTTTTGGAAACATAGTACGGGCCTGCAGAGTGCTCATATTTGGATTGTGCACACTCGAAGATCCACTCTGGCTCATGTGTCTATTATGTTGACCTGAGGATCCACCTTGATTGACATAAGTATGATTACCCATCATATACGTACTAAAGTTTTGCATGAAATCCTCCAATATTTTTCCAATCCTATCCACATCTTCTTTGTTGGCCACTCGAGATTCGAGGTCTCTCAGGTTAAACTCAAGTTGGCTTACTTTGTGGTCATGTCAAGTAAACCTAACCACTGAGGAATCTGTAGTTATATCTTCTGTCTCCAACTCCTCAACTACTATCTCATCCTTTTATGGTGTTTTACCCGGAGTGATGGGATTCTTTTTTCCTCTTGTGGAAGGCCTTGCCATGATGCCCCAAAATAGTAGGATGTAGGGATCACGGTCAAATTTTAGGGTTTCGTATTTCAATACGAATTCAGCCAAATATAAAAAAACTTAAAGAACAAACCCCAAATAATTTTTTTTTTCTTTCCAAAAATGTAACGAATTTGAAAAAATTCCACAATTTGCACCCTAGGGAGTGATTTTATGAAAAACCCTAAATTTGTAATAACTTTTGCAAAATAAATCAAAAAATTCTGAAATTTTCAAGGAACCTTACTTGAAATGTTTTTCAACTCTGGTAAAAATATCTCCCACCAATTCGCTTTGGTTCGCAATATATGGTGAAACAAAAAATTAGGGTTTTGCCTAATTTTGGCCCGGATCGCAACTCTAATACCACTTGTAATGAAATTACTTGTATAATTCAGATCATGAGAAGAAATATAACACCAAATAACATAATATTCCAGAATAATGATCTCAATATGCAATTAGAATAGCTTCGCCACTTCGAGGGGGCAACCTCCAAACCATACAATAAGACTCAAATGCTCCAATGATGATGAAATACTACCTAAAATCCCCTAGATATACTATTCATATGATGAACATCCCGAATAATTAGACAATAATCCATGTTAAGTGACATCCACAATGCTCCATCAAGTTATCTCATGACCCTCGTAAGGGTATGAATCCTAAGATTCACAAAATCTTGAACTAATTGGGTAGCCATCCATGTTGAGCTTCATCTACCCTAAATCCTTTCTTGTCGTCAAAGTGGGGGTTTCTTAAAATATATATTCTTCGTCATTTACAACATTCAAAGGATCTTTAACAATGGTTGCATTAACTTCATTTGATATGCTTTTGAGTTTTTCTTTAAGAACATCGTTGCCTTGAATGGTATATTTCCATGTTGTGTGAACTCATTTTTTGCAGTAGTAACATTCAATTTTCCATTTGTCTTTATTTAATTTTCTATGGTTATTTTTGACTATAAGGTCATCTCGGTTGAGTATCATCTTTTGTATCTCTTCTAATTGTTCTCTTTTCTTTGGTTAAGATAGCTGAAATCATATCTTCCAAAATTTGAGAAGGAAATTGACTAAGAATAAAAAATACATTGTTGAATTTAAAAGGAAAATTGTTTAGGAAAATGGATTTGGTATCCTCATTATGTACAAAGTGGAATTAAATTTTGTTGTCTAAGAAGAAATATAATTTCTTATGTGGCTAGAAATAGTGAATCCATTAGCCATCTTGAATCTAAAAAGTTTAAGCTTAAGCAAAAAGATTGCATTGACAAATTTTACTCCAAAGAGAAACCATTATCATCTAGGCTCACATCGATCTAGTAATTTAATTGCATTTGTAGATGATTTCTCTTTCCCATTAACTATTCCCGCATAGTTAAATTCATCAATCGCATTTGCATTTTAACCTTCCGAATATGAAAGTTGAACCCAAAATGTTTCTCCAATGGAGTATCCAGTCTCAAAAATAATACCTATGAGATCTATACAATAGTTTAGCCCCGATAAACAATACGGTGAACAAATTTTGACCTAAAAAGAATGTAAATAAATGCATTGTTGAAAAATTAGAAAAATACCAAAGCAATTTGTATTCTTTTTTAGACTGTGAGCAATTGATTTTTAATCATTTTTAGGTCTCTTGATTCATCATTTTCCTTTCTTGATTGTATTTTCCCTAAAAATTGAGCCTAAGAAGTCACATGTGTCCCTCTAGTATGAAACAGACAATCGTGTTTTTGTCATCCGTAGTTTGCGATTAAAGTTCACGTATGGTATTTTATAATCATAGTGATTTGTAATGGTGGAAATAATGGTTATGTTATCATGATTGTGTCCTTGCTATTCACACATTCAAATAAACATTAATCCCTCATGCAAATTTGTGTCTTTGACTAGTGTCCTCTAAAAATCACAACAATGTTTAAATGTACAATATCCATATTCGCCAAAGCGTGTCTTTTTGCCTATATTTTTCCTCCTTGATTGTTCATGTTTTTCCCTTTTTCATGGGATCTATTATACTTTCATGCCCTAATAATAATTTATCAATTTTGACATTTTCTAGTTTTCTACAAGTTACAACCTTAGATTTTTTGTCTTATTTGATATTTGGAGAGCCTATCGAGTATTCATCTTTGATATTAATGTTAGAATACACAAACAAAGATATAACGAAGGAGAAGATTACGACATTGAGATTGTGTTTCTATCATTTTATTATACAAGAGATAGTCACAAAATGGTTGAAGTGGTTATAACCATTAATTAGTTAATATGTAACTAATAGTGAATTAATAAAACCTTATATTCTTGTAATCTATAATTCACTACACACTCAAAGCTTTATGAATGACAAGCCTAACCTCCAGGGAGGTCCAACCTCAAATGCACAAACAAATATTTTTCTCCTTTTTGTTTGGTAATGCTCTGATAACAAGTTCTATAAGTTATTAGGGTTTCTACTCTATTGTAGATCATCAAGTTCATCCCAAGGTTGTTCAAGTAAGAACAAAAATAATGAGTGTCATTACAGATAAGAAAAACACATAGAAAGTTGTACAACATGATTGTCTCTCAATCTAAAACCATACACTCCATGTCTTGACCCCATAGTCATTAAAATATGTACTTATTACTATTACATTATGCCTTTATTATGTTTTTATATACATGATTTCTAAGTATGGAAACTAGGCACTAGTGACACCTCTTTGGTCCTTTTCTTACTTTGTTTAGCTTTGCTTAAGTCTTTTTTCTTGCATTTGCATCTTTCTAGTTGAGTCACAGGGATCCATGTTCCTATCTTTTGTTATGTTTTTGTTTGCTTACTGCCGCAGACAATACCGCATAGATAGGGCAGTAGTGCTGACGTTAATGTCCTTCTAGGCACTTTTGTCCTATTTGCTTGATTTTCTCCTTAGTTGGTTTGATTTGGCTTTGGGTCTTTTCTTATCTCCTTTTCATGACCTAGGTCGGCTTTTGGTGTCACTATGTGTCGAAATTCAAACAAAGAACTCATATATATACACAACCTACTAATGATTATAAGGGGACATTTTGGTTATCATTTCTATATATACCATATACACAAGAGAAACTATTTCGCCAAATAGTGTGCGTACATAAGAGAAAAACAAATAAGGTAAGGGTGAGGAGGAATACATGTGAGTGAAAGTGGAAGGTGGAGTGCACACATTCTCATTTCCTGATCCAATGCTGATTGTGATAACTTCCTTTTTGCTAGGAGGAACTACGTGCGAATACAAACAAGACCACACAAGAAATAGTAAATGATATATGTCAGTGGACTCGCTTAGTGTATGCTAGATCCAGGAAGTGTGATACTTCCTAGATGGTTGTCAATCCACTGTTTAAAACAACTTAATGCAAGAAATAATGTGAACCAATAATGTCCTACTATAGTTGATATGATTTAGGTATCTCATTCAAGTACTGATAAAAAATATAATCTAACAAAGGCTAGGCTAGGATTAGATCTCGAAAGTCGAATAGGTAAATAAAGTGGTTAGGACAGTCGGGTTCAAGCTTTAGGTGATTTGGGTTGTTTGGATGAACGGTATGAGGTTTCTATTATAGGAAGGTTTACTGAGATACGAAGGCCGAAGATCGGTATGGTATGGTATGACCGATGTCGGTTGATAAGAAACCGACGCACGGTTTGGGTTAACAGATGTTGGTAGGGTCAAAGCTAGTAGAAACTTAGTGAGGGTGGGTTTTGGTGATTCTCTGGGATTGCCTAGGGAATGGACAGATAATGGGGAGGTAGATGATAGTGTTGGGGGTAGTTAGAGGTGTCTGGAGTTAGGTATGGGAGGCTAGGAGGTTGTAGGTGGTTGGGTAAAGGGATTGACAGGAGGTGAGAGGTGATGGGATGTAAGGGAAACTAGAACTCTCCAACAGATATGAAGAAACTAATCTAAATAAATATGGGAAGGTGTAGATCCAAAGGTACTTACTGGTGTTTTGCAGACCTGGTGGTTGGATGGAGGTGATGGTTGATCTATGGAATCGGTGGTCGATCCGTGGTTGTGCTTCCCGGAATGTTACCGTGAATGCTTTCCTTTCAAATCAGTGTTTGGTTACTAGTTCAGGGTGTCTGGGTGTGTAGGAGTGCTCTGGTGTGTGCTTGTATGCAGATCTCTCTTCTTTAAGACTTGAATAATTATTCCAACCTCTCAAACAAGGTTACCAAAGTGAATATATGGTAACCGACGTCGGTTTAGGGTTGACCGGCGTCGGTTAAGGCAGGGAAATCCTAGGTTTACTAAAAATGACAGATCTTGGCAATCTTTTTGGCCAACTCTGTCTATTCTCACGGATCAAAATAGAATGTTGCACTTAGATAAGCGGGAATGTGGTTAGAGGAAGAATAGGCATGTGATTTTAGGGTTGAACTAAGTCTTAGTTAATTAAGGTAGGTAGGACTAAGTCTTAGTTAGTTATGGTGAGTGGATATTGAGTCCTAGTAAAAGGGAAACATGCTAAGAATAGGTTTATGATGAGGTGTCTAGGTGAGGTGGAAATTAGTTTAATTAAGGTAATTAAATAATGAATATTGTGAGCATGGGCCTTAATTTAATTGATGGTAATTAAATTAATATACATGTGGGGTAAAGGGGGAGTGTGACCTAAATTTGGTGTCTACAAGAACATAAGGGACTACATTTTTTGGGATGCATTATTCACTGCATAGGGGGAGGCTATTCTGAATTCCATATCACACATTATTGCATTAGGACAAAGTAGTTGTATCCCACTATTCTTCGTGTGATTGGTAGTAGGGAATCCTATCTCAAGGGACACAATTTCAATCACACATCACAAGAACTACATAGTGTCCGAAATGTAGTGCGGCGCTCCAAAAAAAATATCGAGCGGGCGATCGTTGGGGTCGATATGCCTCTCTCATATGCATTTTTTATTCAATATAATGTGCACTTAAGTCTTGTGTAGGTAGCTAGGGTTTGTTTTGTAAGTACAAGTGAACCTAACACGACCTACAATGAGCTAACGTGACACGAAAGAATCATATTAAAATTCCAGTTTAGAATCGAGCTTACGCAACCTAGAATACACTTTTTCAAAACATTCACCAACCCATAATCAGTCTAAACCTATGGTGACAAGCTAAGTCATTCTAAAAACTCTATATATCACTCTCGCTTATACTTATATTAACTAGATCTTGTATTTTACTATTATTTTATTTGATCAACAATGCTCTTATCTTAGATTTAATTTCATTAAATCAAACCCATATAGTTATTTCCTTGGTTATATAAATTTTGTATGGTCATGAACCCGCACACTCTCCAATTCTAAAATCTTTTGTGTAGAATCCACAACTCTAAATCTTCTGTTCCACTTCTCTCGCACACCCGATCACTCTAGAATCATCCTAAACAACTAAGTTTATTTCTAATCTCATGTTTTGAGCAAGCTACTTATTGTTTATTAATCATTTAGTTATTTTCATGTTTGAATACATATTATTTTGGTCATGTATAATTGATGTTGGAATTTAATTAGATCGAATGACATACTTGTTAATCCTTATATCCCTGTTATTGTTATGTAGCTCATAATAACTCTAGAATTTACATACGGTTTAAACATTTGGTGAACCCAATGTATGACTCATATATCTCATGTCAACCCTAGTTTCCCTATGGTTTTTCTTTTCGAACTATCTTCACTCGATCATGGATCCCTCTCCATGCCCAAAGTGGTATATGTTATAGAATATCTTCGCACTCACCCCACATGTCAACACTTTTTTTCACATATCTTACACACCAAAAGAGTTCATCTTAATGCAATATATGAATATGTGCTCTCTATGTTCACTATTGTAACCTCATTACTGAAACCATATCCTTCAGCCTTAAAGAGCTCCCCCCGCATGATTTCATTAGTGATTTAATCTAAATTGAATTAAACCATATTTCAGAGTAACTTTATTGTAACTAATGATATTCAAATGATAATATACAATAATGGACAAATAACAAACATTCAAAGATATGAAACCCTAAGCAAATGAAAGAGGAAGACGACTTAGCTAATTTCCTTGCAATCTAAAGATGATTTGGACTAGAAAATTATTAGATCCGCTAGAACAAGTGTCATTAAGGCTTAACAAGGGTTCTAAAACTCGGAATTGTATCGTAAATAAGTGCCCACATGAGGACAAGAGCATCTGGGCACTAATGACTAGACTGGGCGCTAGTGACTGCTTAGATGCTCAAGTTATGATCCTTTCGGGAAGAAGGAGCTTCAATTCTACTCGGTCTTTATCACTCTGGTTCAAATGTTATATCATCGGTAGTACTGTAATTTGCAAAAACAGATAACTACTTGCACATGTCCACAAACCACATCAAATCTAATAAAAATATGTAGAATGTGGAATCAGACTGACCCAGATGGTCACCTGAGAGTGAATTTAATACCAAATGTTGCACTACATTTCGTAATCCATGTAGTTCTATGTGCTTATGTGTGTAATGATTCTCTATCATGCCCTTGTACTTGCATGATGATAGCGGGCTAGATCTAGAATGTACCAAGTATGTAGAATGTGTGTGATGAAATAAAATGAACTCCCCTCTTATGATGTGTATGCGGGAATAATGCAACATGTGTCCTTGCATGGATGTGTTAGATGTATATTTTTTAATGCTCTTATTCCTTTGAATGCAAGTTTAGGTGATGATAGATAATTCTTATATGCTTGGCCCTTTATTTGAAAGAAGTGACTAAGTATATATATGACTCCCTTGTTTGAATTCCGTAATTGATAATTGAAAGGCCGACCCAAAGTTCTAAAAGGTGACCAAAAAGTAAAAGATACCGAAAAGAGTGAGAAGAAGATAAAGAAGGTCCAGAGCACCCAGGAGGGACATGAGCGCTTGGGTACTTCATCCTAATCTGGCACTAGTGTCTGAGGCCATAAAAGATAAATCGGTAAAATTCTTATAGAGTCATAAGATATGTAAGACCAATAAAAGTGCGGGAGATAAAGCAAAAAGCTAATAAGAAGTTGTCAACCACTAGTTTTCTTTCTTAGGAATCATGTATACATTAATATGCTTTAAGACCTAGAAATGTACCCAAGTGCATATATTTTGTGTCTACATTAAGTCGAATCTTTCATCATATATCTAAGTAAATATAGATAATATCTTGGTCAAACATGCCTTTGTAGACAATGGCTCAGGCCTTAATATTTGTAACATCTCCTTTTACATCAATTCAAACTTTAAGTCGTCAATCTTACCTCATCTACCATGCACAAACAAGAATTTGATAATACTCCATGCTAGGTACTCATACATATCACCTTGATTATTAGTATGGGAATTCACACTCTCGATATTTTGTGTCATGTCATTCCTAATCATCCCATTACAACATTCTTCTAGGTCACCCTTGGATCCATACTATGCATGTTATACCCTCTACCCTCCATGTTTGGCTCAAGTACTATTATCAAGGATATATTTACACTTTGTTGAGGGTGATCCAAATCCATTCAAGCATTTTGCTACTACCACATATGAAAATTTATCTATTCCCACGTATAATATGGTCCAACCTTGAGCTTCTCAAATGCATCTTACCACCACCTTCTACTTACCATCAATATGGAATGGGTTATCAATACTTATTACATAAGGGATTTATAGGATGAGTACTTAGTCACTCTTAGAAAGACATCCACACACTTATATTACTCCCTACATACTCTCCTTGCCAAGGTATTAGTTATACTACCCTATTGTTATGTGCATCAACATTAGTTCCAATGTTTCTTCCAACATAAAAAAATCACCCATGAAGTTAACATGGAAAATCCTATGACATCTCTAATTCCCATCCATCCATATCTCATTGATAATATTACATCTCTTGATATTCCTACCTTAAATTAATTTACTAATGAATAAGCCCTTCTTAACTACATGGGTTCCTATGATGTGATTTAACAAAATTTAAATCTTAAGTCAAAGAATTGGTGATCAATCGGATATATTAGAAATTAATAATATATAACATGCAATGGTAAGCAAGTATAACCAACAAGAGGATGAGAGTGACTTAGTTGATATCTCATTGTATGTGTTAAATCTAAGTTGGGATGATGGTAGAACAAAATCAATATAGGCACACAGATTCATTTGGAAGACAATGATCTACATGTGTCTTTGGACAAAAGTGTCTAGAAAGGGATATAACCGCCTCTGGCGTTAGTGTCTTGGTAGTGAGTGTGGATCTGGTTATTTTAGGGTATGATAATGTCACCTTCGCTTCACTCTGTGTCACATCCACTTCATTGTATGGTTTCTCTGTTGTACATATACCTACAAAACAAACCCTAACTACATATACAAGGCTCAAACACACATTAAATGGAATGAAATATGCATATGCTCGAGTTAGACTAACATTAGCGGTCACCCAAATGTAAGTGTCATTGAGTGTTGTACTAAATTTTAGACTCAATGTAGTTTTGGTGTGTGTGTGTGTGTGCGTGTGTGATAGAATCGTGTCCCTTAAAGTTAGGTAGCCCTTGTGTCGGTTGCTGCACTAAGATAACGGGCTATAACTACTTTTCCCCCAAGATGAATGTGTGATGGAATTCAAAATTTTCCCTTCATATGCAGTGAATAATGCAACCCAAATGTAGTCTTTATTAAGTGTTCCTTTTTCCCAGAGTAAATAGAAATTAATGGCCCCAATTGTCTAGTTTTCCCGTTGCCCTTTAGAATAGATAGTAAGTTGTGGGTGCGTGTGTGATTCTTTTGCTTGAATTTTGTCATTAACGACTCTAAAAGCTGACCCAAAGTGATAAGTGTTATCTCTCATATGTGCACCCTGGTTGAGGGATAACAACATGGTTTCTAATCTTTCTCTTACCTCACTTCTGCAGATACAATGGAAACACCTCGGGCTGAGGGTATCCCTATGTTGAGGTGAGTCTCCGAGATTACAAGGCCGGTTCCTTATTGATGTATCCTAAACTAATTTTTGGGGTTTTAAGGGTAAAAAGATGGTTGTAACTAAAATTTAAATGGGGTGATACACAAAAATTATTGAGGGATTTGACTGAGTACATGTACAATATATTGAGAACAAATTAAAGGAGCATGAACTAATGGGTTTCAAGCTAAATCCTAAGCAAAACACTTTTGTGTTGAGGGATAAATCACAATAGCACAACAAATAACATGCACACTAAGACTATGCAGAAAACACCAAATTTGCAACAAGGTAAGATAATTAATTCAGGGAATTAAAATTCACAAGAGCTAATAGAAAGATACACACCACTGTAAATAATTGGAAAGGCAATAATTGGTTCTCATTCAAGGGAAAAACTGGCAAAAGTTTTCTTCGGCACTCCTACATCCAAAAATTCTTCCTTTGTACTTTGCCAATGCACATAATAAATAGTAAAAATAATTCACCCAACCCTCCTAGAAATAGGTCAGCGATCTAAAATTGCCCATGCATGCTAATTTTAGCTTTTATCATGAATAAATAAGGGGATAAAATAAACATGTTATTTACTGAATGAAGTAATAATAACCTTTAGTTACAAAAATACACTTTAGTCAAAGTGTAGTTGATTACTTTAATTATGAAATAATGAATAAATTTGGGTGAATATTTTGGCTAATAATAGCCCTTACTTAATGTGAAAGTCTTCTCCAATGTGCATGCAACTTCTATTCTATAGTCTAATGTAACATACCTTTTTCCTTATCTGTATGATTAAAATAATCAATCCTCTTTGATGATCTTGACACATGTTCTGTCCTCTTGTGATGACATGAAAAATTATATTTTGTGTAAAGTAATGCCTTTGATTTCTTTTACTTAGCAAAAATCATACAACTCCACCTAAGGGGATCACTTGTGCACATGTGCAAAACAATAATTACTCCTTTTGCAAATAATAAGGATTTTTGAAAAGGTTAAGGTAATCATGATCTGGATTTCATTCCAACCTCCATTGACCCCTCCTTTGATGGCATATGGTATGGCCTCCTTTGAATGAACTTGTGGCATACATTATAGTTTATAGACCTTAACCGAGGTCAATGCAATGTAACTATCAATTTGGGGCTGGTCCCCATCCATGATGAATCGACCCTCATCCCTTTGTCGCTGGCATAACCCTAATTGTGGTTTGCATAGAAGTTGGCAACCTTGGCTTTTTGACCGTTTATTTGTATACTATGCTAATCTAAATCGTCGATGCTTTAACCTTGTTGACATGGTGGTTGGTTTGGTGGGTTAACATTATGCATCGTTTGATCTTTGTACTCTTTGATCTAAATCGTTAATCTTAACTCCTTGATCAAGTTAGGTTTCTTGGTGGTTAGTTGACTAGGTAAATACGTGAAACCCTATCTCATTTTCATTTTGCATTGTTGGAAGTTAAGGGCGAAGCCCTAGAATTTTTTTTTCTATAACACCATTTTTATGGTCTTTGAAGCTCAAAACTCGCAAATTTGTCCTTCCGAGTTCGATTCTGTGCCTTTTTTTAGCTTTGCGAGGCTCTGTGACTTTGAATACTTGTAACTCTCTACCATTTTTTCTCCCTTTTAAGCTCTCTCGTGAAGTTGTGACCGCCATTTTTTTATTTATTTGAGCTCAAAGCTCAGAAAACAACCTCCTGGAGGTTTCGTGCATGAATATTCTCATTTTTCTTTCTAAGGACTTTGTTGGAGCTTTATTGTGGATCTTTTGAATAGATGGCCACCATTTTTAACATTATTGAGCTAAAAACTCGTAATAATGGTTTCGTGAATCAATGGCGTGATTTGAATGAAAAAATAAGTTAAGTAATTGTTCTTTTGAGCACAAAATTGTTCGTTCTTCTTCTTTGATTCTTGGACATGCACTTTGATACTTGTATTTTCTTTGCATTTCTCTTATGTATTCTGGCACATTTAAGTTTTAGATTAAAACTTGCTACAACTTACATGGTCGCCAATCGTTAGAAAGGCAAGCCTTACGTTTTGAACCTATTTCAAACTTGTCAATCATTCACTCTTGTCGTTTTGAATCTTAGTGCGATACATTGTTTCATTTTACATTTTTCTATGTTTTCTGGTAACCTTGAGTTTGAAACTCGATCTAGACTCTCATTATTTTCTCTACCATCAAAGATCTTTTGTGGGTTTCAACAACTTCGAGCTTGAACGGTGAGTTCTTGCTTAATTCTTGAGCTTTTCTCGAAACTCGTGAGGAGTATTTGAAAGTCATACATGAATAAAGTTGTTTCCTTGTTTTATTTGATATATTTGTGTTGTTTATCTCCTTAGTTTTCCATTTTTTGGGTTTCATTGTCTCTATTTGCTTTGTATTCTGTATCTTGATCAAAACTGGTTGTTCTGGGTCTTATTCAATGTTGATATTCAAACCCTTATGGATATTTGATTTTTCTTGCATGGTTTTGGTCTTCCGAGATTTAAAACTTTTGGGTTTGCATTACTTTGATTCATTTTTTACAATCGTGCTTGTATAAGCTCGAGCTCCAAATTTTTAACAGATTCTAGTTGTGATTTTTGTTTTGGTTGTATTCTTACACCGTGAGAGATCATATTCTTTTGGAAACTTTGTACTGCAGTCGTTAAAAATTCATTGCCCCATATTTCATTGTTAAACTTTTCCTACCGGACGTTGTTTCGATCGCATTTTTAACTCTTATAATATTGTTCTTGATCGAAGGTTCTACTCATCGTTTGCAATCTACCATATATATATCCGATTCAAGCATGACGGTTGTTGACTATTGCATAATTTTACATTCAAGATGGTCTACCTTAAGCATGTGTATAAAGTCTCATATTTGTGTCTTTCATTATTCTTGGGAAGATATAATAAATGTTGGGGTTAGCACACCTATAGGTTGTACAGATAATACATCAGATCTAAGCATACATGTAAATAAAGCGGATATTCTACTAGAAGAAATATACATAATAAGAGATATAAATCAACACTAGATTTAATGTGGTTCACTTAGTGTGGGATACATCCACCAAGAAACAAGCCAATATATTATCCAAAGCTTTCATAAGATATACAATGAAGATTTACAATCTTCCACACATCTCAGATGTACAATATTGTCTTACTCTCAAGCTTTTGCTTCTTCACCAAGAATTCTCTCTCTCACAATTATTCTCACAATAATCATCAACTTTTGCGAGTTCTTCTTTATTATTACTTCTAAACCCTAGATTTCATGCTTATATAGGCATATAAAAACTTAGGGCACTTAGCCATACAATTATAATCAATAGATCGCTTTAATACTAAAAATAGATCTAATTCCTATGAGTTAATTAAAACACACACAGAGAGGTAACCGACGTTGGTTAGCCCTAACCGATGCTGATTATTCCTTTCCTGACTGATGCCAGTCATAGGTGACTGATGTCGGTCCCTCCATAACCAATTTTGGTTATTGTGTTTTCCAGAAGTTTCATATTGCATGCTAATCCAAAGTAATTGAGTTCCACAACTCAACAATCTCCCACTTGGAGATTAATTACTGCACCATACTTGTACAACGTCATTTTTGGATCCTTAGCTTTTTTTCTTCCTCATCAAGTCTCAAAATCAAAGACCAACAGAAGTGGAGTGTAGCTCTAACTTCTCCTTTGCTAATGGCTTTGTTAGCATATCTGCAGGGTTCTCACTTGTATGAATCTTTTCTAGATTCAACAGTACATCCTCCAATACCTGCTGTATGAAGTGATACCTCAACTAAATGTGTTTCATTCTTGAATGAAATGTTGAGTTATTTTCCAAATGAATTACACTCTTTTGAGTTGTGGAGCTCAATTACTTCATATTAGCATACAATATGAAACTTGTTGGAAAAGATAGTAACCGAAATCCGTTACGGAGGGATTGACATCGGTCATTGTACACACCTAAAATTGCATGTGCTACATTGTTAGGAAAATGGTTATAAAGGTCCCCAATGATGATTCAAAATCCTTTCAAGAAGGTGTTCAATATCCAAAAACCCATTTGCAGTATATATTTGTAGCCTAGATAGCCTTACTTATCTTTTCTTTGCATTCTTCTAGCTTCCCCCTTCTTTCTGTGCTTTTTTGGCCTTTAGTGCTAGGATAGCCGCCTTGCCAGGGGCGGTGGTCCCGAATCCGCTGCCCGCGCAAGGTGGTGGTCCGATTGATTTTCCGTAATCATCACATGAGAAATTACATGCGACGATTCACTTAAGTTTACCTTTTGAGTGCATATGTGAGCCAAATTTGTTAAAAATAGCTTCATTTGCTTGGTTCTCCTTGTTCCTTCTATTTTTAAATATATTTAATGAGTGGAACTACCTCTTCATTTCCTTGTGCATGAAGTAACCTTCTATCCTTCATCCTATATATTCCATTCTTGTATTCAAGCAAAGGGCTTGATAATTTTGTGTATCTTGCATTGTTGTGCTGCCATAATCTTGCTAGGAATTACATATTCAAGTTCGATCTCTTTGTGCTATCTTTCTTCTATCTCGCATTACGTCCGATTGCTTCCAAGTTGCCATCGCTCAAGCACCATCCTCTTGTTCTGTTCAGTACATTCCCAAATCCTTGGACTCACATAAACACTCAAAGAAAGAAATGAAAGAACGAGGGACAGATACTCATACTACTGGATTTTCCAAAGCTCTTGTTCTTCCAGTGGAGTTATGTATTTTTTTGCTTTGTTTTGTCAAATTGTCAATTACATATCAAATAGAGTAGAGAAACAATTCATTTCAATTAATCGAGATAGTTACAAGTAGATCAAATCAATAGGAAGTTTTCTCTTCAATATTACCAGGGAAGTTGTGGGTGAACAATAGCTCATTAGAGTCATGATTTTTCTTCACTTCGAGGTAGGGTTGAGAGATTTTATCCGAATTAGAATAGATCTTAGATTTAGATTCACACATCTACACGATAGCTAGCTACATCCGGCCGAGCTTATTTGTTTTAAATTGTTTATTAGATTAGATGCATTGTCGAAAGGTTAGAAAAGCACAAAAACATTTATGTCCATAGGTTAGTTTGTTTTATTGCTTTGTTCTGATATATTGAGAAAACACCAAAAATATAGTTTAGATTTCCTTTGATAGATAATTTATTTACTGAAAACAAATCAATTCATCTTGCATGACCATCAATGGTCCGCAATAGGAAAAGACCTACAGTTGCGATCCTCTGGTCCCACAACCCAACGGGCCAGAGTTAATAACTGACATTGACACAAGTCTACACTTAACAATCTTATGCACACCCGCCACATACGCAGAGAAAATAAGACAGTTAGAGACCTTGAACATAGCTGCTAATCAAGCCTATGACTTTTGGACTGCTCTTGGAAATAGGATTTGATTGCATGCATGACCATATAAGGGCCTCAACCTCAACGAGTATTTGGTCATGTGACCCACATGTCCCGTAACCCAATGGGCCTCGCTACTTAGTTAGATATCGATACTAGCTTACATACACAGTATTCATAACTTTACCACTTCCAAATGACATTATGACATAATTTTCATTGTTGAATATAAAGAATGATCAGGCTAAGACTTTCTGGACAAGACCAGAGAATCACCCTTAGTTCCTGCAACTCCACTACATCTCTTGTCTCAATTTCCATGACCTTGTCTGGAAAACCCATACGAGGAACCTACAGGTTACTTTCCATGTATTCCGAAACCAATCAATAGAATCTCGACTGAACTAGACATCGATTGGAGTCTCCGAGTAGCTATCATATCAGACCCTACCATCACACCCCTTTAGGTTAGGAGAGCATTCTTTACCTTAGATTCGTAGATTCCGTTATTGCATGTCGAAGACATAAGGTTGCTTAATTAGCTTGGTAATCGCCATCAATTTCACTCCCATTTCAATTCCACACTCGCTTTGTCTCGACACGACCTCGGGAGGTCAGGTGCGAAGAAGGTCACGTGTTGATTTTCTATCATACAAATTGGTGAACCCGACATGAAGAGCTAGTCTATAAGTGTTTCCGCTTTCGTCCATCCTTTATTCTATAGGTATTATTATACCCCTCGAATATGTCGGGATATGATGAGTATGGTCAACCCATCCCGGGTTTCGACATGTACCAGTACCAATCAAACATACCACAACAATCACCTTCACTTTTAACATGGGAAGACAACCGCTCATCCACTTAAAACCCTCTACTTCAGGGAACCAATGTTGGTTCTTCTGATACGCATCAAAGAATTGGATCAAGTCACTCAAAATTATCCTCTTGAACAATCAAGTTCAAATAACATGACATTCACTAGTGAAGCAAGTTCATCTCCTCGGGTATTGTTTCGACAACCCATTACCGTGTAATCCGATCAACTCCCCCATCTTGATGAGGAGTATTTAGCACGATATGCTAGGAGTGAGCAGAAATTCCAACAAATGAACCAATCTTTTGACAGGTTGTAAGGAAAAGGTGATGTCCTACTTTAGAACAATAATGCTACCCTCCACCAACTGATAATACAACCAATGAGGGGTGGCAACATCATGAACAATTCATAGCAGGATACCATACTCCTCAACAACCTCCAAGGGTTCAACCAAAGGTATCTAAGTAAGGTATTGCCCCGTCAATGGGCGATGTCATTTCAGATTTGGTTGATAAAGTTAAGGAGTTAGAGCTTTCCCAAAATACATAGAATTCATATGTCGGGAAAGCATGGGCTCCTTCCTACCCACAAAACTATGGGTAAGTGTCGACGCATGTAATCCATCGATACATGAATACTCCAAATCATGGGGACTTGTTAATTGAGATGGGTACCTTGGGTATGCCTCCTCAAGCTACATATGGATATCTACAACATGTGCCAGCAAGTGCATTCTCAAACGCTATACCAACTCGAAAATGTGACGTTCCATGGCTTCGCGCCTTTAGCTCCATATCAAAGTAATCAACCCCTTTATATGCACATGTATTCTAAATCTTCACAGGGGACATGTACTCCTACCCAAGTCCATATGGACAATCACAGGGGATGTCATATGCCTCGCCAAATGTCTATGTTGTCCCACTTCAACAACCAATGTAACCCCCACCTCCCTAACAAGGGTCTTCAATGGTGGAAACATATGCAATGGGGACTTATTCTGAATATCTCAAAGAACCCCTAGATTTTTCTATTCAGGAAGTCATACTCCCGAGACCCTTGTCTGATCTCCCAAAGTTCAAAGGGGAGGGCAATCCAAACACCCACATCAAGGCTTATGCAATGGCCATTCGAGAGCTGCTCCCATGGGATGTAGTCATTACAAAGATTTTCCCTAAGACACTTGAAGGTATTGCTCTCAACTGATATTATAGGATACCGGAGGCTTCAATAAACTCATTCAAATAACTCGTGTCAAATTTTATCAAAGATTTTGACATGAACAAGATGCTGCGAACAGGAATAAGAGAATTTCTTCATATCAAACAAGAACATAACAAATCCGCAGCCTACTTCATTTAGAGGTGGTGACATGTTCTCTACTATTCCGCAAGTGCTCCAAACATGGATCAAATGAAACTTTATGATTTGTTCCTTCACTACCTCAATAGGGAGACGAAGGAAGAGGTTCAAAAGTTCCCATTAAGGAGCTATGAATAGGTGTTAGAGGGTGCTCTTTGGATCGACCAAGCAGCCATCAACAATGGTTGTAAGACCTACAAAATAAATGGGAAGTTAGTTACCCCTGTTCAAAACACTTTTGGTTACTCCAACAATACAAACAAAAATCAAGGACCAAAGATCCTTAACAAGAATCGTGGAGTCACAATCGACGGGTAATTGATCAACCCAAAAATCCTAACATTGTTAATCCCACCAATATAGGTGCTATGAATAACAACAACAATGGAAATAACAATGGCAACAATCAGAGAAACAACAATTTCTCACCCTCGATAAACGCTGTGGATTTTAATCGTCCCCAACAACAAACCTCATCCACAAAGACAAATGCGACCCCAAGCCCTAACCAATACCCCAACCAATTCCAGAACTAGGGGCAAGGGTTCCAAAGTGTTAATTATAATAGTCAACAACCAAACAACCATGGATTTAGACAACAACAAGGGACAAACCAAAGGCCTCGGGATTACGATCTTGACCTATATTGCGGTTTCCATAGGGTCCGCGGGCATGATGCAAGAACTTGTCATGATTGTAATAAGTTTTTGCAGTGGTTACCAAAAGACCAAAGACAGTTGTTTATCGACATGTTTTTGGCCAACCCAACTACACTTAGTCAGAACACCTATATGGGACCGGTGTCTCCGTAGAAAACACCGTTGGGAATCTTCAACAATCCTCTCCCCATGTGTCTAAAGGATGGTAGACTGGATCCTAACGGTTTGAATAAAGGCATTGTAATAGGGACTCATGATCATGAAGCCTCAACTTCATCAAACCCGCAGGTGGTGCCTCCTTTGGATGGTCATCAACAAACAAAGATTGTAGGTTTGGTTGAGTTAGACGTTGAACCCCAAATTAATGCTGCAACAAGAGCTAGAGACTATTCATCGCAGCCAATCCCGATTTATCTAGTTGTGTCGGATAGTGTTCATGAAATGCTAAGAAAGCCAATAGGGGCTTATGACTTGATCAGTGATCTAACCAAGACCTTTTCACACATTTCCTTTTTAGATCTATTAAAGAATTCCCCGCTCATCGAGCCGATCTCTTGGAAGTGCTTGATATCAACCATTTGGTTAACATTACCCCATTTCCAAAGGCACAAATAAACCATATAGACTTTGACGTTTGCCCTCTAGGGCAGCCTGAAAGGGATATTGGGTTTGTATTTGACATAAGCAAGATGCCTACGGATGCTGAAATAGCTTGTAGAGGTGATCTAGCCTTGTTTTTATAGGTTTAGATCTACAACAACTATGTGAAGTGTGCAATGATCGATGATGGGGCAGCGGTTAATATAGTCCCCTTCTCTTTTCTTTAGAAGTTAGGATATGGGGAGACTAATTGCTCCTCAACGTGAAACACATTGAGGGGATACGATAGTCTCAAGGTAACCTCGATTGGAACCATAATATTACCAGTCACTCTTGGACCCAAGATGATGCTTACTAAATTTTATATTATAGATTGGGAAACCAACTATAATATGATCCTTCGTTGCCCTTGGATCCATCGCATGAAAGTAATCCCATCCACCCTATTCCAAGAAGTCAGATTCCTGCATTTAGGGAAAGTCTTTGTCGCCCAAGGTGATCCAAAGCCCTTTGATATACATTTGGCCAACTTAAGGAAAAATCCAGGCATCCACTCTAAATTCAAGCTTCCCACCAACCAGCTTAAACAAACTGCAAGCATGTTACTAGAAGAAAAGCTAGTTCCCATGACAAAATTAGAGGTTACAAGTTTGATCGAGGGTATTGTTATCCCAAATTCGCCCCCCGGTAAATTTGGTCAAGATAACTTTTGCACATAAGGAAATTATGAAGGAAATGACTCAAACCCATGAGCTCACATTCTAGGATGACAAACAGGTTACAGGTGGGCTAAAAATGAAGGAGCAGTGTCATAGAGAGAGCCACGTGTCCTAGCGGCGCTTCTCCAAAGATGAATCCATAAAGGGAGGCTCAAACAAGCCCTGCATCTCCACGTGTCCCAGGTCAAAGTGGGCCATCGGGGAAAGTTGGTTTTTGTCCCTTGTTATTCCAAAAGGGGTAAAAGTTGTAAAATGGGCCGCACTCCGCCCAAAGGAAAAATTCAAAGTGTTTGAGCCCGAGTTAAGCCAAAGCCCGCCCTCTTGTACGGACTCAATAAAAACTTCCAAGGGGCATATCTTTCAACTTAGGGCTCAAAATATTGCAAATCTGACACCATTGGAAAGACCTCACCTCACCCACGCCACGCGCAGGTCCAAAACATTAATTTTGAGGAGGTTAGGTGAAGAAAATGGAGGAAACGCCTCTCGGCCTTCAATGCAGGATCCATCTGCTCAATAACCAAATTGGATTCGATTTGTTTCCACCGCTTTCCACTTCTTTCAAGGCACCAAACTAAGGATTGATACAATCAAGTCGATTTGGGAGAAAATTTTATCGAAGCATTAACAATAGTGGTTGAGTTCCGACCTACTTTTTCCACTTCTCTCTCTCTTTCTTGTTTTAGGTTGAATCTATAAATACAGGGGTAGGAGGATTCATCAGTAAGGGTTGTTGTTCATTCTTCTTCCCTGCCCCCTCTCTCTTTTTCTTCCCTAGGGTCGAAAATGGATTCTGAACCTCCTTTCACGGCTCTGTAATGGCATTCTCTTGCCTCTTTCCCACTAACGATGTACTATGTGAACTTTTGGAGAATTAAAGTTTGTTCTGTGATGCATCTGTTATTTTATTGTCTCTCCTTACCTCTTGTCATTGCAGGGTATACTGTGCACATTCTGATGTTTGTTGTAGGTCCTGGGAGCTGTGTTTAATGGGTTTTGAAGTGGTGTTCTGTGTGAAATTTATCTCTGGTCTATGGTGCATCTTGTCCACCCTCTCCTCTACTCACCTCTCCCTACTTCAAGAACCAAGATTATGACCAACACTCCCCCTTTCTTGGTGCTATCACCTCGTTAGTGTAGGATTTCCGTCTTTATGAACTTTCTCTCTCCATGTCTCCTTGGCATTGTTAGGATATATATAGTTAGATGTCATTTCTGCATTAGGAGTAGTTTAGCATTAGGATCAGGAAGAAGAAGCCACTTTCTCCGAAGGGCCATCTCAAGTCCGTAAGTCCCACAACTTGAGAGATGGTCCAATGTTATGCAAATCACACCAAATGAGTCTGCCTTAGAAAAGTAGATTTTTAGAGCTCATTTGGGGGTGCTGTGATTTCGTGTTAACAGTTTTGGCACACCCGGTGGGATAAGTCTGAAGCACCTTACCACTTCACTTCATTAGGTTCGATGTGCTCTTGGTGAAGATTTCAGCCTTTGAGGCACTTTCAAGCACATCTGGCGACTCCATCTGGTCAAAAACCCATTCTCTGAGTTGCAAACCTTTTCCATCCATTTCCACTCATTTTCATCTATTTTCCTCTTCCATCTCTTCCATTTTCTCCCATTCCATGAGGTTGTACAATTATGACTTCATTCCCTTCATAGAACTCACACTTACAGCAATACAATCCACCTCTAATGTATTTCCCAACTCCTTTAGATCAACATTATAATCAGATCTAGGACCATTATGCTTACCCATATGAGCAGTGTCAAAACTAGTTTGACTATGAAGCTTATCAAGGACAAGGGGACGCATATGATGGCGATAGTTATGTAGAGGATGCTTTGGTCTACTAGAGAAGATTCAAAAAATGGAGGCTGGCATGGTTCAATTTAGGGCAATAGCTCAAATGATGGCTTTCAGAATTGGTTACAGGGCACCTTGTCCATGGGAAGGCCCTTTTCCAAGACACTACAACCCTCAGGAGAAGCTGGACTTCATGATTGGAATGCTGCCCCAACTTGCACAGTGGATTGAGGACATTGGGGCTTATGAGCAAAGTGCGGGACAACCTTGTCAATGGGTAAGTCAATCACCAGCTCCCTACCTTTCATTTTCTCTCCCTCAATCTTTATCATTTTGATAGAGGCAAGAGTCAAGCCCCTCACTTGCTGCCCCAAGTGTTAATTTCATTTCTCCATCCCCTAGTCTTCCATCCCACCTCAGTTTCTCTGCCCTTTTCCCTTCCAAACCCAATTCCCCTCTATAAGAGCCAAAAGAAATGCCTTCCCCTCTACCACAAACAAGGAAACAACTAGTGGAGACCCCACCCACCACTCCTCTTACCTTCCCAAGTCCATGTTGGGAAGAGACTCCAAAACCAGCCAAGGAGAACATCAAACAGAGGAACCCAACAGAGAAGAAATGATAGAAAATATGAAGAGTTGGGCTGTTAAATTTGAGTTTTCAAAGGTTCCCTTGTTGGTTAAGCCTATGGAGGAGATTGAGGTCAAGCTGCAAGTGGTGGAAGCTCCAGCTATAACACAAGTAGGGGAGGAAGGAGCTACTCCTAATCCAAAAGAAGAGGAGTACATTCTGGCTGTGGAGGAGGACCATACAATTTCAGAGGCTCCAAGTGTAGAGCAGGCCATAGAAGAACCTTCAGTTCTTCCTCCCACTTCATCACCTTCAAGCTATGATGTTGAGGAAAAGTTTGAGATTTCAAACTTCATGTTTGAGGATGAAGGGAACCATGCTGAGTCAATTGTAGATTAGGAGGACAACATAAAGGAGGTTGAGCACCTGCAGTAGGACAACAAAGAGGTAGATTACCTGTCTGACTTGGAGGATTTCCTTGATGGAGAGGAACTCATGGAGATCACATCATTTTTTCCTCTATCCATCTTCCACTCACATGAACCTACTGCCATGAAGGATGATATTCAAGTGCAAAAGCCTCGCACTCCATATCTTGATCTTCCATGTTCTTCAAAGGAGGAGGAAGAGAAAAGGTAGGAGGATGTCATCATCTCTCTCACACCATCCACCCAAGAAGGTCCACAAGAAGACTCCATTTTTGGAGTTGAATTTCAAAGAAACGAGCACATCCAAAGGATCGATCATGCCTGATCAGGTACTTGGCTTCATTGGAGCCAAGGGAGAAGCCAAAACCAGTCATGCCTATTGGTACCCAAATTTTTTCTCCTTTTCAGTCTGAGCAAGATCACAAATATGTCATGAAGCTTGAATTCAGATAGATCATGATGTGTGTCATTTTGTAGTCGGGCATGTGATCTAACTGACACTCAAATTTGTGGAGAGATGGATAGCACTCAAATAGGACTTGATCTTGTCGTAACTATTTTAGGTTGTGCCTTTCAACCAAGGTAAGAGGACCTATTTTGTAACCCTCAAATGGTGAATGAGATGAATATATCCCTCAATTTGTGTAAGTAGTATGGAAAGGGCCTTGGGAAAAATATGATCAACACTCCAAATCGACCTTCACAAGTTGTCACTCCCGATTATGGAGATATTTTCAATGCAAGGCAAGGGTTACTGAAGACATTGTATGATCCTAATTTTCTTTGTGCATTTTTGTAGATGGATTGAATTATTTTGTTGACACACAATGTAATATAGGGGTAGTATGGGGTAGGATTAATTATTCTGAATGAATTTTTGGTGGGAGATATTAGACAAGACTAATCAAAATTTGCTAAATTCTTTGAGGACCTTTGCAGGGAATTTGTAAGACCTAAACAACAGAATGCTTTAAAGGGGTTAAGGTACTCCTTCAACTAGGATGTGTGCACCAAATGGAGGCCCAGATCTGCACTCTTCCACACAATCTTTGACAATCGCCACAAAATCTTAAAGCAGATGAACCAACAAAGCATCCAGAAATCTCTATTTTACCATGACCTAAGGTGCATCCAAATGTTTACAAATAATCTCTGAATTCAAAGAAGGTAAAGTGATTTTAAATCTATTTATCTCTTTATTAGATGAAAGGTCTTTTGAATTACAAATGCCACTAAACTATCAACAAGAAATGAGACCATGTATGATCAAGAGAGATTTTAAACACAAGACTGCAACATGAGCAAGAAACACAAATTGAAAACATTCTGAAACATAAGTGCATGCAAATTTTGCCAAGAGACAACACAAAATAATCCAGAATGACCAAATTTATCAGCAAGGGAATGTTATAAGAACAATCTCAGAGCTTGTTGATGGCTTTACAACTGAAACCAACTCAACATGATACAAATCTGATGCAAAAAGGAATTAGAAATGGTTCTCAGGTGGTTTCTCAGAGAATGGGCTTCTTCCCAGATTTTCCCATGAAATTCTAAGTTTCTCCAACCTTTTGCATGTCAAAGAACATGCATTATATAACATTCTATTACATTTGATCCTTCTTTCCCAAGAAAAGAATATGCCCAAAGCATCAAGTTTGTTACAAAATTCCAACATGATTCACAGATAGGGACATTTAACAAATTTGCAACAAAATTTGCCAGGTGTTTCAAAAAGGTGAATCATTACAAATCCTTCATCATTATCCATTATGGAGGCACATTTTTCATTCTCCAAGCATGCAGACCCCTTTCATTTCATTATTTCATCCTTATCCCTCCAAAATTTGATTCTGTAACCTCTTGATTTGATATTTCACGTTTTGGACGGGTTGGGGCAAAAATTATTTCAAAAACACCTCAAATCTACAAATTGATCCCTAAAACCACTTGCATTGGTCCTTGCAGGCACAAATGACATGAATTTGCCAAAAATTTGATGAAATTTGATGCAAAATTCACATTTCCACACTTCCAGGAACAAAAATGGCAGCCAGAATGAAGAATGTACAGTTACCATTGATTTGCCTTTATCCCTTCAATCTGAGCCCTCCACGTGTCAAAATACGATTGGGAATGGATTTGGGATCATTTTTTGACTTTTTAACATTTTTGAAAAAATGTAAAATTTTGAACTTTTTCTCCGCCCCTCCACCCTTGAAATTTGGTGTTGACATGTGGCATATGGTGGGTCCCATTGAGACGCGGCTCAATTCTGCACATTTCCACCTTTTTTTGGAAATTTGGAAAATTTTCACTTTTTTCCCGCGGCCTGCCCTCTATCTCTACTCTTGACATGTGTCATCTCCTCTATCACTGAGGATTTGTGCGCTCAATTCACATTTTAACACCCTTTTTTTTTACCTAGGGAAAATTTCTTACTTTTCCTCTGCGGGCCCACGCCTCTGATTTCTTCCTTACCACATGTCGCCTTCTGATTTTTCATGGAGCCACGCCTCAAATTCTCATTCTAAGTCTTTTTACCAAAAGGGAAAAATTTCCCTTTTTCCTCCAGCGACCCACCGACCCGCTCTACCCGCCACATGTCTCCCCGCTATACTTGGTAGACCCGTGGCCCCTTTCACAACTTTCATCCCTTTCACCAAAAAAGGAAAAAATGCCTAAGTCCTTCGCTAGTCCTGCACTCCCCTCTGACCCCGCCCTACCACGTGTCCACCCCTGATTGGCTTGGTGGATGCACGGCCTATTTTGGTCTATAATACCTTTTCACCAAAGGGTGAGATTTTCCAAACTGCTCTGCCTTTCTCCCTGCCTGCCACGTGTCCCCCCGTGGTTCATTATGGACCCGGCCCTTTCCTCACCTTTTTTCCTTTTCACCAAAAGGAAAAAACTTCCAAGTCCCCCGCCAGCCTTCCATCCTACCTTTGAATAAGAACACGACACGTGTCCTCCTCGGGGACTTGCGGAGTTGCGGGAAAAATTTGTGAAATTTTCCAAAACCAAAAATGTTAAGTTTTTATAAGAAACCCACTGAATCTCATCCAACCACAAATGGCCACGTAGGAGATGTCATTTGAAATAGAATTTGATGGGCATATGACACCTGTATAACCATAAAAAAACACAGAATTTGCCAGTGACCTCTAAAATCAATTTTTTCTTCGTGGATGAAGGATTTTTTGGTCAAAAAACAAAGGGAAATTGATTTTATGCAATTTATGACCATGGGGATAGATATTTAAGGGAAATAAGCAAAAAAAAGCAACCACGAGTTCCAAAGGCTGGGAAAAGTGGAAAACATGACAGAGGCCCGTGGATTTGGAAATTTAGGGCACAAAGTAAGGCATACATGTATATTTCTTTCAAGTTGGGGCAAAATAATAAGTTTGTGAGAGTTTCAAAGCATTCAATCTAGATGGGGAAACTTGCAGACCACCAAATTCAAGAATTTTTTTTTGAGCATGCAAACCAAAGGGGAAAGATGGCAATATAATAGAGGATCAAAATGGGCACCAATAATGCCCACCCAGGGGCATGAGGATGGGCATAAAAGTACCAAGGGTCACCATCAACACCTCCAGAAGTCTGATGCAAGTTAGCTTGAGGAGGTATTTCCCATTAATGTTGATACCTTGATGATTTGGGTGGAGGACTCGGCTTATTGTTAGTTTTTCACTCATACAAGTAGCTATATTTAGTGTCAAATCATTTGCATGGCTGCCCCTCTTGAGAAAGGGAAGCTACTTCTCCCTGCCTATAGTAGGATTTGTTTAGCATTATTTCTCTCTGGTTAGTGTAGGAGTAGGAGTAGACTTTGTTTCCAATAGAAGAAGTGCTTATGCACACTCTGCATGTCTCATTTGAGGCATGTATGATTTGGTCTTTGTATATAAGTTTTGTCCATTTTGCTCTAAGGGTGCATAAGGCCAGGCTCTTTAATATTCATGGCAAGAAGACTCATAGTGGTCTATAATAGTTGTTAGCTCCAAAATGGAACAAATCCAGAGCAACTTAAGTTGTTTCGAAATAGTCCATTTCAGGGACAGGTGGCTTGGTCAATACAATTTTCTACTCTCAGAAACTCCATTTTAAGATTTTCTTATGAAAATTGAGAGTGCTGGCGCGTGCGGATTTAGAGTCAGGTAGAGGTCAGCGAAGTGCAGAGAGTCGGGGAGTCCATTTTATAAGAAGGATCAGTTTCAGGCCATCATTATTGACTCCATGCCCAATGGATGCTTCAAGGCCACTGGTCTCTTCATCTAATAGGCAGATGTCCCCATGATTCACCAAATTGTTATCCCAAATTTCCCCCCGATAAATTTGGTCAAGACAACTCCTGCACATAAGGAAATTATGAAGGAAATGACTCAGACCCGTGAGCTCACATTCTAGGATGACAAACGAGTTACGGTGGGGCTCGAAATGAAGGAGCAGTGTCGTAGAGAGAGCCAAGTGTCCTAGCAGCACTTCTCCAAAGATGAATCCATAAAGGGAGGCTCAAACAAGCCCTGCATCTCCACGTGTCCCAGGTCAAAGCAGGCCGTCAGGGGGAAAGTTTGTTTTTGGCCCCTTGTTATTCCAAAAGGGGTAAAAGTTGTAAAATGGGCCGAACTCGCCAAGGGAAAAAGTTAGCGTTTGAGCCTGAGTGAAGCCAAAACCCGCCCTCTTGTACGGATCCGATACAAACTTCAAAGGGGCATATCTTTCAACTTAGTGCTCGAAATATTGCAAATCTGACATTATTGGAAAGATCTCGACCTCACCTACACCACAAAGGTCTAAAACTTTAATTTTGAGGAGGTTAGGTGAAGAAAAATGAAGGAAACATCTTCTGGCTTTCAATGTAGGATCCATTTGTCTCAATAACTAGATTGGATTCGATATGTTTCCACCATTTCCACTTCTTTCAAGGTTTCGAGCCAAAGATCGATGTAGTAAAGACATATTTGGGGCAAAGGCATTTTATCGAAGCATTAACAACAATGGTTAAGTTCGACGTGCTTTTCTCACTTCTCTCTCTCTTTCTTCTTTTAGGTTGAATCTATAAATACAGGGGTAGAATTCATTGTAAAGGGTTGTTGTTCATTCTTCTTCCCTGTCCGCTCTCTCTTTTCTTCCCTAGGGTCAAAAATGGAGTCTAAACCTCCTTTCACGACTCTGCAATGGCATTCTCTTACCTCTTTCCCACTAACGATGTACTGTGTGAACTTTTGGAGCAATAAATTCTATTCTGTGATGCATCTGTCCATCCTTTGCTTATTTTATTTTCTCTCCTCGCCTCTCATCGTTGCAGGGTATACTGTGCATATTTTGATGTTTGTTGTAGGTCCTGGGAGCTGTGTTTAATGGGTTTTAAAGTGGTGTTCTATGTGAAATTTATCTCTGGTTTGTGGTGCATCTTGTCCACCCTCTCCTCTGCTCACCTCTCTCCACTTCAGGCAGCTGAGATTGTGACCAACACTCCCCTTTTCTTGGTGCTATCACCTCGTTAGTGTAGGATTTCCCTCTTTATGCACTTTCTCTCTCCCTGTCTCCTTGGCATTGTTAGGATAGGTATAGTTAGACATCATTTATGCATTAGGAGTAGTTTAGCATTAGGATCAAGAAGAAGAAGTTGACTTTCTCTGGAGGGCCATCTCAAGTCCGCAAGTCCCACAACTTGAGAGATGGTCCAATGTTATGCAAATCACACCAAATGAGTCTGCCTTAGAAAAGTAGATTTTTAGAGCTCATTTGGGGGTGCTTGTGATTTCACGTTAACAGTATTTCGACACCGAGGATGAGTGTTGTTGTAGAGAGACAGCTTTATAAGGAACTACAACAAAGATTGTTGAACTATTAGAAAAGGATTTGCCTATCCTTCTCCCCTTTGATTCTATGGGATTGGGACATGCTTTGGGGTTTGGTTCCCTTCTAGCGGATGAGGTTTGTATGGTAGATGTAATCGAGATAAAATGATAGCTCATAAAGGATGACTCAACATCTCTCTTTCCAAGTAATTGTTGGACCCTCCATTTTGATAGGGCCAAGTGTTGCTTCGGCGTCGGGCGGGCAGGCAAAGTGCAATCCTTACCTTGCCCGAAGGAAGGGTTTTACCTTTTTCTTTCAAATTGAATTTTGAATGCACAAATAATGGGGCCAAATATGAGGATCTCCTACTAGGTCTCATCAGTAGCTAAGAGAATGGGAATCCTTAACATTAGGGTGTTGGGTGATTCGCACTAGTCACAAATTAGGTATTTGAGGTATACGAGACTAGGGCTGAACACTTACAACTTTACAAAACTGCCGTCTTTGGACCTAACTAAGGAGTTTGATTTTATATCAATCAAGGCAGCCTCATTTGAACAAAACCTTCGATAGACCCTATAAGCAACTTCGCCTCATGCTTCACCACAAGTAGCGATTTATAGGACACCAACTTCACGGTTTCACTCCGCACTGAATCATTGATTGACAAAGTGCCGATGAATGTCAATGTTAACATATGTGGAAGCTGAGGACCAAATTGACTCTTCGGACTTCGTTGATAAGGATGAGTCAACCTTAAGTTACTTAAACGCTTTGGTAGAGTTGCATCTTACTTGTCAAGAGGTAGAATTTTCCCTAATCCCACGTTCCTCCTCTTATTTTGGCAATCCAATGATTGAGTCCTCTCCAGGAAAATATCTTGAGATTTATGATGTAGAAGAAGAAGGGGATTTGGAGTTTCCTCTAGCCTCGCCTAAGTTTGAGGAGGGTAATGCCTCCTTAAATTTAGGGTATGATTGATATAAACATCGAATGGAGGAACCAAAAATATTAAAACTAGGGTCTTCTCTAACTTCGGAGGAGATAGAAATTCATACCCAAATTCTTAAGGAACATCAGAAAGCCTTCGCATTTAGTTATAAAGAAATGACAGGGATTGCACCACACATCGTAGTTTACAATCTCGTCACTAAGCCGACGCCAAACCAATTAAGTAGAAGTCAAGACCTATGAAGCCAAAGGTGGCCATGAAGAGGTAATGAAGCTTCTCCAGGTAGGATTTATCAAGCCCGTTGATTATTCACAATGGGTATCTAACATTGTCCCCATCCTCAAAAAGAATGGAAAGATCCGTATTTGTATAGAATTTCGGGACATTAACAAGGCTTGTCCCAAGGATGATTTTCTGTTACCATCCATTGATGTTATCATTGATGCAACAACTGGATTTGAGTTGTTGTCTCTCATGGATGGGTTTTCGGATATAATAAAATCAAAATCTCTACCGAGGATCAATCTAAAACTACATTTATAACTCCTTGGGGAACCTATTGTTATGTCATCATGCCATTTGGTCTTAAGAATGCTGGCACCACATATCAACGACCAATGACCTACATATTCCATGATCTTATTTATAAAATTGTGGAATCCTATGTATATGACTTGTTGACCAAGGCCAGAAGCACCGCAATCACCTGCAGGTGCTTCGTATCATTCTATCACGCTTGATTGAGTATGGTGTCACATTAAATCTGGGAAAATGTGTATTTCGTGTAACAGGTGGTAAGATCTTGGGTTACATTATATCTTCATGAGGAATTGATGTTGACCCAACCAAAATATGGTTGTGTTAGAAATGGTTCCACCATCAAATGAGTCTGGTATTAGATCTTTTCTTGGGAAACTCGATGTAATCCAAAGGTTCATCCACGAATTAACCTTTGTCGCTCATCTAATCAACAATTTATTGAAGAAAGATTATAACATTGATTGGACGGAGGAATACGATGAGGCCTTCAAGGTGGTTAAACGATTCTTGTTATCTCCTCCCATGTTAATGCCACCAAGGTCAAATCACCCTTTGATCTTATATTCATGGGCTACAAACATTTCGCTAGCTTGTATGTTGGCTCAAGAGGATGATGACAAGTGAGAATGAGTTGTTTATTTTATTAGTTAGATGTTACTCGATTATGAGACATGCTACATGCAGGTAAGAAAAGGAATGCCTTGCCATAGTTTTTGCAACCAAGTGCTTAAGACATTATATGCTCAATCAAGAAATAAGGGTCATCGTCAAGTCAAACCACTTACGGACATTCCTCATGTAGGGATCCTTGTCTAAAAAGGTTGGGCATTTCATTACATTAATGGGTGAATTTGAGTTAACGTTTGTAAATCAAAATCATAAGGGTCAAATCATTGCAGATTGGTTGGCTGATAATCCATTAGACAGGGGTGATTTGGTAGATTTGGACTTTCCCAGATGAGTGCGTATATTTCATTAAAACTAGTCCCCTATCTCTGTATGCTCTTAGTACACTAACATTATCAATTTCATCATGGACCACACGTACCCAGAAGGGGGCAATGTCACAACAGAGAAGGCAGTTATGTGTAATTGTTGCTAAGTACATTATCCTAGAACAAGTGCTTTATCGCAGAGCCTTTGACATAATGCTATTGAGATGTGTTGATGCTTTGAAGAGTCTGAAAATATTATTTATAAGTCACACAAGTGGGTATGTGGTGGCCACTTTCGTGGCCATGCCATTACCTGGAAGATACATCGGATGGTCTATTTCTGTCTCACCCTAGAGCATGATGTGGTAGAGTTTGTGCACAGATGCCACAAGTGTCAAGAGTTTTCCCACGAGATCCACATACCGGCACAAGCTTTACAACCAACGCAACTCCATGGCCCTTCTCCATGTGGGGCCTAGATCTATAAGGAAATTCTCTCCCTTGTCAATAGATGGCCATAATTTCATAATCACGGCCACAGAGTACTTTACCAAGTGGGTAGAGGCCATGCCCCTTACCACTGTCCTTAGCTCTGTAATCGCTAAGTTCATCCTAAACCAAATCATTTGTAGGTACGGTGCCATAGGTCATTATTTCTGATAATGGCACGTCTTTCAAAAATGATGAGGTGCATGAGTTGTGTACAAAGTTCAAAATAAGTCATCACACGACTTCTCTCTACTACCCTTAGGCTAATGGACAAGTTGAGGCTACCAATAAGACTTTAAAGTCCATTCTTCTAAAAACTATTAAGGAGAATAAAAGAGATTGGCATTTGAAGCTTTTTCCAGCCTTGTGGGCCTACCGAACGTCGGTTAGAACACCAATGGGGGCAAACCCCTTTTCCTTAGTATTCGGTGTTGAGGTAGTTCTACCACTCAAGTCAAAATACCCAACCTCTCGCATTTCGCTACATGGGATCCTGGGAGAGGAGGGTTATCGAGAAGCTCTGTCTCTCCCAATTAGAAAGCCTTGACAAAGCTAGACTAAACATTGAGCAACGACACAGTGTATACGCCGACCACATGGCTTGGAAATACAATAAAAAGGTGTACAAACGTGAGATCTACGAAGGAGATTTGGTATTAAGACTCGATAGCCAAATAGACAAGAAGACCGATGAGGGAAGAAAGTTCAGACCTAGGTGGTTAGGTCCATATCGAGTGGTGGAAGACTATAAAAATGGCGTATTCTGCTTGTGTACTCTAGAAGGTGAGGAGTTTAGCGAATCATGAACTCTCTTCACCTAAAGAGATACTATGCATGATCCATCAACATTCTCATATGTACATTATTACATCTACATTGCATTTTCATCTATCCGTTCATTTTGTAAAAAGTGTGATCAAGGAGCTTATTCTTATAGCAATTCCTAAAAACTTCAAAATATTGGCAAAACATTCAAATCATGTCTCTTCAAATCTTCATTGTATCATCAACTATTTATGTATCGCTCATCAATCCAAATAAGACAAGACAAAGTTTTGACAATAACCATACCAAGGCTTGCATACTTGGTTCTACTTTTGGTCTCTTCTTAGGATAGGTGTCTTTTGTTCATGGTCTGTTCTAGAAGCTTCATGGTGTCACATCTATCCCACATACATCTCCTCGAAATAAGAACATTCTAAACATTTTACCCAAATAAGTAAGTCAAATGCAAATCAACAAAAAAATTTTATTTTACACATTTCTTTGCCCTACCAACCTTCGGTGTTGAGCTTGCATCTCTTACTAGTGACATAGGGTTGGGAAAGGAAGGGAATGCCCTTACTCGCCTATGCTTTGTCCATGGTGATAAGCCCGTGCTTCCTACTAGTAGCATGGGGCAAGGTATAAGGGTCTCTTTGACAAACCTGAAAGTCATAAATAATTAAATCAATTATTGTGAAATCTTAAGTCAAAACAAAGTGAATTAGATGTTCAAAATTCCAAGAGTAATTCAAAACCCTAAAACCAGATTTTGTCAACCAAGTGGCCATCTATGGATCTAAGTCTAGATAAACTGCAAAGCAATTCACATTCTAAACTATGAGGTAACATGAGTAGGGTAAGGTTGTAGCATCCCAATTTGGTTATGTCAAGCCTCTGTCTTTCTCTCATCACTGTCATTCAACAAATTTCATGGCTTGTGCCCTTTCTAACTCTCGGTGTTGAGCCCTTGCATCTTACTAGTTGTGTGGGGTTAGGAGTGGGGCAAGCATATCTATTCATCATATCATTATATCATCATGTTTTGTCAAGAAAATACGAAGTACCAAAGATTGCAAAAGAAACTAAGTTTAAAATCACATTGTGTTTACATCATCATATATCAACATTATGAAATAAAAAAAAGAAATCATTCTGATTATCATTTCACATCCATTGCATACATTCTGAAAAGCATAGAAAAGTAAAAATTCTAAACATCTAGAGTACACATGAGAGATAAGCCAAATAGAGTCAACTCATATACAATTGAATGTCGAATAAAAATATATTTTGTATATATCATAGTGGATCAAGTTTGTATACAATGTCATCATGTGCTAGGCATGGTAAAAAACGCTCGCAGCAAGCCCAAAACATATAAAAAATTGTATAGTGTCAAAAATGGTATCAAAGCAATAAAGGCTCGGTGGCTCGAATCCTCGTGGGATCCCTCAAATGGTACCTAGGGCTTCGCTATGGCACTGAGAATGGAATGAATGGTGTGAGTGCTCATGGTGGCACCTCGCTACTGTAGCCTCACTATGAGAATCACTTCGCCTCATTAGGCGCTTGGTAGTCTCATATCCAACCACTATGGTACGAAGGGAAGACACTATCTCTGTGACCTTCCAGATGGGGGCAAACACGTCGGTATGTTAGCCAAGGCTAAAGGCTTCCCGAGTTAGCAGTTAAATAACCCTCGGCTCTGGTCTTCGCCAAAGGGATCAATAAGGTATCTACACATACCCGATGAATGAGATCTCGCCACTCATGTGCAGACACTACAAAGGAAGAAAAGAAGAGATAGTGAGTTAAGAGAAAATCACGAATGTGAGTCAAAAGAGAATGCTAAACTAAACATGTGAAAATCAATGGCAAAAATAGAGAAGTGAATATTGAACATACTCAAGTCTCCGGGCATCCATGTGGAATTAGTGGCTGCTGTGGCAGGTGCCGCTTGGTGGTCATGGGAGCCTTCCCAAATCCAAAGGCATGGTGTTGTCCCATCACGAACTCATCGTCTCCTCCAAGTGTCTCCTCTAAGATCAGAATCTCTCTCTCTGTGCTCAATTCCTCACATACTACTTTGAGGATCTCCTGAGTGTCATGCCACTTAGGGTCACTCTCATCTCCCTCTAAAGGTCCTGCCCCCTCATCCTCCTCTCCGATCGACTCCTCTTCCATATCATCTCCCACCTCCTCCTCGGATTCGGAGTCCAAATCAATCGGCTCATCTTCCTCCCCACTGTGAGCAAGAGCCGCCCCAATCTGAAGTAAAGGTGCTTAAGGAGCACCAACTACTCACCGAGCCTGAACTATGTGCCTAATTACAATAGGCACACCAGGAGTAACAACTGTCCAGCCAAGATCCCCTATAGGACCTCTCTCAGGCCTCTCCCGAATAGCCTGTAAACAAAGGCTCACTAGAGAAAGCATGACAGGGTATGGGAGACCGAATTGTTGGGGTACCCGATCAAAGGGGTGAATCTCTAGTCTCCCGGCCCTATCAACTAGCTTGCTCATGGAAGAGAAAGCTACCATCGTCGTAGTCTCCTCACCCCATATCCTTGCCATGTCCTGATAGGGTGTAGGGCTCATGTCGCCATAGTCAAAGAGGCCACCGACTGATGTGGAGTCTGGAGCACTAACATGCCCGTCCATCTAGCTTCTCGGACAACCTCTAGATCTAATACCTATACCCCCCTACCATACGGGATGAAACGCTCATAGACCCAACTCATGACCAGAGTGGGGTGGCTCAAGGACTGTCCCTGTAATCTGACAACTTTGTATAAATCATGGTATGTGGTCCCCAAAATATCTACTCCCTAAGCATACTTACGGCCATGAGACTTGATCTGTATAATAATGGGGGCCCAACAGTATAAAATTGTATCTCCTCCTTTGTCCCCAATTAGTCTCAAGGATAGGATACCCATGATGGATTTCTAAAGGATAGGAATGGGAGTAGTAGCAATAGACCAAACCTTCATTCCCTTCTTCAAGCCAAAAGAGATAATAGCATCTCCCATGTATGTAGCTTCATTGTGTCATCACAACTCGGACCCCACTGTCGCTAATGTAAGTCTCCTACCAAGTACCGGTAGACCAAGAATGTGGTAAACATCCTCCAAAGTGATGGTCCTCCCCTCTAAGACCTGGGAACTGGAAAGTGTTCTGATTTGCATCCTAGTAAGAGAATAAGTCACATAGAATGTGACTAGCAATGTAACATGGGGCACTTGTGCTATCTCGCCAGATACCTGTCCACTACAAGAGATCTATCTCACTTCCGGGTTAGCTGATCTAAAATCCCAGGAGCCAATCACACTCTCTCTCTTTACTCTAGCGTATGTACTCCACCTTCTTCTGCATCCACCAAAACATGAGAAAAGAGCAAGTTAGTAAAGTACATCACACAATAAGCTCATAAAAACATGGTAAACTCTCAAAAATCCAAAAAAAGTTAATTTTTGAGCATGTTTGGACATTCTGTCCAGAACCACCGCCTAGTGCAGGCGGCGCCTCAGACCACCGCTTGACTTGGCGTAGGCAGCTCCTATGACCGCCTCCCGCTTTGGGTGGCGATCCTGAACTGATTTTCAAAATGTGCCCTTAACCCTAAAAATGACCAAAAATGTTAAAATTGACCATTTTTGACAAAATAAAAGCATGCCCTATGGGCACTCCCCCAAAGACCTATTCAAGACAAGAAATTTTGAAAATATCCCCCTAGGTGAAGTTTTCAACATTTAAACTTTTAGGGTACAAAAAGACAAAGAAGGAAATAACTAACCTGAGAGCGTGATGGCCGATCTCCCACTCACAGAGGCATGATCATAATCTCGACACGAACGTATTGACTGTATTCTCGTCAAAAATGGTCACCGTGAATCTAGAGCTCCAAATCAATCAAATAATCCAAATCAACAATGCACAAATGAATTGAGAAATGAATTTGTTTTGATATATATATGATATTTCTAACTTCGTTTTGAGTGTATGTGTTTATAGGGTTGGAGCGCTAGCGCAAGTATATTTCTACGTCCCCGCATGCACAAATGGTAAGTCCTCTTGTCATTTTAATTTAATGTTTATTTTTCGATGTTTTGTCTATCTGCACTTGAGTCTTCCTTTTCTTTTGCAGTGGAGTTTGACAAGTGAGATTTCGACACACAGTGTGTCAGGTATAGCTTCTAACTCCCCATTTCGGGAATGCCATACTCGGACTCTACATTTTACGCCTCTTTCATGGCTAAGACACTTCTCCGAGGGGGCAATATGTACACACCCAAAATTGCATGTGCTACATTGTTGGTAAAACATTTGTAAAGGTCCATAGTGATGATTCAAAATCCTTTCAAGAAGGTGTTCGAGCTCCAAAAACCCATTCGTAGTATATATTTGTAGCCTAGATAGCCTTACTTATCTTTTCCTTGCATTTTTCTAGCTTCCCCCTTCTTTCTGTGCTTGTTTTGGCCTTCGGCCTGTGACCGCCCCTACCCGGTGGCGGTTCTCAAATCACTACCCTATGCGGGGCGACGGTCTTGATTGATTTTTTCAAAATCTTCACGCGAGAAATTACATGCGACAATTCACTTAAGTTTACCTTTTGAGCGCATCTGTGAGCCGAACTTGGTAAAAATAGCTTCGTTTGCTTGGTTCTCCTTGTTCCTTCTATTTTTAAATAGATTTAAAGAGTGGAAATACCTCTTCAATTCCTTGTGCATGAAGTAACCTTCTATCCTTCTTTCTATATATTCCATGCTTATATTCAAGCAAAGGGCCTAATAATTTTGTGTATCTTGCATTGTTGTGCTACCATAATCTTTCTAGGAATTACATAGCCAAGTTCATATCTCTTGTGTTATCTTTCTTCTACCTGTATTACGTCCAGATTGCTTCCAAGCTGCCATCACTCAAGTGCCATCCTCTTGTTGTTGTTCTTTGCATTCCCAAATCCTTGGACTCACATGAACACTCAGAGAAAGAAAGGAAAGAACTGAGGGGACAAATACTCATACTACTAGATTTGTAAAAGCTCTTGCTCTTCCAGGTTAGAGTTATGTATTTGTTTGCTTTGTTTTGTCAAATTGTCATTTACATATCAAATAGAGTAGAGAAACAATTCATTTCAATTAATCGAGATAGTTGCAATTAGATAAAATCAATAGGAAGTTTTCTCTTCAATATTACTAGGGAAGTTGTGGGTGAACAATAGCTCATAGAGTCATGATTTGTTCTTCACTTTTGAGGTAGGGTTGAGAGATTTTATCTCGAATTAGAATAGATCTTAGATTTAGATTCACACATCTACATAGATAGCTATCTACAACCGACCGCTTATTTGTTTTAAATTGTTTATTAGATTAGATGCATTGTCTGAAAAGGTTAGAAAAGCACAAAAATATTTATTTCCATAGGTTAGTTTGTTTTATTGCTTTGTTCAAATATATTGAGAAAACACCAAAAATATAGTTTAGATTTCCTTTGATAGATAGTTTATTTACCAAAAACAAATTAATTCATTTTGCATGACCATCAATGGTCCGCAACAACAAAAGACCTATAGTTGCGATCCTCTAGTCCCACAACCCAACGGGCTAGAGTTAATAACTGACATTGACACAAGTTTGCACTTAAAAATTTACACAAACCCGTCACATACGCAGAGAAAATAAGACAGTTAGAGACCTTGAACATAACTACTAATTAGGCCTATGACTTTTGGACTGCTCCTGGAAATAGGATTTGATTGCATGCATGACCATACAAGGGCCTTAGCCTCAACGAGTATTTGGTTGTGACCCATAGGTCCCGCAACCCAACAGGCCTGCTAGTCAGTTAGATATCGATACTAGATTACACACACATGTATTCATATCTTTGTCACTTCTACTTGACATTATCACACAACTTTCATTGTTGAATATAACGTACCGATTAGGCTAAGACTTTCTAGACAAGACTAGAGAATCGCCCTTAGTTCCTGTAACTCCACTACATCTCTTGTCTCAATTTCCATGACCTTTTCTGGAAACCCATACGAGGCACCTACAGTTACTTTCCACGTATTCTACAACCAATCAATAGAATCTTGACTGAACTAGACATCGATTGGAGTCTCCGAGTAGCTATCATATCAGACCCTACCATCACACCCCTTCAGGTTAGGAGAGCATTCTTTGCCTTAGATTCACAAATTTCGTTATTTTGTTATGGAGGGACTGACATCAGTCACCTATGATTGAAATCGGTTAGCAAGGATGAACCGACATCGCTTAGGGCTAATCGCATCGGTTACTGTGCAAGGGAGTGTTTTATTTAACTCTCGGGAATTAGATCTATTTTTAGTATTAAAGTAGATCTATTGATTGTAATTACATGGCTAAGTAGCCTAAGTTTGTATACTCCTATATAAGGATGAAAGCTAGGGTTTAGAAGTAAGAATGAAGAAGAACTTGTAAAAGTTGATGATTATTGTGAGAATAATTGTGAGAGAGAGAATTATTGGAGAAGAAGCAAAAGCTTGTGTGAAAGAAAGTAATGTACATTTGAGAGGTGTGGAAGATTGTAAATCTTCATTGTATATCTTGCCAAAGTTTTGAATAATAGATTTTCTTGTTTCTTGGTGGATGTAGCCCACCGGGTGAACCACGTTAAATATGGTACTTGATTTATATCTCTTATTTTGTGTATTTCTTACGGTAGAATATCCAATTTTATTTGCATGTATGCTTAGATCTGATATATTATCTCAGTAAAACCAGTGTGTTAACCCCAACACAATCTGACTGTCACACGAACAATTTACAATCATCTTGCTCCTTCCCAACTCTTTCATGAACCTACTCATCCATATCATATCCTTGTTAGCCTTTGTAGCTATAACATACTCGCCTCTATAGTAGACAAAGCCACAACCTTCTACAATCTTTAAATCCACATACAAAAAAAATAATATAGCTCCAATTTTCAAGCTTCTTAAAATATACACAATGGTCAGATTCAAATCTCAAGTAATCATGCTCATGCAATCAAACCTCATGTCCCATTGCCTTAGAGCTTGTTTGAGCTCATATAGGCTCTTTTTAACCTACACACTAATTTATCCTTACCCTTGACTTCATACCCAAGTGGCTACTGCATATAAATATCTTCATCCAAATCACCATGAAGGAAAGCCGTTTTCACATCTAGTTTCTCTAAATGTAAATCATGTACTACAAATAAACTCAATACAATACGAATAGAAGTCATCTTAACAACAAGAGAAAATATTTCACCAAATTCAATACCTAATTTATGTGCAAATCCCTTTACTACAAGCCTTTCCTTGTACCTTTTCTATCCACCCTCTTCTTCCTTGATCTTGTAAACCCACTTGTTCTGCAATGTCCTCTTACTTGCTGGTAACTTAACCAAATCCCAAGTTTGGTTCTGTTCCAAGGAGTCCATCTCCTCATCCATGCCATGCTCCCACTGGATGTGGGTCTCATCCTGCATTTCTTCTTCAAAACTCTCTGGTTCACCATTATCAGTCAATAATAAATAAAATAGATAAGGTGTAAATCTTTCTAGAGGTTTACTTACCCTTTGTGACCTTCTCACAGGAGTTTGGGGTACCAGAGGCTCATTTTGGACCTCTTGGACATTTGTATCCAAATATGTCAGTGACTAATGCCAGTCACCTGTAACCAACGTCAATTACCTCCGCTAACCAATGTTGGTTCTACTCTTTTGTAACCAATACTCGTTGTTCTAACCGATGTCGGGCGAGGTCAACCGACATCGGTTAAACCTGTCGGTATTACTTTTAAATCCGAGAGTTCATTTTCATTCACAAACTTCTCAACTGGTTCGTCCTTGGGTACCAAAATTTGATCCATGTACATTATTTTTCATTCCATTCAATGTCACGAATCCTAATAATTTTAGAATTCTCTAAATCCCAAAAATAGAATCCAAAATCACCAGATCCATAACCAATGAAAGTGCATCTCTTGGATTTTACATCCAACTTTTTCCTATTTCCTTATCAATATGCACAAAAAGCTTTTGAACCAAAAAATTTAATAAAAGAAAGATCTACCTCTTTTACTCGTCCAAGCTTCCTCTGATATTCCTCCATCTAGTGAACTTGAAGGCCCATGGTTAGTCAAATAAACCACTATATCAACTGCTTCTGCCCAAAACTGCAAGGGCAATCTAGAATGTATTCTCATACTTCTAAAGATGTTCAATGATTTTTCTATTCATTATTTTAGTAACACCATTTTCTTGTGGTGTTCTTGGAACCGTTCTTTCTCTACATATCCCATTCACCTGAACAATAATCATCAAAATCCTTGCTACAATATTCACCATCATTTTTCAGATCTAAGGAACTTTAACTTTGAATTTGATTCATTCTCAACAAGGGATTTCCATCTTTTAAAAGTTTCAAAAACATCAGATTTATGTTTAATACAATAAACCCATACCTTTCTTTTAGCATCATCAATGAAAGTAACATAATATTGGGATCCTCCATGAGAAGCTACCTGGGTTGGTCCCCACACATCTGAGTGTACAAGCTCTAATTTCTACTCCTTCTTATTTGCCCCAACTTTGAGAAATATCACTCTCATTTACTTTCCAAAAACACAATGCTCATAGAAATCAAGATCTAAATATTTCAAATTTGATAACTCACCCTTAGCCTTTAAGATTTGCATTCCTTTTTGACTTATATGGCCTAACCGATTATGCCACATATATGAATCTAAATCAAGTAGATAATGCGAAAAAGGAATCAATAACAAAGGTAGATAAATATAACGTTCCTACCTTCTTACCTCTTACCACCAAAAAAGCATCCTTGGTGACTTTCCAAGAGTCTCTAGTAAATGTAACCATGCAACCAACTTCACCTAGTTACCTTGCAGAAATAAGATTCCTCCCAAGGCTTGGCATATGCCTCACATATTTCAATACCCATGTATTTCCATTCTATAATTTTAGATGAAATTCCCTTTACTATTAATACCGCAAGGTTCATCATCACCCAAATGAACATGCCCAAAATTGTCCTAGACATAATTTCTAAAATAACCCTTATTAGGGGTTGCATGGAAAGAAGCTCCTGAATCTAAAACATATGATTCAATTCTATTATCTAAAGAAAGAATAAGAAAATTTTGCATTACCTCTACCGTAGTAAGATTTACTTATTTACCTTTGTCTAGTTGTTGGTTCTCTTTATCCTTTGACCAACAATCTTTCTTTTCGCATGTCCTTTCTTTCCATATTTCCAACAAGTAATTCCCTTACCTCTGGATTTAAATCTATTCTACCTTGACTTTGATTTTCCATTACTCTTACTCTTGGGTCTCTCCTTCTACCTACCCTTGCTTTCTACATTCAAAGCATTCCCGATTACGATTCCTCTCGTACTCTTCCCGCAAATTTCTTCATTCAAGATTATAATAACCACATCATCAAACTTCAAAATATTATTAGCATATGTTGTATTACTAACAACCATTACCAAGCTATCCCAACTATCATGCAAAGAACATAAGAATAAAATTGCTTTCATTTCATCATCAAACAATATATCAACCGATTTATAATAGATTTGAAATCATTTAAATGACTAGATGCAGATCCACCTTCATGCATCTTAAAAACTAAATAGTTTCTTCACTAAATAAAATTTATTTGAAGCACTAGGTTTTTCATATAAATTAGCAAGAGATTTCATTTACCTTACTATAGAATTCACTTTTATAATATTGGAAGCCACAGATGTCATGTCGGGGTAAATCTTATAGATCCTAAATCCTTTCTCACAAGAATCTTCCATTCTTCATCACTCATCTTCGTAGGTCTAGACTTCTCATCCAACGGTAAATAAAAATCTCTTTGATATAGATAATTCTCAATCTGCATCTTCCATAATTGATAATTTTAGTCGTCAAAATTCTCTACCTTGTATTTTTTTCTTCTTCCATTGTTGTAGCTCCCACTCAATCAAAAAAATCTCTGTGAGTAAATGCATCAACACACAAAACCCTCAAATAAAGCTCTGATACTAGTTGTTAGGGTTAGCACACCGGTTGTACAAATAATACATCATATCTAAGCATACATGCAAATAAAAGCGGATATTCTACTAAAAGAAATATACATAACAAGAGATATAAATCAACACCATATTTAACGTGGTTCACCCAGTGTGGGCTATGTCCACCAAAAAACAAGTCAATCTATTATCCAAAGTTTTCATAAGATATATAATGAAGATTTGCAATCTTCCACACCTCTCAGATGTACAGTATTGTCTTACTCTCAAGTTTTTTTACTTCTTCACCGAAAAATCTCTCTCACAATTATTCTCACAATAATCATCAAATTTTACAAGTTATTCTTTATTCTTATTTCCAAACCCTATATTTCGTGCTTATATAGGCATATACAAACTTAGGGAACTTTACCATGCAATTACAATAAATAGATTTTCTTTAATACTAAAAATAGATCAAATTCTAGTGAGTTAATTAAAACACCCACACATGGGTAATCGACACTTAGTTAGCCCTAACCGATGCCGATTCCTCCTTGCCTGACCGATGTTAGTCATAGGTGATCAATTTCGATCCCTTCATAACCAATTTCGTTATTGTGTTTTCAAGCAAGTTTCATATTGCATGCTAATCCGAAGTAATTTAGCTCCACAAATCAATAATAAACGTACTCGAACAATGGAAACCCTTCTTTTTGTTAGATAGATGCTTATTCCAATAACTAGCGGATATGTGTTGCATTGCTTTGTGTAATTGATGGTAAGTCATGCCCGATTCAGATGATGCCCGATGATTATGTAACTTTAACTTTAATCCTGTACATTGACTTTGACCGTACTTAGGCAATATGTGTAGCTTTCTTTGCAAAGATACATATGTAGTTGAATCTTTTCACATTTTGTAGCTCACAAGACTCCCGAATACTACTAAATCTAAAAATATGTGGCTGCATATTTACATTATTTGTATCTACTGGAGATGTTCTCGTGGTGAATAATCTATAGCTTTACAGTATTGCATCCTAAGTATTTGTTTGAAACCTTTATGTTTTGAAACCGTATCTAAAAGCTCTATTTCCATATATCTCGAATTGGTTCATTTTATTTCTTTTTTAGCTCCATAACCTTTCCTTTCTTGACTATTACAAGTTGTATATTGAATCTTGCTTGCTTCCTGAAAGGTGAAAATTCTTGTTGTTATAGGTTGCATTGTTCATTTCTATCCTTGAAGAATTTTAGAGTCACTGTTTTGCATCCCGAAACTTGCATTCAACTTTTGAAGGTTTCTATCAGAATGCTTTCCTAATTTGAGTGTGTAGTGCTTTGAATGCTTGTATTCTTGTACCTTGATCATTGTGAAATACATGAATGAATTTTCTTCTGTAACATTGAATTATGTTTTGTGTACTGAATGCAATCTATACTTGATAGTACATAATTCAAATCATGTAAAAGATTTTGATTTCTTCAACTACTACATATACCGGACACTTAAGAAAATAGTTAGAAAATAATAGGCTTGCAGCCTCTCTTGTATTCCATAATGATTTTTCTTTCTTTTCTCTTGCTGTCATGATTATGAGAATCACATGTGCTTCTCTAAGATAATACTTCCTCACTTCTGTATTTATTACTTGATGTAACTTATGCCTGTTGATTTCAAGAGATCCATTTGCCTAAAGCTAATAGCACAGGCATGTAGATTTAACCCTGAGCTCAAAATTTGACAATCTTCTGTTTCTCTTTCAGGTACATTGATGCAATGGAATGATGTAGAGAAGATGAAGATAAAGGAGTTGAAGCTGGAACAATGAAGACCAAGAGGAAACCCAAAGGAAATGATGGGTTCCTTCTTCATTCCTTTGCTTTTAGCTTTATACACATGTATCTCTTATTTCAATAGTTATAAGTTACATCCCATGACTTATGTGGAAACATTGAATTTCTTCATGAATAAATGACATTAATTTTTGTAATTGAGTTGTATACTTCTTTATGCATTCATCTTTTATGATATGTATTGATTGTATAATGAAATAAACAACTCAATCACATGATTAATAGCATTTAAACATAAAGAAATAATGAAATTTGATGTACCTGTAACTTAATAATGAACTCTCAACCATACAAATAACAACTATGTTTGTTGTTCTCGGAGTCTAACTCCTAAAGTCGTTAGTTGTTTCCACCTTTATTAAGGTTGTACTTTAGTTATTCGGAGCTTTTGTGTAACTTTGACGAAGGTGAAAATGGAATGGCAACATACATGAGGTGTTACATTCTGTAATAACACACATAGCTACATTTTACTTTGTTGATCGACTTACTGCAACTTAAAACCTTTAAGAAACTGTATGTCCTCCCCTTAGTTAGGTCCATCACAATAATTCCTTCGTCTCGTATTTGAAACGAAGTTTTGAGTTGCCCATTTTTGCACAAGTGTAAAAATTGTCAACATTTCTGGCGATCCCATGGGGAAAGTTGCCTTCTAGCTTCAAGACCAATGCTTTGCTCTTGTCCATTGGGCATGGAGTCAAAAGCATATAACCAAAATTAGCCCTTTTCTGGAAACCGACCTTTTTGAAAAACAAACTAAAGTTGGGAAAAGATCTGGTAAACTAGATAGCATGCATAAATGCACTTATTGAAATTGAAAGTTGCAATGTGCATGAACTACACTTATTGAAAGGGAAATCCTACTTTAACTTACTCTAACCAAAAATAAACTGAATACTAAATGAAGCCTGAAATAGGCTGCAAAAAAGTAGCTTCCTTTTCTCAAAAATCGAGGCCATGAATTCAAATTGTAAAACAAGTAACATGAAGAAGCTAGAAAGACATGTACCTTTACTTTGTTCACAAGATCATTCCAATAGCTGAGAAACACTTCTATCTCGATCCGTAAGCTGTTCTAAGAGGTTCTAGGTCCGATTCTCGCAAAACATTATACTCTTCCTTGTGTTCAAAAACCAACGTGAATTTGGGTATTGTTGTAATTGGTTGATAACCAGCCAAATACCGAATAGGACATGGCCTCCTTGATGTAAATAAACTGATTATATGATTTGATCTATTTCCTTGACTTCCATTTTATCACTAAGCACATTTTGAAGCTGATTTGAAAGTTTTTTACTTCTACAAGTCGTTGTTTTTCATCGTACATTTTTGATTTAGACACTGATCTGCTTCATAAAATTATTGTACCTTATCATCCTAGAGAACCTTCAGAGACTGATTTGGAGTCATTTTAGCCTCTTCAAGTTGTTGTACTATGACTGTTATGACTGATTTTTTAGTTGTACTGTCAAATTATTTTCCACTAGTTTAGATCCGTCATGCAGTCTTGAAACTAAAAATTATCTTCCTCTTCTACTGCAAGGGCTGCTCTGCTATAAGTATATTCTCTTCTAAAACTGATATTTCGAGAAGGTGAAAGAAAGGATCTCGCATCTAATAAAATTTCTTGCTCCTTTTAGATCCAAGAGGCTCTTTATGCTGGAAGATGAATGGTGAAACTATAAAACTTGTGAGTTCTATGGGTTGTTCCTCACCAATGCAATCTTCCAAATCTGACAAGAAATCAACCTCTTCACTGTCAAACTCTGTAGCACATTCTATTTGGATTTATCATTTCATTTCTCTTCATTCGAAACTGATTCTTAATCCTTTTCTGACTTTGCAAGTTCTGATGAATCAGTAACTTATGTGAATACAATGCCTTCATGCACACTGCATTCAAAATATAAAGATTGTTGATCATCTTCCACTTGTGCTTGATCTTTTACAAAATCACATTGTACCTTCTACATGGGTTCTTTCTCTAACTCTGGAATAAAATCAAACTGAAATTTTGAAACCCATTGCTGCAAATTTTGCAGGAAATCTAGCTTGTTATTTTCTTCAATTTACTTCCCCTCCTTGATGATTTTCTAATCTGTGTCTTCATGAATCGGTACCACGAATGAAGGAGGAGGGGTGGGGTTGATTTCATCTTGAATTGGAAATTTTTAAACAAGAGACTAGGGTACAAGGTCTGTATTTAGAACAATAACAAAACGAAATCTTGGAAACAAATATTTTCTTTCAGTATGTGATTGTGGAATAGAAGGAGTAGAATTTACAGCAGCCTAGAAACTTAGAAACTATTAAATGGGTTGCATTGGCTGGTAAGGAAGGTATATGGGCATTAGATTCTAATTGGGAAGGTAAGTGGGAACATCCAGTTGATGGGGTTCCTCAACCTGATGCCTATCATTTTCTAATGATTGCATCATTTGATTAATAGTTTCATGCATTACCTCAAGCCTTTGTTGCAGACTAAGCCAACTAGGTATAGGACCTCCCCATTGACAAGGATGCATAAGATGAGGTTTTCTAGCTTCAGCAACTCCTTTTACACCTACTCTTTTAGTACTTGCATGCTATGCTCTATTTCATGAATTCTACCTTCAATTTCTTCCTCCTGTGTATAATCAACATAATCTTCGCATAACCTTGGTTTTGGACAACATAACCATGGTCATACTAATAATCATATTGATGTGCAGGGTTCGGGTTATGGGGATATTCACTTTGATAGGGGTTATGATACTTGATCTGAAGGAGAATATGGATGATAAGACTGGATATAATAGATACAACTCTCGATAGAAGAATTCCATGGAGGAATTGATGACATGATTGCATGACCTCATAAAATATGTAAAAATGGAAAAAAAAGTTTGTTGCTCATGAAAATAGGTGGATAACAAAATAATAGATCTGATTTATTTTAAATTACCTCAAAAATTTGCAAATCAAGAATTGATGTTACTTTGGTGATGAAAAATGGTGAATTGGTCTCAAATCTGATTCATGGAGTTGCGCAAATGAATTCTGCTTTGAATCTTCAATTGTCTAAATTCATCAATAGTAGTTCTTGTCCCACCGGGCATGTCAAAAACTAGTATGCATGATGGTTGATCTGCTTGAATGATGGAACACCTTTGAAAAGTAAAACTTTAGTCTCTCGTGATGTCCCACCGTGCATGTCAAAATCATTATCTCTCGTAAGTGCACCCCGATTAAGGGATAACAACAGTGTTCTAAGCTTTCTCTTCCTCACTTCTCGCAAATAGAATGGAAACACCTTAGGGATGTGGGTATCTCTATGTTGAGGCAAGTCTCTGGGATTACAAGGGCGGTTCCTTATAGATGTATCTAAAACTAATTTTTGTGGTTTTAAGGGTAAAAAGATGGTCAGTAATTGAAATTTAAATGGGGTGATACACCATAATTATTGAGGGCTTTGACCGAGTACATGACACTATATTAAGAACAAATTGAAGGAGCATGAACTAATGGGTTTCAGCTAAATCCTAAGAAAAAACACTTTTGTTTTAAGGGATAAATCACAACAATATAACATATAACATGCACATTAAGACTATGCGTAAAAACCAAAGTCAGCAACAAGGTAAGATAATTAATTCAGGGAATTAAAATTCACAAGAGATAATAGAAAGATACACACCACTATAAATAATTGGAAAGGCAATAATTGGTTCTCATTCAAGGGAAAAGCTGAAAAAAATTGCTTCAAAGACTCCTACATCCAAAATTCCTCCTTTGTGCTTTGCTTAATGCACACAATAAATAACAAAAATAATTCACCCAACCCTCCTAAAAATAGGTCATGCGATCCCGAACTCACCCATGTATGATAATTTTGTTCTTTATCATGAATAAATAAAGGAATAAAAATAAAAATGTTGTTTACAATGAGGCAATAACATCCTCAGTAGTTCCAAAAATACACTTTAGTTAAAGTGCAATTGAGTGCTTTAATTACAAATAGTGAATAAATTTGGGTGAATATTTTGGATAATAATAGCCCTTGCTTGATGTGATACTATTCTCCAATGTGCATGCAACTTCTATTTTGTAGTCGATGTGACACACCTTTGTCCTTATTTGCATGATTAAAATACTCAATCCTCTTTGATGATGTTGACACATGTTTCGTCCCTCTTGTGATGACATGCAAAAATGTATTCTGAGAAAAATAATGCCTTTGATTTATTTTACTTAGCAAAATCATTCACTCCACCTATGGGAACCACTTGTGCACATGTGCAAAACAATAATTACTCCTTTGCAAATAGTAAGGATTTTTGAAAAGGTTAAGGTAATCATGATTTCGAATTCATTCGACCCTCCATTGGCCCCTCCTTTGATGGCATATGATATGGCCTCCTTTGAATGAACTCATGACATAAATTATAGTTTATAGACCTTAACCAAGGCCAATGTAATTTAATTATTAATTTGGGATGGTCCTCATCCACAATGAATCGACCCTCATCCCTTTCATCGGTGGCATAACCCTTCTTCGTGGTTTGCATAGAAGTTGGTGACCTTGGATTTTCAATCGTGATTTGTGTACAATGCTAATATGAACCATCGATGCTTTAACCTTGGCTTGACATGGTGGTTGGTTTGGTGGGTTAGCATTGTGCATCATTTGATCTTTGTACTCTTTGATCCGGATTGTGTTAGGTTGTGGAGCCTATTTTTCATGTGTGAAAGTGTTGAAGACTGTACACTAAGAGTACTGTACACTTTTCATGTATCCTCGCTGGGGTTCCCGGTTGGTGGTCGGCCCCGAGCGGGGTCTAGGGCGGCAGCCTCTGTAAGCAGGGGTTCGGGCGCAACCCCGATTTTTTTTTTTAGGCGTAAAATTTTTTTGGCCTCAAAAATGCACCCGACATATCGGGAAACGTGCTTTTCTCATATGGGCGAGTTTTTTGACCCATAGGTTTATGGGACGGGTTTTGCCCATGGTTTTGATACCCACGGTTTTGTAAAACTGCTTAAGCAGTTGTCTATTTATATGGTCTTATGCATATGATAGATGTACAAGAAAATGTATTGCATATGTGTTTTGAATTTGGCTATGAATTCTGTAGAGTTTGTTGAGCATAGCTCCAAACGGATCTGGGTATTGTATTGAGAGAGCGGTGGCTTGTAATAAAATCTGAGCAAGTGATTCTTGGTGGACGTAGCCCAAATTGGGTGAACCACGTTAAATATTGTCTCTTTGTGTTGTGTTATTTTATTCTGTAATTTTATTTGAGATCTGTAATAATTTCTACATATTAGTTTCTACTGTTGTAATTCTGTGAGGGATTATTCCGTATATTTTATCCATTATTTCCTAACAATTGGTATCAGAGCCTGGTTTGGTTTCAATCAAGTGTTGAATCGCAGGGAAAGTTTTTAGCTTGAGTGGGAGCTATGGCAGATGAAGGAAGATCTAGGGTTGATAAATTCAACAGGCATAATTTTAGTCTTTGGAAGATGCAGATGGAAGATTACCTTTATCGGAAGGATCTTTATACTCCGTTTCTCGAGAAGGTGAACAAACCCTCGAGTATGACAGATGCGGAATGGGATTTTTGATCAGAAAGCACTTGGAATGATCCGGCTGAGTCTTGCATCTTTGGTATTATTTAATGTTTCAAAGGAAAAGACTACAAAAGATCTAATGGATGCATTAGGGAAGTTGTATGAAAAACCCTCTACCTCTAATAAGATATTTTTAATGAAAAAGTTGTTTAATATGAAGATGTCTAGAATAGTTCAAGAGTTGATCATTTAAATGATTTCAATATGGTTGTGAATATGCTAGCTTCGGTTACAATAGAATTTGATGAAGAAGTTAGGGCTTTATTAATTCTGTGCTCTTTACTTGAGAGTTGGAATAGCCTGGTAATGGCGGTAAGTAACTCTGGTTCCAAATAACTCGAAGTTAAGTTTGAGGATGTCAGTAGGGGTGATTCTAAGCGAGGAAATGCGAAGAAAAAGCTCTGGGAATCTTCTACTTTAGGGAATGCTTGACAAAGAAACTAGAGGGAGACAAAGAATAGAGGAAACCGTGGAAAATCAAAAGATCGGGCAAGGTCAAAATCCAAGAACAAGATCAGACAGCTGGAATTGTGGAAAGTCTGGGCATGCAAAGAAGGACTGTTGGGAGCTTCGGATAAGAAGAAACAACAAGAAGAAAACAAGGAGGCAAATGTGGCAACGGGTAATGTATGTCAGGATGCTTTGATTCTTTCTTTGCACAATATTACTGAATCTTGGGTTTTAGATTCAGGGGCTTCTTTCCATGCTTCTCCACATAGGCATTATTTTGTTGATTATGTTCAAGGAGATTTTGGGCATGTTTTTCTTGGTGATGATGAGCCTTACAACATAGTTGGAAAAGGTTCTGTTCAGGTTAAGATGCAGAATGGGAATACATGGCTATTGAAGGATGTCAGACATGTGCCTACATTAAGGAGAAACTTGATATCGGCGGGGCAATTGGGAAGTGATGGTCAGACCTTGATATTTACAAATAACTCTTGAAGGTTACCAAGGGTGCTCTTGTGGTGGCAAGAGGTAAGAAGGTTGAACCTTGTATTTAACCACTGATAGTACTAATGATTGTAATCTTGTGGCTTCAGATGCAGATACAACATTATGGCACTATAGGCTTGGTCATATGAGCCATAAGGGCATGAACATCATAAAGAAGAATTTGCCTGGATATACATAAAAACAGGTTTGGATTTCTGTGAGAACTACATATATGGGAAATAGAAGCGAGTAAGGTTTCTCAAGGTTGACCTACAAAGAAAGAGAGTAAGTTAGAGCTGGTACATTCTGATGTGTGGGGACCAGCTCAAGTATCATCTCTTGGGGGTTCAAGTTATTATGTTACTTTTATTGATGATGCAACAAGGAAAGTTTGGGTTTATTGTATTAGAAACAAATCTGATGTATTTAACACTTTTGTTAAATGGAAATCCTTGGTAGAGAATGAAATAGGTCTTAAGCTAAAATGTCTCAGTCGATAATGGAGGGGAGTATTACAGCAAATGAATTTGATGATTATTGTTCTAAGAATGGAATCCGCAGCAAAAGACGGTTCGAGAACTCCGCAGCAAAATGGGGTATCGTAAAGGATGAACAGAAACAATAATGGAACGTGCTAGAGCATGAGGTTACATGCAGGACTCGCTCTTTCTTTTTGGGCGAAGCGTGAGCACAAATTGTACTTGATAAACAGAGGACCCTCAAGTGCCTTGATGGAGGCATACCTAGGAGGCTTGGTATGGTAAGAAAGTTGATTATTCATTTCTTAGAGTCTTTGGGTGTGAGGTGTTTGTTCATATAGACAAGGATGATAGGACCAAGCTAGAGGCTAAATCCGAAAAATGTACTTTCATTGGTTATGGTGGTGATGACTTTGGATTTAAATGTTGGAGTATTAAGGAAAGAAAATCATTCGGTCTAGGGATGTGGTCTTTAATGAGAAAGTCATGTATAAGCAAAGCAATATAGGAAAATAGGGAAGAATCCAAGAAAGAATATGCAGTGGTAGAGGATCTTCCTGATGGGAAAGTGACCCATGAATCAGCCTTCAGAACCTACTCAACAGAACCCCAAACTCCTACAAAGTGAGGAGGTCTTCTAGGGTAAGAAAAGAACCCGAACGTTTTTCTCCTCTTTATTATTTATTACTCACCGATAGTGGAGAGCCGAGAGCTTTGATGAAGTAATGCAGGTAGATGCCAGTAAGAAGTGGGAGCAAGCCATGGATGAGGAGCATAAGTCTCTCATGGAGAACCAGACTTGGGATTTGGTGAAGCTACCAAGGCAAAAGAGCATTGTAGAACAAGTGGGTGTACAGAGTTAAAGATGAAGAAGGAGGAAAGAAAAGATATAAGGCCCGGTTGGTGGTCAAGGGGTTTGCACAGAAACAAGGTATAGATTTTGATGAGATTTTTTCTCCTGTAGTAAAAATGACTTCTATCAGAACTGTTCTTGGAATAGTAGCAGCAGAAGACTTGCACTTAGAATAGTTAGATGTAAAGACTGCATTTCTCCATGGTGATTTGGAGGAGGAGCTATATATGCAGCAACCAAAAGGATATGAAGTCAAAGGTAAAGAGGAGATGGTGTGCAAACTGAAGAAGAGCTTGTATGGCCTGAAACAAGCTCCACATCAATGGTATAAGAAGTTTGATAGCTTCATGATGGAGCAAGGTTATATTAGATGTCATTCTGACCATTGTGTGTATACAAAGAAATTTGAGGATGGAAGTTATATTATCCTATGTTTGTATGTAGATGACATGTTGGTCAGCAGTAAAAACATGCAGAAATAAAAGTACTCAAGAAACAACTAAGTGAATCATTTTGCTATGAAGGATTTGGGTGCAGCCAAACAAATCCTTGGTATGAGGATATCTCGGATAGGAAGGAATGGAAGATGAATTTATCTCAGAAGAGTACATTAAGAAGGTCTTGAGAGGTTTAATATGCAGGATGCTAAACCGGTCGGGACTCCTTTGGCAGAGCCATTTCAAGTTATCAAAGGAGCAAAGTGTCCCAAGACAGAGCAGAGAGAAACCAAATGTCCAAGGTACCTTACTCATCAAGCTGGCGCTTGATGTATGCCATGGTGTGCACTAGGCCTCGATATTGCCCATGCAAAGGGGAGCCGTGAGTAGATTTATGAGTGATCCAGTAAAGAGCATCGGCAAGCAAAGAAAGTGGATCCTTCGGTATTTGAGAGGGACCATGGGGACAGTTTTGTGCTACAGTGGATCAAACACCACTTTACGTGGTTATGTAGATTCAAATATGGCTGGAGATGTAGACAGCAGGAGGAGCACGATAGGTTATATTTACACTGTAGGTGGGACAACAGTGAGCTAGATTTCACGACTATAGAAGCTGGTGGCTTTGTCAACCACAGAGGCTGAGTATGTTGCTGCCATAAAGGCAAGCAAAGAGATGATTTGGTTACAACAATTACTTGAGGAGTCAGCATAAGCGGAGGAGGAATGTAAGCTGCATAGTGATAGTCAGAGTGCTATACACCTAGCTAAGAACTCTGCTTTCCACTCTAGGACAAAGCATATACAGTTAAGGTACCATTTCATCAGGACAACTTTGGAGGAAGAGAAGTTGAAGTTGGAGAAGATTCATACCAGTCAGAATCCTGCAGACATGATGACCAAGGTGGTCACAAGGGAAAAACTGAAGTTGTGTTCAAATTTGGTTGGTCTTCACAGAAACTAGTGAAGGGTTGAGAAGCTTGCTCAGAGGAAAACTAGTCTCCAAGTGGGAGATTGTTAGGTTGTGGAGCCTATTTTTCATGTGTGAAAGTGTTGAAGACTGTACACTAAGAGTACTGTACACTTTTCATGTATCCTCCCAAGGCTGGTTGGGGCCCCGGCGACCCCCCAAATTTTTTTTTTTAGGCGTAAAATTTTTTGGCCTCGAAAAATGCACCCGACATATCGGGAAACGTGCTTTTCTCATATGGGTGAGTTTTTTGACCCATAGGTTTATGGGACGGGTTTTTCCCATGGTTTTGATACCCACGGTTTTGTAAAACTGCTTAAGTAGTTGTCTATTTATATGGTCTTATGCATATGATAGATGTACAAGAAAATGTATTATAGATGTGTTTTGAATTCGGCTGTGAATTCTGTAGAGTTTGTTGAGCATAGCTCCAAATGGATCTGGGTATTGTATTGAGAGAGCGGTGGCTTGTAATAAAATCTGAGCAAGTGATTCTTGGTGGACGTAGCCCAAATTGGGTGAACCACGTTAAATACTGTCTCTTTGTGTTGTGTTATTTTATTCTGCAATTTTATTTGAGATCTATAATAATTTCTGCATATTAGTTTCTACTGTTGCGATTCTGTGAGGGATTATTCCGCATATTTTATCCATTATTTCCTAACAAATTGTTGATCTTAACTCCTTAATTGAGTTAGGTTTCTTGGTGGTTAGTTGATTAGGTAAATACGTGAAACCCTATCTCATTTTCATTTTGCATTGTTGGGAGTCAAGGGTGAACCCTAGCAAAAATTTTATGTGACACCATTTTTGTGGTCTTCAAAGCTCTAAAAATATACAAATTTGGCCTTCTCGATTTCGATTCTCAGTGCATTTTTAGCTTTGCAAGGATTTGTGACTTCGAATAATTGTAATTCTCTGCCATTTTAACTCCCTTTTGAGCTCTCTATGAAGTTATGACCGCCATTTTTTGATTTATTCGAGCTCAAAGATCTATCAAAATAACCTTTGCGAGGTTTTGTGCATGAATATTCTCATTTTGCTACCATGCGGAGTTTATTAGAGGTTTACTATGGATATTTTGAATAGATGGCTACCATTTTTAGCATTATTAAGCTCAAAACTTTGTAATAACGGTTTCGTGAATCAATGGCATGATTGAATGAAAAAGAAGGTAAGTTATTGTTCTTTTGAGCACAAAATTGTTCATTCTTACTACCGATTCTTAGACATGCACCGATACTTGTATTTTCTTCGCATTTCTCTTGTGTATTCTTGACACATTCAAGTTTTAGATTGAAAGTCACTCAGTAATTTACATGGTCACCATTGTTAGAAAGGCGAGCCTTATGTTTTGAACATGTTTCAAACTTATCAATCATTCGCTCTTGTCGCTTTTAAATCTTACTTTGATATATCGCTTCATTTTACATTTTTCTATGTTTCTGGTAACCTTCATTAAACTTGATCTGACTCTCATTATTTTCTCTACAATCAAGATATTTTATGGGTTTCAAAACTTTGAGCTTGAACGGTGAGTTCTTGCTTAAGTCTTGAGCTTTTCTCTGAAACTCCGTGAGGATTATTTGACAACCGTACATGAATAAAGTTATTTCCTATTTTGTTTGAGATATGTGTGTTGTTTATCTTCTTATCTCGCCATTTTTGGGCTTCACTATCTCCATTTACTTTGTGCTTTATATCTTGATTGAAACTAGTTGTTCCCTTGGTCTTATTCAATGCCGATATTCTCAAACCCTTGTGGATATTTGCTTTTTCTTGCATGTTTTCGTCTTTTGAGGTTTACAAACTTTTGGGTTTGCATTGCTTTGATTAATTCTTTATGGCTATGCTTGTAGTAGCTCGAGCTCCAAATTTTCAACACCATTATTTCTGATTTCTATTTCTTTTCGTCAGTATTCTTGCATTGTGAGAGATCATATTCTTTCGAAACTTTCTACCATACTATTAAAAATTAATTACCCTATATTGCATTGTTGAAATTTACTTACTTGGGACCTTGCTTTAGATTACATTTTTAACTCTTATAAATTTTTTATTTATTAGAAGGTTGTACTCATCGTTACAATCTACCATGTTTATACTATCATTCAACTATGAGTGCATAATTTCTCTATGTCTCATTTAAGCATGATGGTTGTTGAATATTGCTTAAGTTTGCGTTTGGGATGGTCTGCTTAAGCATGTGTATAGAATCTCATATTTTTGTCTTTCATTATTCTTAAGAAGATATAATAAATTTACTTTAAAACAATGAAAACCCTTCTTTTTATAGATAAATGCTTATTCTCGATAACTAGGCAAACCTCGTGTTGCATTGCTTTATGTAATTGATGGTAAGTTGTGCCTCGATTCAACCGATGCTTGATGATTCTGTAACTTTAATTTCAAGCCCGTACATTGCCTTTGACTCGTAATTAGACAATATGTGTAGCTTTCTTTACAATTTATCTCTCGTACTTGTAAAGAAACATTTGTAGTTGAATCTTTTCACCTTTTGTAGCTCACAAAACTCCCGAAATCTGCTTGAATCTGAAAATATGTGGCTACATCTTTAAATTATTTATATCTATTGGAGATGTTCTCATGGTAAACAATCTATAGCTTTCAGTATTGCATCCCGAGTTTTTGTTTGAAACCTTTATGTTATGAAACGTATCTAAAAGCTCTATTTATATATATCTAAATTGGTTCATTTTATTTCTTTTATAGCTCCATAATCTTTCCTTTATTGACTATTACAAGTTGTAAATTGACTCTTTCTTTCTCGCTTGAGATGTGAAAATTCTTGTTGTTATAGGTCAGCATTGTTCATTTCTATCCTTGAAGCATTTCGAGTCACGGTTTTGTATTCTAAAACTTGCATTCAAATTTTGAAGGTTTACTATAGAATGCTTTCCCGATTTGAGTGTGTAGTTCGAATGCTTGTATTCTTGTACTTGATCATTGTAAAATACATGAATGAATTTTCTTTTGTATCCTTGAGTTATGTTTTGTGTATTGAATGCAATATATACTTGATAGTACAAAATTAAAATCATGCAAAATATTTTGATTTCTTCAATCAACATATGCCTACAAAATTAAGAAAATAGTTAGAAAATAATAGGCTTGCACCTCTCTTGTATTCCATAATGAATTTTCTTTCTTTTCTCTTGTCTATCATGATTCTAAGAATCACACGTGATTCTACAAGATAGTACTTCCTCACTTCGTATCTATTACTTGATGTATCTTATGCCTGTTGATTTCAAGAGATCCATTTGCTTGAAGCTAATAGCACAGGCATGTAGATTTAACCCTGAGCTCAAAATTTGACAATATTTTGTTTCTATTTCAGGTACACTGATGCAATGGAATGATGCAGAGAAGATGAAGATAAAGGAGTTGAAGCTAGAACAATGAAGACCAAGAGGAAACCCCAAGGCAATGATGGGTTCCTTCTACATTCCTTTTCTTTTAGCTTTATACACATGTATCTCTTATTTCAGTAGTTATAAGTTACATCCCATGGCTTGTGTGGGAAACATTGAATTTCTTCATGAATAAATGACATTAATTTCTGTAACTAAGTTGTATACTTCTTTCTGCATTCAACTTTTATGATATGTATTGATTGTATAACGAAATAAACAATTCAATCACATGATTAATAATATTTAAACATAAAGAAATAATGAAACTTGATGTACCTATAACTTAATAATGAAATCTCAGCCATGTAATAATAACTATGTTTGTTGTTGTGGAGTCCAAATCCTCGTGCTTGAATGTTTCGCCTTTATCAAGGCTATATTTTAGTTCTTCGAGTTTTTGTGCAACTTTGATGAAGGTGAACATGGAATGAAAACATATGTGAGGTGTTGCATTTTGCAACAACACACATAATGCATTTTGCTTTGTTGATCCACTTACTGCAACTTAAAACCTTTAAGAAACTATATGTCTTCCCCTTAGTTAGGTCCATCACATCAATGCCTTCTGTCTGAAATGAATTTTTGAGTTGCCCATTTTTGCACAAGTGTAAAAATTGTCAAAAATAAGTGAATGTTAAGAAAAGATAATGGTAAATGTGGCATTTTAAACATAAGAGAAGAGGGAAAGAGGACATAAGTGCCTAAAGGGGATAGTAGTACCCAGGACACTCTTATCCCTATTAGGTGCTAGCTTCAAAGGCTTCAAGGATTAAATAAGAAATAATGAGTCGGGTATCATATTGTGCAATGTCCAAATGTAAACCGGTCATTGCGAGAAAAAAAAGGATGAAAGTATAAAAGATAAAATAATGTAAATATAAAGCAAAACAAATGTTGTTAATGTCTAATTTTCTTACTTAGGAATCATGCATATAATGACATACTAGAGGTGTGATGTAATAGTATTAAGTGCATAATTTTGTGTCTACATTTGTCCCCACTTTATGTCGTTAAATGAATATTTGGTAAAGATAAAGTAGACATGAAGAGTGTACCTTGTGGAGAGTCAAGAAGGTTCTAACTCATATCATTCCAAATAGAGATTATGTGTACCACATGGAGATTATAGAATGTGTATCGTGGAGTCTAAGAGGGGATGATAACCCTAGGGGTGACCTTGTGCACATAGTGGAAATGATGCATACATTTGTAACTTGGATATTTCCTTTTCCTAAGCATCTTGTGCTTGAGATTGCTCCTTGTTCCATTTGTGTTGACTTTTTTGGGATAAGGAAGGACCTACAGAATAAGATAAGTGCAGTCAATGCTCATGATAAATGAAAATGAAATTTAACTTAGTGAATATGAGAATAGAAATGTGTATGAAAATAAGTGAATCAAGGATATAATACACTTGATTTTTGCGAGAGAAAATATCGAATTGTTCATGTGTGTTTTTTTACCTTGAAAATGGCTAAAGAGTTAAGAGTGATCAATTACTAAAATGGTTTGAATATATCAAGGATTTAGGCATCCTGTCACTAGAGGAAGAGTGTTGGGAGATTTGTTAGATTTTCACTCCACCCATTAATGCTTTGCCATAGATAAGTCCCACTATAGATGGTCATAAACCCAATAATAACTAGCCACATATGTAACATTGTTCTAGACATATCATTATTTTGTATATACCTTAGGTGCCTCACCTTATTTGAATACCCGTAGAAAATATGTAAATCGTGAAAGAAAATTAATTAGTTCCTTTGCTCAAAATATGAAACTTGTTACTAATTTTTTTCCTGTTATGTTGAATAGTAAAATGTATTTGAATATCTCTTTTGGGATTATGAGAAAAAATATCATTGAGAACATGTTCAACTTGTAAAGTACCTATTTTTTCCCCATGTAGACATAAAATCTATGCACTTGGGTACATTTCTAGGTCATAAAACATACTAATGCATATATGATTCCTAAGCAATAAAACTAGTGGTTGATAACTCCTTTTGGCATTTTGATTGCTTTATATCTTACACTTTATTGGCTCTACACACCTTACAACTCGCCAACACTTGACTAATTTATCTTTTATGGCCTCAAAACTAATACCCATGTAAGACAAAAGTGCCCAGTGCTCCTATGCATTCTAGGTGCCCTTGTCCTTCTCTTTCTTCTTTTTATTATTTTGGGTCCTTTCTGCTTCTTGGTCACATTTTAACACTTTGGTTTGGCCTTTCAGTTGTCAATTACAGAATTCAAACAAGGGAATCATATATAAACTTATTTACTTCTTCTAAATCAAGGGAAAAACACTATAAGAATTATTTGTTACCACCTAAGCTTCCACAAAGGAACAAGAGCACTATAAAGCATACATCTAGCACATTCATGTAAGGAACAATGATTGGATTGGTCTACATACATAGCATAAGAGGGAAGCTCATTCTATTCCATCACACAAATTCTACATAATCGGTATTAATCTACATCTAACCCGCTATCATCGTGCAACTTTCCCAAGGGTAACCTAGGGCATCACTACACACACAAGTACAAAGAAATACATGGAGTCCGAGATGTAGTAAAATGCTTGTCGTAAGCCCACTCTTCGTGTGACCGTCGTGGTCATCCCGACTCCCCATTTTGTATCTTTTTAATTAGATTTGATGTGGTTTATGGGCATGTACATGTAGATGTTTTGCATGTTACAGGTATGATCGATGATCTAATAGGAAAACTAGAGTGACAAATAACGAGTAGAAGCAAAGATCCTTTGACCTAAAAAAGACTAGACTCCAAACATCCGATTAGACACCGAAACCCAAATCACTCACTAGTGCCTAGGGTGCTCTCTGTTCTCTCAGTGGGTGATTTTATCCCTTACATTCCTAGGGTACTGAACCCTCATTGAACTCGTTAAACATTATTTCCAGCCAAATCTAGTAGATGCCTAGTCTAGATTACTCCTAGGTGTGTGGAATCGGCTAAGTCATCTTCCCCTCTCATTTTCTAAGGGTCATACATTGTTAAATTCTTAATGCTTGTACACTATTGTATATAGTTCATGAATATAATTAGTTATAGTAAATTACTCTGAAACATGATTTAATTCAAATTATATTAAATCATTTGGCGAACCCATCCGATCCAAACCTACCTTCTAAACATGCATCATATTATCTCTCCTTCTTTCGAATTTATGGACCAATCCTTTTATCCATCCGATGCACCTACTAGGTTTCTAGCATGGCTGCCATCATCACCGATTTTATGCATATCCGTACCCAACATCCTTCCCGCTTCAACACTCCAATGCCTCGACCCAACTATTAATGTGGTCACCACTTGATGCAATTGGTAACCCATGGCTCCATCCATCTCTATTCCCCCACATATCACCTTGAAAGTTCATACATACACCTCTAAAAGTTACGATATCATTGAATTACTAAAGAATACACCAGTAAAAATATCTCTTTATGATATTTTATGCACCGCACTAGATTGTCGTCATACACTAGAGGCTGTCCTATGTTCCATAAAAATCAGTGCAAGTGACAATTCCCTCATTGCCTTTTCCCATCTTATTCAATCCCTCAAAAACCTACCACATGTCATATCATTCAATAATGAGGATATCCCTCCTACTGTCATTGGTGATCACTTCATCACCTTTCTTATTACAACTACTATTGGCTGCCATCATATCAAGTGCATATTAATTGACAATGGATCTGCTATAAATCTATGTTCCCTATCATTACTCACGCAGCTACAAATTCCTGATAATCAAATCACCAAATCCTCTACCCTTTTTCATGGCTATGATTCTACTACTCAAACATGCATCGACACCATCACCTTACCTTTACAAGTTGGGCCCAAAACCCTTCCCACTTTGTTCTATATCATTGATACATCATTTCAGTTCAATTTTTTACTCAGTAGACCATGGATCCACACTATGCATGTTGTCCCTTCTATAGTTCATTGGTGCATCAAATTATTACATGATGGATATGATCATATTATTTCTACCAACCCCAACCCATTCAAGTACTACCAAATAGACCCAATCACTTTTATGTCTATACCCCCACTTAATCTAATTCCCTACCATAATATTGATACATACAATGTTGGTGAATCTAGTACTTCCATTACCTCTTCTACCTCCACATCCAACCTTTCCATCCCTACACATACCACTAATCTTATCTCCCCTACCATATATCCGTCCATCACTACCACTATTTTACCTTTTAGCACTTTTCCCGGCCCTACATCCACCACTCCTAATAACATTGATAATTCTATCCATCAAGATAAAGTCCACACCAATGATTCTCGAGGATGAGGTCGGTGTCATAGAAACTCACCGATGAAAATTTCCACAACCTCAATTTTACTCCTCTTGAGATAGACAAATCCTATTTCCAAGACACCTTCATTGCTACTAGCTTAGGTGAATATCAATTAAAGAAACCTCCTCCCTCTACTACAACCATGATTCATTTTCAGTTATCTCTCGCTTTGCATCTCGATTGATTCACATGCACCTTACATATACATGACTCTTATTGGCCTCATATCCCATTCGATCCCACTTTTTCTGACATTGTTTGCACACATGAAGGCTTAACACAATTAGGATTCACACTTGTTGATCTCCTCCCTCCCCCACCTCATTCTCCCCACCTAGTATCATGTATATGTACTCATTACTTTACTGCTTTATGACCTTTGTGCCTTCCATATATCGCCTTCCTTGCACGTACGCACTTTGTTCCTCTCCGCTCACCCTTAAACAATCTTGGCTCAACTATATTGGTGGCACCCTCGACCCCAATCATATTGATATTACCTTTCCTATGCCTTTTGGCCACATATCTATTTTTAATGATTCCTTCCGAGCTATACCCAAAACCTAACTCATTGGTACGTACATGATTTTCCATAACCCCCTTTTACTGATGAAGAATATGCTATGTGCATTTATAATTTACGCTGCACGTGATATTTTTATGATTAACCTCATAATATCACATGATATGTTTTCAATATAAATCCTATCGCTTATGAACATGACACTCGACGACCTCCTTGATGAGTTTACTTGAATTCTCACCCCACACACAATCAGGGGCACTCAAATCCCCTTAACTAGTCACATCTTGGCAACTCTCATGTTCTCAGTTTTATGTCTACTATTTTGAGCACTATTGCATCCATGGTACACACATGATACCATCATTACCCGATGATGCACTCTTGTTATATGGTTCATACTTGACTATTAAGGCACAATTCATAAATGAAACTCACTTGTCACATCTTGGCCACTCTCTCTATCATGCATGCTCTCGTGATTCATGTTTATCTTTATGAGTATTATCATATATACTGTACACTTGTTTCTTAATGACACACTCTTATTCTATGGTTCATACTTGAATTTTGAGGGAGAAATACCTAAATGAACCTCATGTCACACACATCCGCCGGGGAAATGTTGCCCCTCCCATCTATGTATCTTACATATCGTAACACACCATCACTTTCACACAACATTTTCATATCTTGGTTGTATTTAATCTTATTATCTTATACTATTTACATGTTCCACTTTGTTTCCTATGCTAGCTAGATACTTAGTATGTCACTATATTTTTCTATACACACATGTGCATTAACTTGGTATATTGAGGTGAATACAGACTTCTACATATTCTTACATGATGTATGATGCTCGACACTACTCTTTACTAGTCCCACCAAGGCTCCTAAGGGCATCTACCTTTGATACTCTTATCACACTCTTATACTCCACACATCATAGGTCCCATTGTTACATTATTTACTACTTCTCGTTACTATATATTTACTCTTTGATGATATATATGCTTTGACATACTACTTATATTTCTAACATGCTAATGGGTGTTTCATGTGTAGCATTTACCTTGTAGGACTCTATACAACCATGGTTATTTGCTTTGCTTTTTACTTGCTATTGTTTGCTATTGTTTTTAGGCTATGCCCTTTATCTTCCTTGATCATTATTTGCTTATGGCCACTACAACCATGATTATCTCATGACATTATGAGCGATGTCCCATATAAATCACTTTTTGGGGTCCCTCTTGTCTTCATAGTTATTTGTTACATTGTATTCTATTGCATGATAACTCTTTTACACTAACCATTGTTTCTAACCTACATTATTTGCACATGCCTTTGTTTCTACCATGTACATCCCCTACCCCCTACAAGTATCCACTCTTAGATATTCATATCATAATCGCGACCTCTCCTTTGGGTCGCATCCTCCTACATTCGTCACATGCACCCCAAACAGGGGGGCATTAATTGGGTGAATAAATCACCCTTTTAATAGCTCAAAGCTCTAGAACAAAACAACATAGTACAGAAATGATAAGGCACACAATTATAGATTGGTTTAGAATCAGACTTGGGTCACAAACACAAGCCAAAAACTAGCACCTAGTATCAAACATGAAACGGTCAAGTGCTTGTGTCCCACCAGTGGTACTTGTGTCCTGGGAAAAAAATAAACATTTTCTTAATTGAGTACAATTTCCAGTAGTTCGAATACGGATCCATAGTATTAAGCACTTGCCTTTAGTTACATAATTCATTCAATCAGATATAATTCAGTTATAATCGGTTACAATTGATGATTTAACAAATATGGAATTTGTAAAACCCTAATTGTAGAGTCACATGTGATAAATAAAATAATGAAGTACAAATCTGACCTAAAAATAAGCTAAAGAAATATGAAACCCTAGGTGTAAGAGAGAGAGAGAGAGTAGAAGAATTAGCTAATTTCACAATTGATCCTGAAGTATGCTAGACTAGAAGACTAATGAATAGGAGGAGGAAACTGTCACAACTATACACAAAAAATTGTGGAGCTGTCAGAATAAGATATACCAAGATGCCTGGGCTAGGTCAGGGGCACCTAGGTGTTGGATACCTCTACTAAGCACCCGTGACTGTGAAAAAGGTCAGAAAATGATTCTTCTTGTGTCCCACCAATGTTGCTAACCTTCTTTGTTGATCTATTGTGTGTCACACCATGTACACATAATTCATCTATAACCTACAAAACAAATGATTTCCTGTAAAACCACAAAACACATCAAATCCTGAAAAGAAAAAGATGTAAATGGGGAGTTAGACCGACCTTGACAGCTACTCTGACAGAGTGAACTTACAACTGAGCATTGCACTACATCTTAGACTCCATGTATTTTTGTGTGTGAATCATGCCCTCGAGGCTCTTGTGCAAGATACACTTGATAGTGAGAAATATCTAGATGTAGTAATGTAAGTAGATACATGTATAGAAAAATGAACTTCCCCTCCTATGAAGTGTATGCAAAAAATGTAGTCCCTTTTCCCTTGAATGATATCTAGATGGATGCTTTGATGCTCTTAGAATTCCTTTGGATGTAATATTAGGTAATGATAGTAGATGTTTAGAGTTTTGTCCCTTATTATGGTCACATAACTTTATATTTATATGGTTCCCTTGGTTGAATTTTGTAATTTAAAACTAAAAGGTCATCCCATAAGAAAATAAGATGCCCAAAAGATAAAAAAGGCCCAAAAGGGGTGATCAAGATACAAAGAGGTCGAGGGCACCCATAGGGATGAGGGTACCGGGCACCGACGTCTTGGCCGAGTGCTAGTGTTCTAGAGTCAATAAAGATGAATCAATGAAGATTAGATCACAGCTATGGGATGTGTAAGACCAAAGAGGAAAGTAGAAATACATAAAAGAGGCCAAAGATAGTTGTCAATTACTAGTTTTCTTGCTTATGAATCATATGAATAGTAGATCATGACCTAAAATTTTACCCAAGTGCATGACTTAGTGTCTACAATCGGTTACAAATTGGGAAGTGCCAATCTACAAAGGGCACTTTAAGAAGTGTCATGGAAGGAGAGAAAAACATACCTCTCTCCCCAAAACTCTTCTCTTGGCATGAGATTTCCCAAAAGACTCGCTCTTGGCATGAGATTTCCTAAAAACTCATCCTTGGCATGAGATTGCCAAAAAAACTCACTCTTGGCGTGAGATCACCCAAAAACCTCACCCTTAGCAACAAGACACTCAAATCTAGAAACATCTCCAAAGTAAACATGACAACTTTTTATCATATACTCTCTTATACATCAGTGCACTCTTTCCTTGACATTTAATTCCTACACACTTTTACTTATACACATGTTACTCTGATTTTTCACATACGGGACTTTAACTACTCTTTTTCTCTTCTTTTGCAAGACCGTCCTTACAAGTAACAAGAAACAAATCACATCTACAAACACAAGCTCCAACATCGCACTACTATGCATACACTTCTCCCCTAGGGTCTACCTCTCTTTCCTATTTGCCACACTTCACATTACGATCACTCCATGCTTTATGTTGACTACTTATCCACTCTGCACGCTATCGATTCAATTATCTTTGGTTTACAAGGTACACATATTCTATCTACTCTATGCTATTGAGTATTCACTTAACAACATAAAGTGGGGGCAAATATAGACACAAAATCTATGCACTTGGGTACATTTCTAGGTCCCAAAGAATACTAATGTATACATGATTCCTAAGAAAGAAAACTAGTGGTTGAAAACTCCTTTTGGAATTTTGATTGCTTTATCTCTTACACTTTATTGGCTCTACACACCTTACAGATCTGCCAACACTTGACTGATTTATATTTTATGGCCTTAGACACTAGCACCTAGGTAGGATGAAAATGCCTAAGCACTCCTGTCCATTATGGGTGCCCATGTCCTTCTCTTTATTCTTCTTATTCTTTTGGGTCCTTTCCACTTCTTAGTCACCTTTTAACACTTTGGGTTGGTCTTTCAATTATCAATTATGAAATTCAAACAAGGGAATCATATATATACTTAGTTACTTCTTCTAAATCAAGGGCCAAACACTATAATCATTATATATTATCACCTAGTCTTGCACAAAGACACAAGATCACAAGAAATCCTACGTCTAACACATTCATACAAGGGACAAGGGCTGCATTGGTCTACATACACAACATAGAGGGGAGTTCATTCTATTCCATCACACACATTTTGCATACTCAGATCAATCTACATATATCCCACTATCATCGTGTAACTTGCATAAGGGAAACCTAGGGCATCATTACACACACAAGCATGAAGAATTACATGGAGTTTGAGATGTAGTGTAGTGCTTGGTCATAAGTTCACTCTTTGGGTGACCATTAGGGTCAATCCGACTCCCCATTATCTATATTTTTATTATATTTGATGTGGTTTATGGGCATGTGTAATTAGATACTTGTTTTGTAGGTTAAAGGTACGATCGATGATCTAACATAAAAACTAGAGTGAAAAAGAGTGAGCATAAGTGAAGATTCTAAAACCTTGAAAAGACCATACTCTAAACATCTAATTAGACATAGGCACCCAGATCAACCACTTAGTGCCTCGGGGCTCTCTTGTCCTCCTGTGGGTGCTTCGTCCTTTAATTTCCCAGGGTTCCAAACCCTCATCGAGCCTGTTCGATACTATTTCTAGCCAAATCTAGCATATACTAGTCCGATCACTCCCAAGTTGCGTAGAATTAGCTAAGTCATCTTCCCCTCTCATTTAGTTAGGGTCATACAATGTTAAATGCTTATTACTTGTACACTACTATATATAGTTCTGAATGTCATTAGTTACAGTAAGTTACTCTAAAACAATATTTAATTCAAATTATATTAAATCACCCCAATGACAAAACCACCCAAGTGGGACACTAGTGCCCACCATTCTTGTCTGATTTGGGTGCGTCTATCTTTGCGATGTTTTTGGCCCAAGTATAATTCTAAACCATTTTCTTAGTTCATTTTTGATTTTATTTTATTTTGTACCATTTTTTTATTGGATTTTGAACTATTGGGAGGGTGAAATAATCACCTAATGATTGCCCCCACTCATTTGGGATGTGTGATATGAATCTAGGCGAGTGTGGCCCAAAATATGACTAATGAAGGGGAGTTGTAAACTTGAAAAAACTAACTAAAAATTAAAGATATACAAACACTTACGCAAACCTCATGTAGCCTTCCAAAACAAACCTAAAGTAGGTTGTGAGAGCTTAGAAGCTATATAACCTTGTGAATGATTGATTGTGGGTGCTCTTGAATGGTCTCCAAATTGGGTATGTAGATTGTTATGATCAATTGACTTGGAAAATTTAGTATGCAAATGGATAAAGTTTACTTGGAAACAATCCAGGAGGATTTGGGATAGGATAAGCCTATATTTTATAGAAGCAGAAGTGGTTGGAATTTGGTTGAAATGAGTTTAATACACATGCAAAAATAAGATTTGAGGAGGTTGTAGTAGTCCCGGGACATTTAGGGCGTAATGGAATTAATTAGTAGAAGTTGCATCCGAAAGGTGGTTGTACATGCAATTCAATTGCCCCCACCTTTCTAGGATTCTAGAAGTGTAGTTGACTAGGATGAGGATGTGGAGTCCAAGTGGTTGTTGACTGAGAATTTGAGTGGCAGTTGACTAGGATGTGCACACTAATTAATTAATTAATCATTTAATTAATAAATGATAATTAAACTAGATAAAGGGGTACTAGGGATTAATTTAATTAATCCAAATGGTGCAATGTGTATGATTTAATTGATTTAATCAATTAATCACAAAGGGGATGAACTTGGAAGCATATTGGGATAAGATGGAAACATGTGTGTAATTTAGGTTTCTAAATTTGCCTCTCTTTAAAGTGTTATTGCGAAGTAATCGTGCTTTAAAGATAGTAGATGTATGTGGAGTAACAAGCATAAATTAATGAAGCATTAGAATTCCCAACAAGCAATGAAGCATTAGGATGTCCCAACATGTAGGATAAGCATAGAGTTCCCACTCAAATGCGTGAATGACACAAGAAAGTGGTGGACAAACGCTTGATAGGAAAATGATAAGGGATTGGAACAAGGATGGGAAAGGACTATGCTCGTAACATGAGCTTCATTTAGAGAGTAATTTTAGAACAACCTTATTTTTGTTGTTACAAAATAAAGTTGTCACCATGATTATGAAAAAATCAAGATGGTTAACCCAGATGCACGTAAACAAACACACACAACAAATAAAAGATAAAAAAGGGAAGACAACCCAATATACAAAGTAGGTGCATGTTTAGACATCGAAAATCTACACCCCCTCATCTTTGTCCAAATCATTAATTAAACACATCGATATTTTATATTAAGTCATATACTACATCCCTCACCTTTTTGCATTAATTAAATACATCAACATCCCCTTCATCACCCTCCCATTCTTATTTAATCAATTAACTAAATGTATGAATATTTCATTACACACCATTTAATACCATTTAATTACATCATGTTTATCCTAAGTTCATGTTTATCCTAAGTCTAATATTCCACGACATCACGCATATTCCTAAAATATCTTAGTCCCCCAAATCTATTTATTTCCCTATAAATTCATCTAAGACCACTTTTGATTTATCCCTAACTTCTTTATCATCTATACACCTATCATAACCAATTATACACTTGTCAAAATCATACCTAAATTAGTATGATCTAACCCATTTCATCATCCTCTAAAACAAATGAAACACGTCCCTAAACAGTCTAACCAATTCATCCCTCAAATCCAAAACAAAAACCTTGATTTAGCAAACTATTCCAACCATTTTCCATCCAAAGCTAAAATAGACCAAAATCACTGGTGATTCGGGTAATCATTGACGATTACTTATGTTGATCAAAGAACACTTGAGATAGAAAGCATATAAGAAGTTCGGGTGGGGAAGTGAGTCATATTCAAAGGCACGAATGAATAGGAGAACATGCGCGCAGAACATAAGTTTAATTTTTGGGACTTAGCCGCTGTTTCATTCATCAAGGTCTATTTTTAGAGATGGCGTGCGAGCAGCACAAACAAGGCAAAGACGTGCACGCCACACATTGGATTTTTTTTTGAGGATTGGATACAAAGTACTTTGCATGGACACAGTTGGAAATAGATCTCTACTATCGCTTATTTATTAGTAGTCTATTGTTAGCACACTTGCATGTATGGTTATTTTTGTAAAGGCGCATGGATAAGAATAGCATGCGACCTATTTTTGGAATGGATAAGCAAGTGAAGGGCAAGTCCCCACCCTTATATATATGTAGTAAACTATGCAATAGAGAGAGGATGAGATCATGACATAGAGAGACACACAATGATTGAGATATACAAAATTATGCTACTATGTGCATACTACTGGTATTGTAATGAAGATTTTGTAAACTAACGAATTGAATGGATATTGGCTGAATCTAAGTGTTAGTTCTATGTGTATCTAAATCTAGTATGCTTTTGTTATCATCATGGTTAGTACTTAGTTCTGTTTTTCCTTGGATATAGATCTGGTATGCTCTGTAGAATGATGTGTTAGTAATGGAACTATATATGTTAAGTCTTCATCATGCTAACATCTTGCAAAACAACCCTAAAGAGGGACCTAGTACCTTTACGTGCTTCGGGTGAGTGTTCACCCAGGATGAGTGATGTGCCAAAGGTGTATAGGGTTTCATTGGGTTTGTGTCACTGAATTCTAGGCTGCATCATTGGTTCCATTGCCATGACCTCTTTTCAGTTGTTTTTAGGATGGTTCGCAATGAAGACATACTAGTTGACCTTAGCAAGTATTAAAGAATGGATACACGATCTGTAAGAATAATATGCACAACATTCAACATTGATTTGAGTTTAACACATGCACTTGCATGTATGGTTAGCTTTGTAAAGGCACGTGGCTAAGAATAACATGCGACCTATTTTTGGAGTGGATAAGCGGTGAAGGGAAAGTCCCCACCCTTATATATATGTAGTAAACTATGTAATAGAGAGAGGATGAGACCATGACATAGAGAGACACATAGGGATCGAGGCATATAGAGTTATGCTGCTACACGCATACTACTGATATTGTAATGAAGCTTCTGTAAACTAATGCATTGAATATAATGGAGGATATTGGCTGAATCTAAGTGTTAGTTCTATGGGTATCTGAATCTAGTATGCTTTTGTTCTCATCATGGTTAGTAATTAGTTCTATTTTTCCTTGGATATAGATTTGGTATGCTCTGTAGAATGATGTGTTAGTAATGGAACTATATATGTTAAGTCTTCATCACACTAACATCCTGCAACAACAAACTTAAAGAGGGACCTAGTACCTGTATGCGCTTCGGGTGAGCGCTCGATCAGCCGAGTGATGTACTAACATGCATAGGGTTTCATTGGGTTTGTGTCACCAAATTCTAGTCTGCATCATTGGTTCCGTTGCACTTGGGTGGAACAGAATCTATATGAAAGTCTATATGAGAGCCTTTTCTCTATCTTTCTAGTAGAATTGTATGAGTGGCTGGTTGCTTATGCATCTAAATGGAATTGGAGGTATCACACACTTGTCTGGACGCTGGAAGAATTCTAGGCCCTTTATGATGCTGATCTGATTTAGACTTGAGTTGTGGATACGTGGTTTTGTGGTGTCTTGAACAATTATATCTTGGAATACTCAATTTCCACTTATTTGTGTCTAGAGGTAGCTGAATTCCAGTTCTTATGACATCCACGGGGAGCTTATGTATAAGGCATTCCACTGGCGATCAAGATCCTGATGGTAAATTTGAATTTGGAGAGTAAACCGATGGCTAACTAAACCCCACCACACATGGGGGCAGGAATAGTATTGGTGAAAGATGGCAGACCTAGTGGTAGAAAGGAAAAGAGAGGAAAGGTGACTTAAGTATAATGAGGCATGTGAGAGGGATATAGAGAAGCAACACGATGTTACGATGCTTTGATGGAGTTGAGGAGAGAGATGGCTCGTGAAGGATTTGGAGTTCATGTAGAAGATAAGGAGCCGAGCATTAGGAACTCCCCATCCGAGAAAGCATGACAGGGGAACCCTCCTTGGCCTCATAAGGAAGTGCACTAGCCAGTAGAGATGACCTCGGTCGTGGGTGCGCATATGAATCCACTTAGTAACCTAGCCCTTGTGCTTATTTTTCTAGTATCTAGTACGACAAGCAATCAACAAGCAAGTTTTGGAAGTAGAAGAGAAAGTACATCAATGACGGACAAATAGATTCATTGCTTTGTTTGAGGTGTGTTTTCAGTGCATCGTCCACACAGAATATGAGTGCACCGAATGTTGGATTCACTAATGGAAGTAGAACTACTTCACAACAAATAGGGGTTCAGTATAGTACTACTATTAGAGCACAAGGGAGTACATCTACATGACCTATTCCAACTACAAGTTTAGGATCAGGAGGCATGGGAAGTTCTGGTTTAGGTGGATCTAGAGGCTTTGGAGGTAGGGGAAACACTGGAGGTTCTAGATCAGGTGGGCAAGGTCCACCCCAACCCTAGGATACTTATATGGAAATGTCTCTTTGTCTTCTAGAGTATAGGGGTATAGAAGATGTTGCTTTGAACATGTGCATATGTGTGAAATATTGTGGCATGCAAAAGGAATCACAACTTCTGAAAGTAGGGCAAGCCAATTTTCTACTACGTTACGAGTTTTAAGGATTATACAACATTTAAGGATGTGTTCTTAAAAGAGTTTCATATCCCTGAGTTTGAGCACAAGAGTATAAGTGTACTCAAGGATATTAAGCAAGGCACTACTGAAAGTGTTAGAGAGTATGATGCACAGTTTAAAATGTTGTTATCAAAGCTTTCTTATGACATACACACAAGTCAACATGCACAATGGTTTGTTGGGGGATTGATTACACCATTTAGGAGGGCACTATCACATAAGACATACATTGATATGTGTGAGGCATCGAAGTATCCCTACGTGCTTTGAGGTATTTGGGAGTATTGAAACCGATGCTAGCCCATTCTCGAGAGGCACAAATCGCAGCTATGGAAAAATAACTAGAGAAATTATCAGTGAATTCAGCCCATGAAACACGCTTAGGAATTTGGTGTATAGATTGTGAAGTAGAGGGTCACACAAAGGATAGTTTTCCTCGCAGAACAATACGCTCATTGCTGATGGATTATGAGATATGCCACTTAAACCATGATGCTAGCCGTTTCCCATTATTACAATGCGTGATAAGGAAGAACATTTCAAGCTACTGTAAAATCTGCAGGTCCACAACTCATGATACGGAGGACTGTTGGCTGATTGGATAGATCCATGATGCTATTGGTGTACAACAAACATGAGTTTTAGATAACTCTAAGGGAAAGAATGAGCATCAGAACTGGGAGCATAATCAGGTGTGCTATGATTGGAATGAGGGGCATTTTGAAGGTAGTCATGGCAAAGGTTGAGGATATTGCGGTGGATTCGGAGGATGAGGCCGTGGTGGTGGAAGAAGTGAGTTTCCTCACAGAACATGTTATACATGTGGATCTCCTGACCACTATAGGTGTGAGTGTCCTCAGAATATTACATGTTCTTTCTGCGGGAAGAACCATAGCTATGAAGAGTGCCCAGACTTATATGAGCATTTGAGTAAGCAACATAAACAAGAAAATAAAGGTGCAAGGATGGTTAGGATACAACGTGTCTGTGGACAATCAATGGATGCCCAAGATGGGAGTAGAATCTAAGGCACTACAAGTGAAGATCATGACTGCACTGAGGAAACACGTGCTAAGGAGGCATTACAACAAAAACCTACCATCACTAAGGATGAGGTTCTTCATGCACGGTACCCAGATATGCCCATCAGAAGGAGGTTTATCAGGATACCATGGAAGTGCTAAGGAATCTTCAGGGTGAGATATAATATTTAAAGGAGAAAAAGAAAGCATCAGAGATGGTCCAAACTGATATAGATGACTTGAGAGAAGTGTGTAAAATGTTGTGCCAGGATAACATCATTCCATTATTGGGGAGTTGGTTAAAAGGGAACACTTCACAAGCAAGTAATGAGACTGATCACAGATCTTGCATGCAAATCTCCCTCCTCATAGCTTAGATTATGACAAGGAAATTACTCTAAATGCTATTGTGGATGGGTGGCTATTGAGTAATATACTGATTGATATAGGTGCGGAAGTCAATGTTCTTACCTTGGATGCATGGGTACAAATAGGGAGACCCCCATTGCAGCCATCCTCTAATGTATTATTCATGGCTAATCAGATTAAGGCCACTCCTATAGGAGTTTTAAAAGATGCATCCATTACCATACAAGGAGCAAAGTTCACTAGAGACTTTGAAGTTTTAGTGCTTGGTAGAATTAGATAGCTTCCCAGCTCTATTAGGGTGTCCTTGGTGCTATGCAAATAATGCTAATCTTTGGTTCAATAAGGGCTATATCAGTTTTGAAAATAAAGAGGAAAGGGTCATTATCCCTTTGACAGATGGAAAGTCCACATCCTATGTTGAGCCTTTAAGTGAAGAAGATCTGAATAGGATTTATGTATGCGCCATCCAAGATCCAAAGATGATTGAACCAACCAAAGAAGGACTAATTCAGTTGGAGGATGCATAGTCTATTAGTGATACTACAAGTGTTGCTTGTGATAATTGGGCTCACAAAACTTATGAGTTGGTAGGGTACGAAGTAAAGAGCATATTCCCTCGAGGCACTAAACCACGTTATGTCAGGAGGATAGGTAATAACTCGGTACCTTGTTACATAGAGAAGGGGATCCCATGGTATTCCTACGTGTCATGGAAGAAAAATGGATAGACCCACTAGAGAGGAGAAATATGCTAGCATATACACTATGTGGGATAAAGAACACTAGTGGGTGGTCCACAGGGATAATTTAGTTGAATGGAATGAAATTGGGGTTGCTCTTACTACTAGGTTCTTTAGGAGCAATGCACCTACACAAATATGCAATTATCACGGTGATCAACTTGTTCAGCACCATGTTTAGAAGTGTGAGAGACTCTGATAGAAGGGCAGGAAGCTTTACCACCTTCACTATGGGTGCACCGAGTTTTATTCCACTTTACAAGGCTGCATGCATGCTTGGTATGTATATGCAAAAATCCATAGAGAAACTAGAAATTGGCATAATTTAGTTGTAGGAATGGCACAGACGTTTGACTTATTCTCTACAAAACCTCCGGTAGAAGAAGCATTGAAAGTTATCAAGCACTTAACTATGGGGGATAGTGCCAAGGTTAAGAACTCCTCCAGAATTATTAGATAAAGAGGACTCAGGAGTTCTTGATAAAGAACCAGAGGTTGATGCAATATTACTTCAATGCATTTTCCTTGAGAAAGAGAAAGGAAAAATGGTCTACCTAGTGGATGATGAAGAGGTAGATAATTTGGATGTAAACCATTCAACAAGAAGGCGTGAGGTATTGGACAATGTGGATAAGACCACACATGCTTATCATGAACCTATGAAGAAAAAGTGAGTGAATATTGGAACAAATACTGAGCCTAAGGAAGCCATAATTGAGATTATTGGTTAGAATTTGAAGTGGCAAAAATCATTGAGTTATTAAGGGACTACTAGGACCTATTTCCTAGGGGGTACCATGAACTTAAAGGCGTGCATGAATCGTTAGGGGAGATGAAGATAAAGCTTAAAGAGGGGTTCACCCAGTTAGAAAGAGGCCTTACAGAATGAACCCCAATTTGCATGAAAAGGTCAAAGAAGAGATTGATAACATGTTGAAATTTGGAATTATCAAGCCCCTTGATGAGTCATAATGGGTTAGTCCAATGGTGATCAATATCAAGAAGGATGGATGAATTAGAATATGTGTGGACTACAGGAGCTGAATGTTGCATGTGTAATGATCCATTCCCTACACCATTTACTGAGGAAATACTAGGAGTTGCAGGGTGTGAAATATATTCATTTACAGATGGGTTCTCTAGGTATCATTAGGTTAGGATTACCCAGGAGGATCAAGAAAAGACTACATTTACTACTGAATGGGGTAGCTTCACCTATACTATCATGCCTTTTGGTCTAAAAATGTGCCTGCTGTATTTTCGCGCATAGTCTTCTAAGCATTCAAAGAATTTATTCACAACTTATTATAGGTATATTTAGATGATTAGATGGTGTATAGATTAGTTAAGGACCACTATGACAATCAGTGCTTAATGTTTGAATGGTGTAGACAGTTGAGTATCTCTTTGAACATCAAGAAGTGCATATTTGCTACACCATTCGGGATACTTGTAGGACACATAATATGTAAGGAGGGTTTGTTAGTTGAACTAGAAAGTTGTAGTCATTACAGGCCTAGGGGAGCCTACCAAGTAAAGTGAGGTGCACAAATATTTGGATAATACAAGATATTACAAATTTTTTATCAAATATTATGCCAAAGTTGCTGCACCCTTAGAAGAGTTACTGAAAGGGAAATGTACTTTCTACTGGGGTGAATAACAACAACATTCATTCAAGACATTGAAGGAGAAACTTACTACCATACCCATTCTACATTTTCCTTTACGGGATAGAAAATTTCATGTACATGTTGATGCCTCTGGCACGGCCATTGGCATGATGTTAACTCAACCTGGAGAAGGTATTGTAGATCATCCTATCTATTTTGCTAGTAGAAAGCTGACTCCTGTAGAAAAAAATTACACAACTATAGAGCGCAAAACATTTTCCATGATCTATGCGTTGCATAAATTTTACCAAGACTCTACTAGCTACACCATTCATCTTTTATATAGATCACATGGCATTGAAGTAATTGGTAAATAATAATATTTTACAAAGGCATATATGTCGATGGGTGCTCCTATTTAAAGAGTTTGATTTCAAAGTTGTGGTAAAACCAAGAAAAAGTAATTCTAGACCAGATAATTTATCAAGAATAAAGTCAGGAGAAGAAGCACATGCAATTGAGGATACCATGCCAGATGCACAATTATACATGTTACAACGCACACCATCATAACTAGAGGAAATTTCTATCTTTTTACGCACAGGGATGACACCAAAAGGAATAAAATCCTTGAGAAAAAAACAACTTGCTATACGCGCTACACCTTATGTGTTAATTAGTGGTGACTTGTACAAAATGGGCCAGGATGAAATATTTTCCACTTGTGTATTGGAACATGAGCGCACGGGCATTATGGAAGAAGCTCATGGTGGAATTGCAGGAGGCCACTATGTAGGTGATGCCACAACGTGTAAGATTCTACTCATTGGATTATGGTGGGAGACCCTCTATAAAGATTGTAAGGAATTTTGTAAGGCATGTGATCATTGTCAACATCTTGGAAGACCAAGTCAGCGAGATGAAATGCCTTTGAGACCTATTACTAGTGCATAATTGTTTGAGAAATGGGCTATAAATTTTGTGGGTCCTATTTCCCTAGCTACGCGTAGAACTAGATCACACTACATTATAACTTACATAAACTATTTGACAAAGTGGATAGAAGCAACACCTACCAAGGAATGTACAACAACTACAATAGCTTGGTTTCTATGGGAACATATTATTACAAGGTATGGATGTCCTTTGAGTTTGACCAGTGATAGGGGCACACATTTTCTTAATGAGACAATCAGAATTTTATTGGATGAATTCATGATTGCACACCATAAGACTACACCCTATCATCCTCAGGAAAATGGAATTGCTAAGGCTTTTAAAATTTTTTTGAGCCACACATTGAAAAAAATATGTGATGTTGGAAGAAAGGATTTGGATGATAAAATATTTGCAGTAATTTAGGCATATAGAACAACATATAAAAGGTTGAACAAAGCCACACCATTTCAGTTAGTATTTAGAGTAGAAGCCATTCTTCTTATGGAGTTTATGTTACCTTCTTTGCATATTGCACGCGCTGGAGGTCTAGCTAATGAGAAAGCTTTAGAAGAACATATTGAGAAGATAATTCAGCTAGATGAGCGATGAGCCATAGCATGTTGGAGTTAGAAGCAAGAAAAGGCTAGGTAGAAAGCATGACATGACAAAAATATAAGGGATAAGAAGTTTGAAATTAGACAAATGGTACTTCTCTATGACTCTAAGTTCTTGCGCCATCCAGAAAACTTAAGGTACATTGGTTGGGGCCGTATGTTATCACTTACATCCTTGAAATAGGTGCTTGCCAATTAGAAGCACTTGATGGAACATGGCTACCTGTTACTTCAACGGGAGTAGGATGAAGCCCTACTATAAATAAGTCTTCTTGGTGTTTGTAATAAGGCAGTATTGCCATTTAGATTAGGTTTTAAATTTATATTTCCTTAATGTGTTTCCTTCTTTGTTGTTATGCTTTTTTAATTTAGTTGGTGTGTTGTGAAATAAGCATGCTTGCGCACATGAAGCTAATTACCATATGAAGCATGTTTATGTGTAGAGGACTGCGCACATACTTTTAGTGTGGGGTGGTTTTGATATCTAGGTACAAGATTGTGAAAATTAAAAGGTGAAAAGAATAAGTCTGCTACGGTGCTGCTCTTCAAGTCAAAGGATTACTTCTAAAAAGTGACGAAAGATGAAGATGAATGAAGGAACAATATAACATGAGGTAAGCAGAAGCCATAGCAATTACTAGTAGAAGGTGTAGTGACGAGGTACTCAGGTACAAGGAATCATGTTGAAGAGAAGTCTGTGACCAGAGGGTAGGAAGGTGTGCTAGAAGGTTATAGCTGAGGTGCGAGGATGTAAGCCGCGGAAAGGAAGGAATTGGTCAATTAATGAGAGGATATTTGTAGGTGAGAGGATATTTGGATATATAAAGATGGGATGCGAGTTCATTTTTATGGTTACAATTAAGAGTATTTGAAAAGGAGCTAAGTGCAAAGAGTTGAGTGATCATATTGAGGTATGAGAGGTGTGTAACCAATTGTGATGAAGATATCTGTGCACATAAAGAGCTTGTGTCCCCAATGGTGAAGGGTTTGAGTGAAGCAAGGTGACAGAGAGGAGCTAGGGCACATGATTTCACCTAGGGCATGCTGAATTGAGCTAGGGTTTGCTTCACACATTGTAGAGTTCAAGTGGCAAGGATCTACAAAGGATTACAAGGTAGAAATGGCACCTAAGAAAGAAGTTGCAGAAAAGTGAAGGGAAGGAAAAAGGTGGTATAAGAAGAAGAAGAGATGGCTCCCAAAAGAAAATTTTACGAGATGCAATATCTAGAGGGGGTTATCTTCACCCAGAGAGGGATTCTCACATAAGGAAAAGTAAGGTGAGTGAGTAAAATCACCATCCATAGAGAATAAGGAGCTTGATGTGTTGATAAACACAAAGACAAATAATTACATGGCGGAAGACATGCCAGTGTATGACAATGTTGGAGAGAGGCTCTTGCAGAAGATAGGATTTTACCAGCTATATGATCTCCCTTACTCTAGGAAATATGAGCCCTTATACCAATGACTCATTAGCAAAGTGCACAAAGATTTTTCTACTTTGCAGTTGTAGAGTCGAAATTTCATCCACGCTCATGTCCATGATAATGGGGTTGAAAGACACAGAGATGATTTACGAGATGATCTAATGATAAGACCATAATATTAGAGACCAGAACGGAGTTGGGGTACAAAAAGGGTCTCATGTAGTATGGACATCGATAAATCAAGAAGTATCTAGTTGTGCAAGCAGCCACACATCTATTTACAAAGCTAAATGACTAGGAAAGGTGGTCATAAGTGAACACCATGTGGTTGCACATTGCCAAAAAGATGTATGAAGGGGTAGTCTACAACATTTTGTTTTATATTGTAGAAACAATCATTGAGGAAGCATGCACACACAGGAGGAAAGATCAACTTTGGAGTTGTTCTGTTATCACTGGTGTTCATGGAGATCAAAGTACCTGATGGACCAAAGGAGAAGATATGGGAGTATCCATGGAACACAAGTCACCTGCAGAATGCTTCAAGAAGTACTTGTGTGAGGGATCTATGATAGAGAAGGTTAAGCAAAGGGCTAAGAAGTGGTATGATAGGCTTCGCATGAATTTTGAGGAAGAATGGCACATCCCCAAAGACTTGCCTTCGGTGGTTGGAAAGGTGGTCCAGTTCACCATATACCAGCATTTCTGTATAGCACGGTTCACCATGAAGGATGGAGCATGGAGTCCTTGGTGTAAGTTTCCATATGCCTTCATAACAAGGTACTTCCAGGCATCAATACATAGGTTCACAGACATGCATGATGACTGACATTCAATGCGGATAAGGTAGATTGCGACTACCACACACTAAGGAAGAAATATGTGTATCTAGGGCGGGGTGCATATGTTGAAAGACTCATTTAATATGTATTGAGCATTAAACCAATAAGTTTGGCTATGGGAGATATTGGAGTAGCACTTGGTGTACCTCCAACTAAAGCCAAAGATGGAGAATAACAAGTATGTGGAAGATGAGTTAGCACTTCTAGCACCACCAAAGGGTAAGCACACGATGGAGAACATCCTAGTGCCTAAGCCCACAGAGCCAATTAAAGTGGAGGATGAGGAGGATGAGTGTGAGGATAGTGGTGGTTTGGAGCATAGAGGTAGAAGACATCCTACAAATAAGGATGAAGCTAAGCGTACCACTACACCACCTTAGCCACAAGAGGGGATGATGAGGAATTGAATGCAGTCCAAGGAGAGCACATATTTAAGAGGGTGTTCAAGAGAACAAGGACCCAAGGTACTACTCCATAAATAGTGCACAGATCACCTAGACTCTCTCCACGAAGGAAGAAACTGAAGTTGAATGAGGAGGCGGAAGAGTCAGAGGAAAGTGCACCTAATTCTCCTACACTTCCAAAGAACATAGAAGAAAAAAGGATGAGGAATTGAAGGAAAGAGAAGAGGAGGAAAAGGGAACAAAGGAGACAACTATAGAGATTGCTCAAGACATGGAGACACAAGTCCCAAATTTGGAAGCTAAAGTTCCTAAGCAGCAACGGTCTAGAAGAACAAGTGGAGAGCACATTCCACTAGCTATGGGTTATGCAGAGGACATAAGAAAAATTGTCCGCACCTATTTCTAGATCACACTGACATAAAAAGACTTATATGGATGGGAGCTAATGGATGAAGATATGGCCACAGTGTGCATGAGGAAGCAATTATCATGGTCCATGCACACACACATGGATGAGCCAAATTTTTATGTATGTGAGGAGTCATGCGTGTATCAAGGAGGTTGAAGAAAACACCTCAGGCTAGACACATGACAATAAATCCTATTGTGATGTCAGATGAACAAATGAGTAATACATTAGTCAAAGTCTCAATAGAGGTGGCAAGGTGGAATATGGACAAGGCTGCCATAATTAGGGTGCTCAGGAAGAGATTAAAACTAAGGATGGAGAAATAGCGCGCCTAATGCAAGAGAGGGACTTAGTGCAGAAGAAGAACACTAGTATTTATCAGCATCATAGAGGAAATTGGTGACAATGTCATAAGAGCTAGGCTACACTTGGAGCCAAAGGTACCACAGACATTTCCTTCAAGAATAAACTATGTAGGAAAGTGATGGACCTAGTGCTTGAAGATGAGCCTCTTCGCATGCCAGCCAAAGTATCCAATCTGAGGAAAAAAAAAGAGAAGACTTCAAAGGTGATGCGGAAGATTGAATCCTATGAAGGACTGCTGTAAGCACTACAAGAAGAATTGAAGAAAGCAGACCAAGCCTTGAACATTTACATAGCTCTAGAGGTGCTCATCAACATAAAAACCCTGGAAGAGAATAATGAGGTCTAGAGAGAAATGAAGGATGAAACATTGGGCCACGCAAAAATATTATCAATGGTTAAGTAGAAGCGAGGCCCTAGAAGTAGCACAAGAACCACACAAGACTTGGTTGGAAGAGCTTGGGAATCTCATTGCACAAAAGATGGATTTACTAGAGGGAAGGATGACTGCAATGTCCAACATTGTGTTGGTCTTACAAAATGAAAAAGGGGAGATTACGAAGGATGAATTGGAGTCCATTCATTGTGGAAATTCCAGAAAAAGTAGAGGAAGCACTCACTGAGTGGCAGACCTTGGAGGCTGAAATAAAACAGGAATATCCTAAATTAGTTGTTCGATTGAAGAAGAGACTACAAGGTAAAACATTCTTTCATACATTATTTCATTCTTTCCATTCTTCTATTCTTTACTTACATTTTGGAGATGACCATTGTTGGGGCGATAATGAAATTAGTGTGGGGTAATGTTGATCAAATAACACTTGACAAAAAGCACATAAGAAGTCCGTGTGGGAAGTGAGTCATATTCAAAGGTGTGAATGAATAGGAATAACGTGTGTGCATAACGGAAGTTTAGATTTTCGAACTTAGCCATTCTCACTCATCAAGGTCTATTTTTAGAGATGGCGTACAAAGCAAAAAAAAAAAAAGTAGGAAGAGACGTGCGTGCCACACATTGGATATTTTTTTGAGGATTGGATATGAAGTACTTTGCATGGATGGACACATGCCGAAAATAGATCTCGCTACTACGCTAGCTAGTAGTAGTCTATTGTTAGCACACTTGCATGTATGGTTAGTTTTGTAAAGGTGCATGGCTAAGAATAGCATGCGACCTATTTTTGGAATGGATAAGTAGTGAAGGGAAAGTCCCCACCCTTATATATATGTAGTAAACTATGTAATAGAGAGAGGATGAGATCGTGACATAGAGAGACACACAGGGATCGAGACATACAGAGTTATGCTTTGCTACGTGCATACTACTAATATTGTAATGAAGCTTTTGTAAACTAATGCATTGAATATAATAGAGGATATTGGATGAATATAAGTGTTAGTTCTATGGGTATCTAAATCTAGTATGCTTTTGTTCTCATCATGGTTAGTACTTAGTTCTATTTTTCCTTGGATATAGATCTGGTATGCTCTGTAGAATGATGTGTTAGTAATGGAACTATATATGTTAAGTCTTCATCATGCTAACATCCTACAACAGAAACCCTAAAGAGGGACCTGGTACCTTTACGCACTTCAGGTGAGCACTTAGTCTAGGTTGAGTGATGTGCCAGCACACATAGGGTTTCATTGGGTTTGTGTCACTAAATTCTAGGTCCGCATCAACTTAAGATAGTTTTTTCAACCTCTCTTCAGATCCTCTACGAGCATTCACAAATCTTAGTTTCATGTCCGAGTTTATAGCATCATTTTTATGTGAGTGTTTGAGATATTGTCTGATAACATTCCCAACACACCTCAAGCATTTCAAAGTCACTCTAGATCCCTTGGAGATCAACATCTCATCAGACCATTTGCAAGCTTCACCAACTTCCTGCATCATCTTTCATCGAGGTTTGAGGCTTCTCCTTCACCTCTTTATCATAGTCCGTAATTTTATGTATAAATTTATTTATCTCACATCATTATCTAAGATCTTGCAAGTTTACAATTTCAAATTAGTCAATCAAACACTTAATTTCATCACCACATCACTATTTACGGAATCACCAATGATTGCTACAATCACTGTGATTCTTGATACTTTTGTTTTCCTACAACTTTTATCAAAGATTCGTTTAATTTGCTTTATCTGTCATTTCAATTTTTTTCCTCTAATACGCTACCTAGCATGGATTGTTTTAGACAACAATAGGTGGCCTCGAATCATAAGATTAGCAACATTCACTCTTTGCCAATAGTTCGTCTCCCCTTTTATTGGGAACAATACAACATTTTATATGATCTAACTCTGTGTGTTATCCATTGTGCTCCGTTGGATGAGCTAGACAACATATTTGAGTGTACCTACAAGATCCACCAAACTGTGGAAGGATATTGGGCTGCATATTTTGAGTGTCAATGCATTTGAATTGAACTTGCTTGGCTTGAGTACGAGACCTGATAATAGGATCCACATTTTGAGCTTGAGTTCAAGCCATAATCTTCCTCTTCTCTCTCTCATCTATTTTTAATAAATTTATCATTCATTATCATATTATTTTGTATTAGTTATCATATATCATATTTCTTTCAGATCCACTTGATTTTCCAAAAGCAGATTGACATCCTTATAAGGAATCTAATTGACTTTCAGGGACTAGCCTTTGTCAAGAAATCTACCATTTATCCTATTGATCATATGATGTATAATATCTATGTTTTACAGGTTTCTTAGCAGAGAGGAGCTTGTATAAACCTTCCATGGAGTGCAACATCAAACATCGTCATCCATCATCTACGGGTATCACTAAACCCCGTGTCCTCTGAGGTTAGTTTATTCTTATTTTCTTTCTTTGTTAATTCAAGTTGAAGAGGTAGGAATAATTATGAATATCTTGCACGCCTGGTGGGAGACCGAGTCCCTTATTTTATTGTTTTATTCATCAAAATTATCATATTTTTCATTTTCTAGTTTTCTATTTAGTAATCACCAATAATTTGGTCAATCGACAACGATCGGGTGAATCAACAATGATTCAATCAATCACCGACGATTTCTCTGAATGCTTTTGCTTAATTTTTAATTTTCCTTCTAGTTACTATTTTATGGTCATTTCTTTGTTTTTGATTAAATTAGGTTCATAGATTTCTATTTACTCAGTAGATTTAGTGTCAAAGTCTAAAAAAATCTTTCATTAAGCTAAAGTATCATATTTTTCCACATCTGGTTTTCTGTTTGGTAATCACCAACAATTTAGTCAATCGCCAATGATTCATACAATTGTTGATGATTCCTCTAAGTCTTTTTGATTACTTTATAATTAGCATGCTAATCCTTGTTTTATGTTGTTTTTTATCTATTTCTCCTATCCTATCTTGCGCAGTTGCTATTTCTCGAGACTATGCTTGCATTGGATTGCTTATTGTTTAAAAATTAAAAATTGTAAAAAAGAGGGAAGCATTTATCATAGTGAGTCCTAAAACCTTATTTTTCTTTTAGTATTGCATTATTTTCTTTGTTTGTTCTCATCAAAAATAACATTTCATTTTGGGTCTTAAAACAAACAATTACATCCTTCTTGCTCACATAGTTTTAATTAGGGAAAATTAATTGGTTGCATTCACTTTATTTTCCCCACACACAACCAAATCACTTAAAATATCAATTTTTTTAAACAATTCCCACGCTGGTGATAAATTTTGGGATTTCATCACCAAATAGGGAAACCAATTTGGTGTTCTAGCCAAGTATAAACAACTGTTTATCGGTATATTGGAAAAGCACCCGACTCCCTTATCGGCTGCGGGGCCTCAAGTGAGGGGGTATAATACCAATCTGCATCGACAATAGTACGAGTTGAGCCTTACGTACCTTCAGCTATATAAAGGATTTCACCCATAAATATACCTAAAACCAGCCACCACTCACCATTTCATAGGACCCATCAACCATTTTCTGCATTTCACTATTCTTAATTAAATCAAGATAATCTAAAATTTGTTTTGCTTGCTTTTTGTTGTTTGTAATCAACCCACTTAGTTTTATTTAGGTTATTATGTGTTTATTTACTATGGTACTTACTAGATAGTAAGTCCATAATCAAACTTCTGAAAACATGTCTATATCATTATCTACACCATTACAACAACATATTCCATCATATATGCCATTATCTCCACCATTACCCACAACATTTTCTACACCATTACCACAACAAAACCCATTACTAACCAATCACATCCACTCCTCTTACTGATGATCAACGATCCTGAGAATGAAATAGAGGAGAAATATAATGAAGAAATGTGACAACATCTCTTAGATTCTACACGTCAATATTGTAGTCAAATCTTCTATGGATCTGAGAAAGAAGAAACTGAACAACCATATTCTCCCAGCTCTCAATCAGAATCATCTGAACCTCCTTTCTTTGATAGAGGAGACCCTATTTTTGAAGAGATGTTAGATTCAAATCCTATTTCCCTTAATGCTTATCTTACAGCTAGGGGTGTCCAACTCCAACCATTTGTATCTAAACCACACATTCCTGATCCTTCATCTAGTATTGCACATCTTATTGATTCAAACCAACAACTTGTTCAAAAATATATTCATATCAACCCATAAGTCAATCTAAAACATCAAATTTTAAATCTTCCATTCCCATAATTCAATCTGAAACATCAAATGTTGAGTCTTCCATTCCTATCAGTCAACCTTGAAACATCTAGTGTTGTGTCTTCTGTTCTTGTTTTTAGTCTTCATATGATCTCTTCTCAAGACATAACTACCCAACAACCCACATCTTCACCTAAGCCTTCCATTGGTTCCACACCTCCCTTAAGTAATACCAAGTGCTTCCTCATCTACCCCTCCAACATATTTATCCATTTAGACACATCCAGGAAGTTCTGTTTCCATTTCTCTGCTTTGTATCTCAACTAGTTAGCAATCCCATCCAAAACATCACAATGTCCATTCCTACATCCATTCCTTAATACTAGCGCTATCTCCACCACTCATCTGGTTTCATTCCAATCCTATATATCCCTTGTCTACGCAACATATTCCACAACCATCGTATCCATTAATTTCCATACCACAATCTATTCCTATTCAGAACATCCCACAATAAGCACCATCTTCCGTTGCCTCTATAATGTATTTTCAACAACCACCTCCTTATTCACAACTTGTTTACCACTACATCTATCCCACATCCTTATCAATTTATTAATCACAACCGTTAGTGTCTGAACCTATCTATAACATTCCACAACAAAATATCCCTCAACAATATGTTTCACAATAATACATTCCTCAAAAAAGCATTCCCTCTCAACAAAAACATTTTGCATCAACAATATATCCCACAAAAAATATCCCACAACAAAACATCCCTCAACAACATATCCCAAAATAAAATATCCACGAGAAAAACATCCCTTAATAACATATCCCACAAAAAAACATCCCTCAACAATATATCGCACAACAGAACATCCCTCAACAACACTCCACTATGCGGCATGTTCCTTCTACACTCCACCCTTGTCTTAAATACGAACATGAAGGTCAAACCTTTACGGTCCTATAGATCCAAATCCCTTTGCTTTGAATGTTATATGACAGATCATCTAAATGATGTCCTTATACCTAAATCCACATCAGAATCATCTGATGAAGCATCTACTAGCACATCCACCCATTCATATAAATTACTAGATGATTCTTCCCTTAGTGATGTTGTACAATGTCTTATGTTTGGGGAGTACTACCCTCTTTTGCTCAACTCTATCCCTTGAACTAAGAATTATGGTCACCCTAATAAACAACCCATGTACAAGCCTAACGTAGGATATATTATCCCTTATGGTCCCACTTATCTTAAAACAAACCTTGTTTATGGGGAAATGATCATCCTTCATCTCATCCTATCAATCCACATCATGCTTTATGCCTTTCACATTAGATTTCAAATCCCTAGATAACCTACATTTCATTTATATATACCTTCACCGCTATTCTTGGAAAGGTTTTCACATTGGCCATTATGAGCAGGGGAACACACAACTTAATTGTCCAACGCTCCTTAAAACTTATGAGAAATATGGCTTAGGTTATGAAAAACCCAACTCTAACCCATCTAAACCCACTACATCCGTGCATATCACCGAACTAGAACTATCATCACCCACAATCCCTGGAGCTCCTATGGACATAGATGCAGCCCCTGGGGAACCTATGGATATAAATTCAACTCCTAAAGATCCTATGGACATAGATGACGTTGTATCCATCTTGCCTAATTTTTTAGTTAATACCATATCCTTAGGACCGCTTACTTATCAATCCGATCACTCTGCACAAATCATTACCTCTCATTTGGCGAAATGGTTGAAGAAGATTTACCCACTATAGATATCCTTCAATGTCATGATGAACAAGACGTCCTTTCCCATATGGGATCCGAGGATCACTTCCTTAAAAATCCCTATTGTTTGATACACAAAATCTCCTTAACAAATCCACCATCGATGTAAACTTAGGGACCCCTCAGGATCCTCGTATAGTTAAGGTTGGTCAATCACTTAATTCAAAAGAACTGGATGATTTCACCTCATTTTTAGTAAAATATTATCAATCATTCACTGGTCATATAGTGATATGCCCAAAATTGATCCTAACATTTTCATACACAACATTGTCACATATCCCGATGCTAAGCTTGTTAAACAAAAACTCCGTAAGATGCATCCTCGCATAACTCTCTTGGTTAAAGAGGAGTTAGAACACCTCTTATCTCTGCTAATTTTATCGTACCCATTGATTATCCAAAATGGGTCTCTAATATTGTTCCCATGACCAAATCCTCAGGAAATTTATGTATCTCGCACGCAGACTTGAGGATCTTAATCTTGCCTATCCTAAAGATGATTTTCCTCTTCCAAATATAAATTAGCTCGTCGACCTAACATTGGCCATGAAATGCTCTCCCTTATGGATGGATTTTTTAGTTATAATAAAATTATTATCGCCACCAATGATCAACATAAAACATATTTCATTACTCTTTGGGGAACCTTCTATTACTACCGTGTTATACCATTTGGTCTTAAAAATGCAGGAGCTACTTATCAACGCACCATGACCTACATTTTTCATGACCTCATCCACAAAACAGTTGAAGATTACATCGATGACCTTTTAGGAAAATCCAAACAATGCAAAGATCATCTTACCATCCTCGAATCAATCTTTACTCGTCTCATTCAGTATTGCCTTCATCTCAATCCTGCAAAGTGTGTTTTTGGTGTCCTCACGAAATTTTTTTAGGATTCATCATATCTATTTGAGGTATTAAATTTGACCCAACAAAGGTTAAATCCATCATTTAAATTCCTCCACCATCCAATCTCACACAACTACACAGCCTTGGTAAACCACAGTCCATCGGCGTTTTGTATCGTACCTTTACGATCATTGTCGGCCCGATTTCATCATATTCTCTGCAAGGACACAAAATTTCGTTGGGATTCTGATTATTATAAATCCTTCAACAAAATTAAACAATATCTCCTATCACCACCTGTGCTTATTCCACCCCATGAGGGAGAGTCATTTTATCTATACATATATACTTTAGAACATGCTCTAGGAGCCATGCTCGCTCACCGTGATAGTAAGTGTTGTGAATAAGTCATATATTATATCACCGCACACTCCATGAATATGAAACTCATTACACCGAAGTTGAAAAGCTATGTTGTGCTTTATACTTTGCCACTTCTAAATTACGCCATTATCTTCTTAATCACAAAACTTATGTTGTCACTAGCTTCAATCCACTCAAAACCATGCATTCTAAACCATACCATAGCGATTATATAACTCAATGGCTTATGCTTATGATTGAATTTGATCTCAAGTTCATATCACAAAATTATATTAAGGGTCAAGATATTACAGATCAGCTCGTTGACGCTCCCCTTCCTGATAATCAACTTCCTCACAAATACTTTCTTGACAAATCCATTAGCAATGTCGATGAATATGAATTTATCCCTATCAAAATGAATCTCTTCTTTGATGGTTCTAAATTCAGCAAGGGGGAGGAGCCGGTGTTGTTATCATACCTTATTGGGGCATTCTCATTCCATTATCATTCAAACTTAACTTCGAATGTACCAATAATATGGTAGAATACAAAGCTTTAATCATGGGCCTTACGACCGCTATTCTCTTAGGTGTTCACATTTTAGAAATCTATGGAGACTCACAACTCGTCATTAGTCAAGTTAAAGGAGAATATCAATATAAAAATGAAATCTTACAAAAATATAAAGCCAATGTTGACTTTCTCTTGGCACCTTCGATCATTACACTATCCAAACCATTCCATGATCTTCTAACAAATTTGCAGATGCAATGGCCTCCTCAAAGCCCTCATCCCATTAGAAACTAGAGAATTAAAAGACAAAACTAAGGTATCCATCATCGTTCAAAGATTACATTACCCCTCAAATCAAAATGAAATCCCTCCTATCAATGCTATTGACGATGATCCAACTAATTTGTGGTATACAAAAATCTACGACTACCTTTCGAATCTAAAATCCCATCTGACTTATCACGCAATGCTAAATGATCATTTCTTAAATGTGTCACTCGCTTTGTCATCATAGGTGACATCTTTTGTAAACGTAGTTTTGATGGTATCCTATTAAGGTGCCTTAAATCACATGAATCAATCAAAGAAATTGAAGAAGTCCATGATGGTATTTGCGGTGGACATTTCAGTGGAAATTCCGTCACTAAACATGTCATACGGTTAGGATATTATTGGCCTACTATCACTAAATACTATTGTGCATATGTTAAGAAATGTTTCAAATGCTAACTCCATTCATACCTTATTCATGTCCCTAGTCAAGCATTGTAACCCACTTAGGACTTATGACCTTTCTCTCAATGGGGGTTAGACCTCATTGGTGCTATCAATCCTAAATCATCTCAACAACATCACTCCATTATTATAACTCTGAATACTTCACTAAATGGGTTGAAGCTATCCCTTTAACCTCAACTAAATTAGGACCTATCACCAATTTCATATATCAATACATTATATGCCGTTTTGGTGTTCCACATAAACTTGTTACAGACATAATGGAAAATATTTTAAAAATAAAGAACTCAAGAAGCTCTGTGACACCTTCAATATCAAACTTAGTTTTTCATCACCCTATTATCCTCAAGAAAATGGATAGGCTGAAGCCTCTAATAAAATGCTTAATAAAATCCTTATGAAAATAGTAGACGATGCAGGCAAGAATTGGCATCTCCAAATTTTGTTTTCTCTCTGGGCTTATCAAACTAGCATTCATACTCCTATAGAGCTACAATTTTTTCACTCATCTATGAATTTGAAGATGTTCTACCTCTTGAAGTCCAAATTCCTATCACTTTGTGTATTACTTAAAGAATTAGTTCTAGATGAAGAATATTGCCAAGACCACTTAACACAACTTGAACTATTAGATGAAAAAAATATAATGAATCTCAAACATCAAGTTTATCAAGAACATGTCAAAAGAGCTTATAAAAAACATATCAAATAACATGAATTTAAAATTGGTGATCTTGTGCTTAAATAAAATCAAAATGTCACTCAACTAGAACAAATTAAATGCATAAATTTTTCCCCTAATTGGATCGGTCCATACGTCATCACTCACAAGTATGGGTCGGGAGTGTATCATCTCACTTCCTTGATGGTGAACCTAAAAAGGAACCTTTGAATGCCTTGCACTTGTGGAATTTCTACTGTTAAATGATTGATCATCATGACAATAGTTACATCTAAGATATTTTCACTCCATCAAACCATCCATCTTATCACAATAATGATTTGAAAGCATGTGGTTATCTATCATTATCCTAAATATACCTTAAAGATGAGCACCACGACTCTGTTCATTACATATTTCACTATGGAAAAGTTCCTCCTTTGTAGGAACCCCTTAATCATTACACTCACCTACCATGTACCAACTGAAAATATGACATGGGGCACATGTGTGTAGGTCATATACGCATCTTTTCCCCTCCTTGAAATGGTCTATTAGGGTCTTGTCCTCGGTCAAAATTTATGTAAAGTCATTGGATGCTTCATATCAAAATAAAAAATATAATAGATTGATCCCTCGAAGGACAAGATATTCAAAATATAAAATCATTATAAAAATGTAAAAAGTAGAATGATCCCATGAAGGAAAGCTACTAGTAAATATTATAGATCGATCCTTGAAGTACGACTATCTTGTAAAATTCAAAAATAAAAAATGTAGACCATACCCTTAAAGGATGGATACCCATGTAAAAGGCTTCCCACATTGATCAACCTTAAAAATATCAAATATCAAAAGCATCCAGGAAATTTTCCCACATCGATCAACTTTCCCATCATAGCAAACTTCCCACATTGATCAGTTTGCATTTAAAATCAAATATGTAATGTTGGGGTATTACCATATGAACCCATTGAAAAGGAGAACCTTTTCCCCGCATTAATCTACACATGTAAAACCCCTTTCGTGTTCTAAGAAAGTACACTTATTTCAAATCATTTGTTACCAAAATACTTTATGCAACTACCCATTGATAATCTTATTTAACATTTATTAAAGCTATAAGTGCAAAAGCTTTCAAATTTTCAAAACCATCATGTATGGGTCAAATCCATAATGGGGAAATCATTTCATTTTTACCCTATTTTTCTTAGTCACATTTTTGATACAATCCATTTTGAGATCACATTTTAAGTCATTTAATTAATTAAACATTCAACCACATTTAACCACATTTTTATCAAATATATTCACAAACCATATTTCTTGACATCACATCTAATACATCCATCAAAATCCATCTAACACTAACACATTCAAATTAAAAACATACATCATCATATACATTAAAACCATCAACATATGTAAATCAAAACAAGATAGGCCATAAACCTCATCATCATCATCATATATAAATCATGATCAATATCAAAGTCATAACATGAATACATCATCATATCAATGTCATACAAAAATTGGGCTTCTATGAGCCTATATCAATTCTATCATCAATACATATCATGAATCAGTAAAATGAAAATCTCCAAGAAAATCGCTAGCAAGCACAATACTTCCCTCTCCTCCCTAGACATTGGTACCACCGATAGCTCCAACATCACCACCGACGCCTCTTTGACTCACGCCTCGTCTCTTTGACCTCCGCGGTGGATGATCCATACTCCTTGTACTTGCTGCCTTTGGGATCTGCTACCCTCATAGCCAAATGGTCAACATATAAAACTACATCTGGATAATCCTAGATCACCATATCAATGTAATCTTTGTAGTTATACTCGTAATGTTTGATAATGAGCCATAAAAATCATCTCGGAGGCTCTAGATGCCACCCTTTGCCCACTAGTCTATGCTCTTTTCCCACTATCCTACCTCCTCTATTCGCTAGCCTATGCCATAGTTGCTCACTCTACTCTAGAAATAGAAGACCCTATAATCCCCAAGGCCTTCCTCATCCCATCTCTCTCTCACTTGATATCGGTTCCGATATGTAATGGCTTGAGCTAATCGAATCTTGAGCCTATCTCACTTAGGCATTACACTGTCTTGCTTAGTCACTACTTTGTCCCACTCACCACTACTCTATCTTACTCATCAATCAAAACATCTCTAACCCCCAAGAGATCATCTCACTCTCTTCGAGCCGCATCTCTCTCTCCCTCCACCATGGCCTTCTTGACCATCACCTCTACAATAGCTATTACTAGGTCACCATCACCCTCCTCATCATTATCCTCTTCTTCAAATATCTACACTACCTCCTGTGTCGGTGCTCCTCCCTCTACCCAAGCACATACCCATCTCACTTGCTGTACTACTCTCATCCTATAAAAATCCCTCAAGAAATGAGTCCATCATGTTGTATACTTAGGAGCGAATCTCGCATCATAAATGGGAACTATTTCACCCTCATCATTAGGGCTCATATCCCCCTTTGCTCACTAATAAACATGGGCATCGTCACCACTTTGCCCTCAAAGTCTTTGTATCTCCATCCTCCCATCTATCTTGACCGAACGGCTCCTTGGGCACACCCTAAACTAGTCCAAATTGTGTCCTCACTCGATCAAAACGTAACAACTCATCCTCCCTCACTTTGCAATCTTGAACCCACATGTCCTACCGTAGGCCAATAAAATCATGAGGATACCCAGGCCAATCATGAAAATATAAATATGGCCTCCATATCACATCCCCTACATGCAGTCTAGCTAACAAATCTCTATAAAACTGACTCTCTTCTTCGTTTACCCCATCCCTTGTCCTGCCGCCATCTCATAAATCTGACATGACTCTCTCCAATACCCCATGACAGCCCTAGTGGTTGATTAACAACAATATTCTTGTATGCCCAACAACTGCAAAGATAAATCCAACGTCAATCCCATATCACTTGTGGGCCTTCTAGGCCCATAACTCCCCTGAATGTACATGCAAGTAACATGGTCCCCACTCAAACATTATGTGGTGCTCCATCATCTCTACACAACCCCGATTATCATCTAGGGAAATTTGTCACCTCTTTAATTGGGTATAGCAAAACATGAAATAACCATCATCATCAGGGTCATCCATGTACAATCCTCTCTCCCAGGCTCATATAACGTTTGGTACTCAAAATCTCCTGATGCATATCTCACATGCTATGACTCATCACCATATAACCTCTGCATAACATCTACTCTCTTAGCCTCACTGATAACATAAATTCCCTCTCCATGGATAGGTAATCACATGATGCAATGAACATCCTCCAAAGTAATATTGATCTCCCTAGTGGGCAGCCAAAAGTACAGTGGAAGGATTCCACCACTCTACTAATGCCAACATCAAAATCCTGCATCAGCCAGAATACATCTATACTCCCTAATGCCACTGAAACCAACAACCTCAATATGCTCCCAATCATCATCAGTCATATCCTCTCTCACCTAATCTAAAATCAATGAAATATGATCATGAATAGTAAGCTTCACATCCACCTGCAAACAATGAACACATATAAAAAAACATTAATATCATCACCAAAAATATTAAAAATATCATTCAAAACATCTTTACGTTAAAACATCAACATCAACATCAACATCAACATCATCACCTCGAACACCAACAACATCTAAAACATAAAAATATCATTATCATTAACATCAACATCATCACAAAATATAATTAATATTAATACACCTACATCAAATAACCAAATTGGAACCACAAACACCACACAAAATTGAAAACATTTCTTTAAAAATCATACTTTCTTCACAAAAATAGAAACTACTATATCACGGGTGAATCATTGATGATTCACATCAATCAGTAATTACATGAATCGTCGATGATTCTGCGATTCTAAATTAGGGCATCCACCTCCCCCAAATGAAAAAAATCCTAAAAACTACCAAAAACAACAAAAACAAACAAAAAATAGGTTAAAACCACCTACCTCTGCCATAGTGGGCTTCCTATGCCTGCTTGATGACGCCATGGTGTCCAAATCTCCACTTTTCCACTCAAAAACACATTTTTAACTCAAATTCACTCTGTAAATTCATATGGTGCTCGGTAAAAATGAGTTAAATACATAAATTTAAGGTATTTATAATTCCCTCGCATGAATCGCCGATGATTCCCCAATCATCGGCGATTATTGTCTGTCGCTAGTGATTGGCCGAATCGCGATGATTCATTCCAACTTTGGCATCCATGCCCATTTTTATCAAATCATCACTTTTTTCCACAAAAGTTTCCCTTTCAAAGGACCCTAGTCCTTAAAACATTAAATATTGGATAAAACAAAAACAACATCGAGATTTTTCATATGTCTATGGGACACATGCCCTTTGGCCCCCATCACTTGACTTCCCTATCTATTTAGCCTACCTTCACGGATCATATGTCTATAGGTATCAAGCCCTTTGGTTCCCCTATCATTTGATTCCTCGGTAGCACATCCTATTTCGGTACCCCTTGGGTGGGAATTTTTTGAATGAAACACATGATACTCCTATCCTATTACAACTATCATTTTGGTGTTCCCAACACTGCGTTACAGTCACCCCATTTTGAGGGGGATCACCCATGAAACAACTTGTCATTATTTTTTCTAACGCTTTGCCATTAAACCACTAAACAAAAAGGGCAAATGTAGACACAAAAATCTACACCCCTCATATTTGTCCAAATCATTAATTAAACACATCGATATTTTATATTAAGTCATATACTACATCCCTCACCTTTTCGCATTAATTAAATACATCAACATGCCCTTCATCACCCTCCCATTATTATTTAATAAATTAATTAAATATATGAATATTTCATTACACACCATTTAATCCCATTTAATTACATCATGTTTATCCTAAGTCTAATATTCCACAATATTACATATTCCTAAACTATCCAAATCCCCCTAAATCTATTTATTTCCCTAAAAATCCATCTAAGACCACTTTTAATCTATCCCTAACTTCCTTATCATCTATACACCTATCATAACCAATTATACACCTATCAAAATCATACCTAAATTAGTATGATCTAACCCATTTCATCATCCTCCAAAATAAATAAAACACGTCCCTAAACAGTCTAACCAATTCATCCCTCAAATCCAAAACAAAAACCTTGATTTAGAAAACTATTCTAACCATTTTCCATCCAAAGCTAAACATACCAAAATCACCGGTGATTTGGGTAATTGCCGATGATTACTTAAGAGAGTTTTTCAGCCTCTCTTGAGATCCTCTATGAGCATTCACAAATCTTAGCTTCTTGTATGAGTTTATAGCATCATTTTATATCTGAATATTCGAGATATTGTCTCAAAACATTCCCAACACACCTCAAGAATTTCAAAGTCACTCTAGAGCCCTTGGAGATCAACATCTCATTAGATCATTTACAAGCTTCACCAACTTCATGCATCATCTTTCATCAAGGTTTGAGGCTTCTCCTTCACCTCTTTATCATAGTCCAAGTACTTTTCTTTATAAATTTATTTATATCACATAATTATCTAAGCTCCTACAAGTTTACAATTTCAAATTAGTCAATCAAACACTTAATTTCATCATCCTGTCACTATTTACTAGAATCACCAGCGATTGCTGCAATCGCCTCCGATTCTGATACTTTTGTTTAATCTGCTTTATATGTCATTTCAAATTTGTTTTTCTCTAATACTCTACCTAGCATGGATTGTTTTAGATGGCAATAGGTGGCCTGAATCATGAGATTACCAACATTCACTCTTTGCCAATAATTCTTCACCCCTTTTATTGGGAACAATACGACATTTACATGATCTAACTCTATGTGCTATCCATTGTGCCCCATTGGATGAGTTAGAAAACATCTTTGAGTTTACCCACGAGATCTGCCAGGATGTGGAAGGATATTGGGCTACATATTTTGAGTATCAATGCATCCAAATTGAACTTTCTTGGCTTGAGTACGAGGCCCGATAACAGGATCCACATTTTGAGCTCAAGTTCGAGCCATAGTCTTCCTCTTCCTTCTCTCATCTATTTTCAATCTGATTTGTAATAAACTTATCATTTATCATCATATTATTTTGTATCGGTTATCATATATCGTATTTCTTTCAGATCCACTTGATTTTTTAAAAGCGGATTGACATCCTTATAAGGAAGCCCATTGACTTGTAGGGACTGGAATTTTCCAGGCAATTTGCCATTTATCTTATTGATCATATTCTATTTAGTGTCTATGATTTGCAAGTTTCTTAGCAGAGAGGAGCTTGTATGAACCTTCCATGGAGCACAACATAAAAATCATCATCCATCATCTACGGGTATCACTAAACCCCGTGTCCTCTAAGGTTGGTTTATTCTTATTTTCTTTTTTTTAAAAAAATTTTCTTGCGTGCCACAATGATGATTAAGTAGATGTAAATTCTCCCAAGTGGGAATAGGATTAGACTGGAAGAACATAGTTCAAGCGAATCCTTATGACACTCTTGTTGGATCTGTTGTGTAAATGATCAAAAATGAATTGCCCTAGGTGAAGTTATATCACGAAGGAAAAACAATTTTGTGACTTGCCCCAAGCAGAGTTAGCATATCATGTAAAGGGAAGAAAGTGATAGTTGTAAGATTAGAATGATCATTAGGGTAATAGATAAAGGTATGAAGTTTATCAATATTTTTATTGAGATGTTGAAAATTTCACTTCAGGGTTTCCAATTATAGGATTTATATGATAAATGAATGTTCGTTCAATTTTTTTGTAATTTTTGATTTTTTTGTATTTTTGAAATATTTTTATTTTTTTGGGTTTTGTCAAGTTTTTGAAAAATGTTGAAATATAAATGCAAACAAATATGAATACACCACAAAAAGGAAAAAAATTCATGGCTTAAATAAACCGGAGGAAAACACAATACATGCAAGTGATAAGAAAACATGAAACAAAAATCGCAAACAAACCCAATATGAACATGAAGGAACTACACCAAAGTTATATGTGAACTAAGATGCGAATACGCTTTCCCGTAATTGTTCTACAACAAAGGTAAACAAAGTACAAAATAATAACAAACTAAAAGAAGCAAAAACATCGTGACAATGTTGACAAACTATGCACAATACAACACAACGTGAAAAAACGACATCTAATGCCACTCAGAATGTGTTCCACATTGAAGAACTAAACAAATTTAAATTCCCCCAAGCGATAGCTTAGAACACAAGAGGATTGGATTAGGACGAAGAGTAGAGTGAGACTTAGATCCCATTAAAGTTTGATCTTTATTAGATTAAAATGTAAAATCCAAGTGTGCCCCAAGAAAAGTTATATTTAAAAAGGGTAAATGATTTCCTCGAGCATATATATACACCATGGGCAATAAATATGATTATTAAAAGATGATCTGGAATGATCATGAGGAGCACCGTCAAATGGCGAAATTGTTAAACTGTGTTATCTAGTTCTGAAAATTTGTTCAAACATTATTTGAATGTTTTGATTTTGACAGTTTTATACTATTTTTGGAGTTTTGAACAATTTTATATTGTTTTTGTATTTTTGACCAATTTTATATTATTTTTGGGTTTTTGAGAAACATATTTGAATGTTTTTAAGTTTTGTGAAATATTTTTGATTTTTTGGTATTTGGTATTTTACAACTTGGTAAAACAAGTGCATTTGCTTGAAAGCAGGTGCAAATAATTAAAAGCATTCCATTCCATAGGCATAAATGTAAATGATAAGATGATAGGGTGTTTCAGTTCGCTAGTGACTCCACGCAACTAGGAATATGTGAGGGCTCATCACCGAGAGCCAAGAAGGATGTGAAAACAAGATGAATAGTGATATGAAAGTGAAGATAATGGATGCGAAAGACACAAGGTGTAACAATGATCCATATGAGAAAAATGTAACTCATCTCCAGTCAATATTATCTGATCGATTCCAAGATGATTCCACTTTATAGGTTTGACTCAACTTAGATCCGTAGATGGCCTACTGATTGACAAGATCCGGTTGAAGGAATTATTTTCTTTCTTTATCATGAAAAACTAAATTACTTCTTGGGATGTCTTTGATTAAGCACTTTGAATAAGATTTCATAAAGGCTTTATTGATTAATCATTTTTGTGAATGACCCCTACATGTTTCCCTATCCAATCAAGAAAAGTCAAGGGCTGAACACCGAAGATAAAATGTATGGGAGTAAGGGATTTCTTTGTTCCTAGTTTCATACTACCAGTAAGAAGTATGGGATTATCACCGAAGACTGCGAAGGATGAAAGGTGTAGTGATTTTATAGTTTTTTTTTTAAATTTTTAGATCGATTTAATTTTCCTTGTATGTTAATAGTGTGCTTGTTGGGAAGGAACATTTTTCCCCAAGTCTCACCTCTCATGTGACTAGTAAGACGCAGGGTTCAATACCGTAGATTTAGATGGGCTATAAAAAGGACCAGGTAAAGAATTTTAGTGCTTTCTATTAAAGAGAGAGATTATTTGAAATGATGAGTTGTCATCGAGTAAGATTAGAGACAAAACCGTAGGTGTAAAGAGTTGAAATGGTAGAAACCATGAAAAAATGAGACACGTAATGCCGAAGAGGAACAAGGCTAACATGTGTTGTAATAGGTGAAGAAGGAGAATATATGATAATGGTATGATTAAGGTATCTACCAATAGATGGAATGCTTAACATTATTTGTATGCACTTGGTCATTTTGACTTGCAAATAATGCTTTAATACAAAGTTTTGTTTTCTTTTTATGCTTTTTAACTTCTATTAATTTTAGCGGATGAGTGTTTGAAATGGAATCATGAAGAAATAGGTCTATTTTTATTAAGTTGAAGGGTCCTTAAATACAAGACTTGTACAAAATAAATCCAATTCAAGAGAGGGAATCGAAAGATTCAACATGTCCGAAAATATGAAACTTGAGTGAACAAGGTCCAAATCAAAGGTGTAAATCCAAAGATTTGATAAGTCCTACAATACGAGACTTGGGTAGATAGGATCCAAGTTAAAGGATTGAATCAAAGGATTTAATGAGTCCTAAAGTATGATACTTGGGTGGACAAGATCCAAGTCAAAGGATGTGTGATTAGATAAGTCTTTGATGAGATTGAGAGACATATGTGATGTTAGAATTATATTGTCAATGTGGGGAATATGTTGAGAGACATATTCATCTGTGAGTGAAAGAGTGTGAATAGATAAGGATTGATCTCTAGATGTACACCCAAGGATCCTTATAGGTCGTAAGAGGAGATGTTCAAAGTTACTCCTCTAGATTGTGAAGTAGTTGATTTGACAAAAGATTTGTAATTAAAGCTTGAAAAGGTTGATTATGGATATTCTCGAGTATACATACCTCAAATAATGTATGTAATTAGATGTATTAAAAATTAAGGGTCATCGTTGATGAGATGCCCAAAAATTTATCATGTGAGGTACAATGGACATGGAAGGTTGTGTTGTTGCAAGTGTCCAAGATTGTTGTGGTTGTGTTTTGACAACAAGACTAGAGATATTAGGCGTAGGATCCGAAATGGAAAGAATAGAATCAATATCAATGGTGCTTGATGATGGAACCTATTTTGTAGTGTCTAAATTTATGTCAAGGGTTGAAAGGGAGTCTTGGAGAAAGTTCAAGCTCTTGTTAGGTGTTAGAATATTGTTGTCCAAAATAGGTTCAATGTCATGTTTGGGTAAACAAAAGAAATCCAGAGAAGAAATAGGCTATTTTGAAAGGGTAGATACTTGACCTTCATTGTGATCTCATAGAATGTCAGTATGTATAGAAGTGGGGACAATGGTCAAATATTCATTTGAATTTGTGGTAATTGACGTGTCTTCGGTTGCGATAAATTAGTAAGTCTCTACAAAAATGATGCCGTTTTCAAGTAGGTCTTGGATGTAATTCTTAAATTGCACACATTTATCTGTGGGATGGCCATCAATGCAATGAAAATAACAATAGGTATTGGGTTTGTACCAATATGCCTTTGGAACCCTTTAGGAAATGGTATTGTGATTAGATATCTTATCATTCTAGCCTATTTTATTTGATGAAAGAAACTAGATAGACTTTCTCCAAGGGGTGTAAATTGACGTTTAACTTTGCGTGGAGTAGTGTCTTCACTAGGTTGTATGATTGGATTTTTGGGTGATTGTTCATATATGTTATGCACATGTCAATTATCCATGACACCATTATTGATGACATTGTGATTGTGGTTGACATAACAAGATTTATCATGATGAGTGCTAGTATTTTGATAACTGTGATGGAGGTGGGAAGAAACATGTTTTAAGAACTTATCCAAGAGGTATGTGAAGGTGGTGATAGATCCATTTGGAAGGAGTAATAACCATTCTAAAGCTTGTCCTCCTATAATTCCAGGAAAAATGCACAAGAGAACACTATCGTTATATACCACTTCGTGGCATGCTATGGAAAATTGTTTGATATGTTGTCTAGGATCAGTTTTCCCTTTTATTTGTTGAAATTGGGCATCTCAAAGGATTTGGGAAAGGGTGTGCATAATATTTCCATGCCGAAAGGGTAAGGAATTTTTTTCAAAGTTCAATTGCTCACATTGTTTTTTCATACCCACAATTGTGTCTTTCACCATTTTCCATTCTTGAGAAAATGATGAATTTTGTGAATCTATCATTGTAATAAAAAATGGGGGAGAGTGAAGAAAGGTACGATGAAGAAATCAAACCATAGCAAAGTGAATGCTAAGATGGAAGAGGTGAAAAGATTAGAAACATACTCAACCTTTAGTAAAGTAAATGCTAAAATAGAAGAGGGGATGAAAAGATTTAATGAAGCGACCTTTAGCAACATGAATGCTAAGATGGAAGAAATATTGCTAATATTTGAAGCAATTATGAATAATAAGAGTGATGAAGAGATGTGAAAAGGTTAACTCCTAACAAAATGAGTGTTAAGAGGAATGAAAAGGGGGACTTTGCAACACTTAACAAAATGAGTGATGAAAAGGTGGAAGAGACTAAAAAAGTGAATGAGATCAAATATTAATCAAAATGAGTGATAAGTGTGGGGAAGAATGTGGATTTTTCAACACTTAACAAAATGAGTGATGTTAAGGTGGAAGAGGGGTCGAAATGTTAGTTTAGAAGACTATTAGGAAAATGAGTGCCAAGAAAGATGAAGGAATTTGAATGACTTCACAACCCTTTACAAAAGTGAATGTAAAGAGGGAAGTGTAGACACCAAAATTAGGTCATACTTCCCTTAAAACCCAGTTCATTAAACTAACCATATCTTACCCATTCATATCCCCTAGTGCACATGTTAATTGAATTAATTAATTAATATCCTCACTTAACCACCTCACCTAGCCAACTCACCTAGCCACCTCACTCAAATGACCCACTCAAACCTCATTAATGACCTAAGACCAAGTCTAAGCCTATCCTAACCAACTAGGAATTAGTCTAAACCTATACTTAACTCCTATTAACAAACCTAAAAGGAATCCTACTTATCTTTCCATGATCAGCACCGAAGACTCGAAAGAAGGTTCAAGATCACGTAAAAAATAGTAACAATCTGGCTATTTTTGGCCAACCTAGATATTCCTACCTTGACCAACGCCGGTTATATCTCAACCAACGTCGATCACCTAATAATTTCTGGTTAGGTTAAATACATTTATAAAATCCTTTGTCTAGGTTGGTCATTCAATTCAGGATCTCATACAAATAGAGACTTGGAGCACTCAAATTTCTTTAGCACTCAAGAAAAAGAAGACACACAAGAGCACTTTGCGCCAACACCAGTCACCATCCTTCATCCTCTTCATAATAAGAAATTCACAACAGAGAGGCACAAAGGTTTGAACTATCATGGCATGCATAAAATGACTATTCTCTCTGGATCTCTAACATCACCATCCACATCACCTACGTTCTCCAAATCTAATTTTTAGTAAGTACCTAACACCTCTTCATTTATCATGGTTTTATTTTAGTAAGATTTATTATTCATCTCAGTAATTTATCTTTCTCTATAGTCGTACACTTCCTTCCCCCACCAACCTATCACCTTACCATACCCATCCCTTTCACTTATTTTTACCCTCTTCTAATCATCCTTGAGTCTTCAAGACCATTTTATGACCTCACCCTCACCATTTCCAACCTCTATGCAATCACATGGAGTCTGAAAAACCAATTCTAAGAACTTTCTACTAATTTCTCCAACCGATGCTTTGGCTAGCCAACCAACATCGGTCATTCTCGCTAATCACATTAGTCATACAACCGACATTAGTTATGTCGACATTATAGCTCGAATAGCGAGCTAAATACCCACTTCCTAATAGCCTAGAACCATTCTTAATCTTTACCAGACCTTACCTAGAGCCTATACCAGACCTACAACTCAACACCAACCAATCACCTGACCCATTTTGACCTCAATCACCTTTTACTTAACCTTTCTTATTGTTTTGTACGAGATACCTAAATCGTTTCAATTTCAATAGGATCTTTACTTCATGTATGATTTAACTAGCATTAATATTGTTATATAAAAGTGGATTGACAACCTATTTAGGAAGCATCACGCTTCCCGGATCTAGCTTCGCTAGGCAGTCCACTCATTGTTTTGTTTAACTCTATTTGGTGGTATTGTTTTGCATTTACAGGTAGTTCCTCCTAGACAAAAGGGAGCTCTCAATCAACTTGGATCAGGAAATCAAAACACGCACACAACCTTCAACCAACATTACAAATAGGTATTCCTCCTTGGCCTACTACCCTTATTTGTTTCATTAATTTGATAAGAATCAGTGAAACATTTTGGCATTCTGATGGGACCCATCTCGAGATTCCTTGCATTTGTTCATTCTTAGGGAACCATTGTATGTTTGTTTCTTTTCAAAAGGAAGTTAACATTAAATTCTCTCCCTGGGAATCTTCTCTTTCTTCTACTTGTCTCAGTGACATTTGTATTTCGGGACTAAAATGAATCCTTCTTTCTTTTCTTGCATTTACATTAGTGAAATTCATATCCTTTCCTATTCACTCTTTGTTTACATCAAATATCACATTTCGATTTGGGTTTTAAAATACTTGCATTTCATATTTCTATGTTTACATTTTTAGCTCACATTAAAAACTAAGGGCAACCTATACGCTGGAAGTCATGCCCAATTGATGGTTGACATAATTGAATCGTAGAGCACATTCTCTTCTCTCTTTTCCAAAATACACAAAAATAAAATCACACATCTTCTTAAACAACACCTTACCTGGAAGAAGCTATCAACGATCACACAATCAGAGGATTGACAGTGGGTGCCCAACTGGTTTCTCTATCCAATATTTATCTCAAAGAAAGGACCATCCCCACCAAAACATTACCTAAAACCATCCTTAGATATTGCCTTTTATAATAAACCTTCTTTCCAACAAAATAAACTCGTTCTATTCACAAGTCAATCTAAAATAACATAAGCTAAAACATAAAATTCACCCATAGGATTTCATGTTTTTCTTAGCTTTTTCTTGAGTTGTGAGGTCACGTTCTTCATTTTCTTTTCTTCCTTTCACACCCCACAATTATAGTTGGTGTATTCCAAATTTTTCTTGGGTGTGTTAGGGTCCATTACTATCATACTCAGGTTTCTGGGTTGATAGTTTATTTGATCTAAGTCACAAAAATCAAATTCTTCCATCTTTTCAAATTTCACAATGGATCGCATCGGTCCAACGACCATCATTGGTTTTCATCTGACCATCATCGGTTTACCTAACCATTTTCAGTTTCTAGATTTTTGGTCATTTCACCAAAAATAACATTCACCACATTTTCTATTCTTTTTGAGGTTCCTCAAAAGCATCATCATACCTCTGGATCTTTGAAATCACTATCAAATCTAGATTTTTTTCTCATTTTCATCAGTTGTTACAACATTTTTCAAAACTTTTGAATCCCCACAATAACCGGTATCGGTCACCTTAACTGGAATTGGTTACCCTCTCACCGTCATTGGTTAACCTAACCATTGTCGATTCCTGTGTTTTAATTTTTAATTAAAACAACGACTAGTTTCACCTCCTAGAACCTATTTTTCTTCTTCTTCTATTTTTCGTGTCATTTACAGAGAATAGATTACCAAGTCTACACCAACTCACATGGTTTTGACTCATAGTCAAGCCAACACCCTTGTATTCCATACAAGCCTTCACCGCTCCCACCTAGCCCATCGCCACCTTCCATCTTGTCACCTATGGATCCTACTCAGCCCATTATCATCAATACTAGTGACGAGGATTTTGCAAGACTCCTTGACCACAACCCTACTGCCTTACAACATTATCTCACAAATTCCTCTACTTGTGATTCATCAAGACAGTTGGTATATGGCATGCCTGTGTCCATTCCTCTTACCCTCACCCCCACTTTTGCGTTAGCTACCACTAGCTCGACATTACCTTCTTCTACCTTACCACCTGTAGTATCCAAACTTGACCCCACATCATCAATATCTATGGAACCTATAACATTAGTCATACTTTTGATGTCAATTTCTCCCATGGTGTCAACCATTCCTTCATCATCCACCTTGAGCATAGCCCCGTTTGCACCTGCCACCTCATATATACCTATTGCATCACAACCACCCATGGTGTTGACAACCCATACCCCATTCCAAAACATCATCCTCTCCATCCCACAGTCTTTACCTCCAATCACTACAAGGATCACTACATCTACCCCACCTACTTACACATATCACCAAAAACCCCCAATCTCATCTATCACCTATTCGGGATATTTGCCACCTACATCTATTCCCCCACATAGTTCTCATACTCAACACCACCATATACTGGGATGCCATCCACATCATACATTCATCATCAACCTCCTTATATTGCAGGGGTGCTCAATCATCACAACCTACCAATGACCTTATTAAAATGATGATGGAAAATATGCAAACATTAGAAGCATCAATTTCTAGCTCTCATAACTCCTTAACCTACGATGAAATCTACAACGAGCCCATTCATCTGTATATTCTCATTCACCCATACCTTGTGCATTGGGAAATGTCTAAATTTAGTCAATTTAATAGTAAAGAAGACCCGCAACAAAACTTGTTATCTTTCAAATATGGGTGTTATCTAATCGCCCACCATGATGCTTTACTCCTACAAACATTCCTAATGTCCTTATTAGGACTTGCAGATTAGATTGGTACAACGGTTTACCCAAACATTCCATTTACTCATTTACTAAAGTGGCTCAAGCCTTCCTAGACCATTTTTCGATCAATACAATCAAGAACATCACCATGACCGAATTGTACTCAACAAGACAATACAATGATGAATCTATCAAAAATTTTGTCACTCGATAACGAAGCCTCATCAACCAAATAACATTCTAGTTGCCTCAAACCAAGCTTATAGAGTTGTTCACTAGAGCTTGTGCCAGGAACATCTCACAAAATCTCCAAGTACAAACCTTCCATACCTTTGATGAAGCATTTACCATGGTGCAAAAATTGGAAATTCGTGCCATTGAAGAGAAGAAAATTCAATTGCAAAACAAAAACATTGCCTTTAAATCAAATGATACCTCTTCCTCTTCAAAACCCCAAAAATTATTCAAAATCCAAAGGATCTACCAATGTGGTAGTTTTAAAGGCTGGCCCATCTCACCCATCTAATCAATCAAAACCTACCTCCAACCTTTCTCTTGTTCAAAATTTTCAATTCAAGTGGGAGCAACGAAAAATACACTCCAATCAGGGAGCCTTATTCTTTAGTATTAGAAAAACTTCTTAAGGCTGGAGCCATTGCTCTTCCACCCATAAAACCACATACTAGTTTCAACCCCACTTGTCCTATGCCTACATGGTATAAGGAACATGACTATTGTAACTATCATCGTGTAAAAGGCCATAGTGATGGTAATTGTATAACCTTCAAGAACATTTTCCAGAAATGTTAGATAATGGAGATCTCGTCTTGGACAACCCAAACACACCGACAAAATCAAAACTTGCATATCTTCAAGAAGCCATTCCTTCTAACTAAAGTGGTGAACCTTCAACCAATGACAACAATGTCTGTGAAGTCCATGTTGTTTTTGAAGTCGTACCAACCATTCCCCAATTTCCTCCTATCCCCTCTATCGAGGAGATTTTAGCACAAGATCCTCTACCCACGGAGGAGCCTACCTCATATACTCCTTCACCCACAGAGGATTCCCCTTCATCTCCCCCTTCACCTACCTTGAAGAGTTCATAACTTCTACTAATTCTGTTTCACCACTTACCTCACAACCTAATGAACAACCTACAATATTAACTCTCCTACCCATGGGAGAGTCATACTCACTTTCTTCTCCATTGAAAGAGGAAACTACCTCATCCCAACTATTATCTCCCCTACCCATAGGGGATCCTTTAGACGTGCCACTTCTTGTTGGGGACAATTCCCCATTAGCATTCTAGGATCCCACAGTGCAGTCCAAGCCAACCGTTCCCTGTCTCATAAACATATTTTACAGGGATTGCCACTAAACCAACATCATCTTTTTTTATAACAATGTTGTTTTCATGCCTGGCTGATCACTTAGATTACATTGATAATTCCATGCTTTGGGGATTCCTTCGGCTACCCTTTTCAACCCAAATGCAAATGTCACTGCATATACCTCCATGATCTATTAGAATGTATTTCAAGGAACCAAGCCAACTATGACCATGCCTATTGTAACAAATTCTTCTTCATCACCCTCACCTACACCTAAACCTTTACCAATAACCAAACCCATTCCTATGCCTAAGAACCTACTTGCACCTACATCTTCCCCACATCCAAACCCATCACTACCTTGGGTGTCATGCCGACATCAAGCCTAGTCCATCCACCCATCAAATTGGATTTAGCCACATCTTCCCAAACCCACATAAAAACCATTCCTCCACCTAAAAGGAAGACCCAACCTTCTAGGCCGCACACACCAGTTTCACCTACTACACCTTTGTCACCTTCGCCCCTTCCATCTATCCTAGGGCCTCACCCATCTACCTTGGTCAAGAAACCTCTTACACAAGGAAAATCAAAAGCGTAACAACCCACCTCTTCATCACAATCCTTTATTACACCCAACCTACCAGCACAACATACACCTTCACCATCACCCACATCTTTCTTACCACCTATACCCTACCACCTATAGTAACTTCATCAGTACCTATGAGATTTCATTCTCTTAAACCCATACCTTCCACCTTACCTCTACCAAAGAACCTTCACTGTGCCTCCTTTATCACCTTGGCTAACTCATCCTCTTCCACCATCCACTTTCCCTTCTACATCATGTACTCCTTCCTCACCTTTACCCAAGAAGGTGCAACCAAAATTGAAAAACCCACTACCCTCTAAAGAGGTAGTTAAGCCTACAACACCTTCTATCGCTAGTTCATCTACTACACCTTTACCCAAGAAGGTATAACCCAATCCTAAAAAATACCACCTACCAAACTGATGGTTAAACCTATCCCACTTCTAATTCCACCTCCTATAGTACCGCACATATAACAATCACCTACACTTCAATCCAGACCCACACTCACCTCACATTGTGATCCATTGGCAGGATCTTATGCCAACATTCTAGCTAACCTTTTAGAGACCTCCATCATCACATTGCCACCCCTTAGACCTTACGACCCAATCAAAATCAAACCAAAAGGGTTTAACGATACTAAAATTTATGCTTACCATCGTGTGTCGGACATGATTTAGAAAATTGTAAGGCTCTAAAACCTTTCTTATCCAAAATTTTCCTCATGAACAAAAATTTGATGACGATGATATTCTGACAAGGACCTTGTTCCACCCCCACCTATTACCACACATCATCGCCCACTACTTATTCAGTGACCTTTATCACCACCTCCACAACCCATTTATCCTCCTCTAAAATTTGAGATCAACATGGTCTATATAAGAGAGCTAGCCAAAACCCCACCAAAATGTCAGTGCATCCAATTTTTGTCACAATTTTTTTCTTCATTCTATTGTCCATCCTCTCACTTTGCACATATCACGATTAACTGTTCCTTCACCGCATATCAATATGGTTAACATTGCTACTCACACCCAAAAAGACAAAGAAAAGGAGAAATAAACCAACCCATCTCGCCAATCATATGCCCAATATACCATTTGCACCCACACCAAGAATTACCATTCAGGGACCCACATACCCTATTTCTAACAGTGGTTTCCCATCATAAAATGATAAAATAATTACATGCTGAAAATAACCATGCACCTTTATAATAATATGCACACATGAAAGTGTGCTAATAATAAATCATCTACAATTAACTAGTAGTAGTAATCCTATTATTATCCCAAACTCATGCATGGCGCTTAGTAGATGCTCACCCCAAAATAGCATTTAAGTGTCGAATGGTGCATACATAAATCCTGCTCGGATCTTCCTCACTCAAAGGCTCAACATAAGACACAAATTTCCCATCCGTTAAAGGGATAATAAATCTTTCCTCCTTATTCTCAAAATTTATATGTCCCTTGTTGAACTGTAGATCACCATTATTTACATAGCACCTAAGGGTGCCCAAGCAAAGCTAGGAAACTTTCTCGCTTACAAGTGCTAAAACCTCAAAGTACCCAATGAACTTGGCCCCTTATATAGTAATGGATGCATCTTTTAAAACTTTGATGGGAGTGGCATTAGTTTGATTATCCATAAACAATACATTAGAAGATGGCTACAATGGAGGTCTCCCCATCTGTACCCATGCATCTAAAGTAATCACATTTACCTCCACGCATGTGTCAATCAATATATTACTCAAGAGCCATCCATCCAAAAAACATTCAGAGTGATCTCCTTTTCATAATCTAAGCTATGAGGGGGAATATTTGCATGCAGGATCTGATTTCCATTCTCAATACCTGTGCATGGAGTGTTTCCTTTAGCCAATTCCCTAGTAATGGAATGATATTATCCTAGCACAACATTTTGCATACCTCCTTCAAGTCATCAATATCTCGACTAGATTGTCTTTGCTTCCTTCTTCTATTCCATCTTCCGTGATTGCTCCTTTAAACATTATATTACACCACTGAATATTTCGAGTACCTCCATGGTTTCTGATTAATCTCCTTCTAGTGCGTAGGATCTCAATACCTTGTATGGAAAAATTCATCCTTAGTGATGGTAGGCTTCTAATGTAATGCTTTGGTGGCATGTGTAACTTCAGTGTGTGTAGTAATATTCATAGATAATACCTCAAGTTCCAAAGTGCAAATTTTTCATCCACCGATTTTCCACAACGCACTGTATTCTAACCATCCTTGCACCCTTGTTCTCTTATTTATGCTGCTTGCTAAGATGATCATATAGGTCTTGGCATTACTCATAGCTATGACTATTCCCAAAAAAATAACAAGTAATATTATGAGGACATTCAAACCTATAATTGTTAGGAGATCCGCATGTAAAGAACGTTCCATGAGGAAACTCACTTCGTTCACCACCACAGCCTCAACCCTCGAATCCACCATGGTATCCTCGGCCTCTGCCACATCCTCCTTCATAACACCCCTTGTTTTGATCACAACACACTTGATTGTGATCCTGATCCTGGTGTTCACCTTTACCCTTAGAAATATTTGATACTCTTGTATGTTGCACACCAACATCTATAACATCATGGATATAAACAATCAGCCTACAATCTTTTTGTAGCATGGGTTGTGGACCGGAAAATATTACAATAGAAAGGTACATTATTTCTTATCACACATTGTAATAATGGACAAAGTGTCTAGTGTTATGGTTTAGATGAAATATCTCATAGTCTAACAATAATGAACGACCGACTGTGGGGACAACTATCCTTGGTGTGCCCTTCCACTTTATAGTCTGTACACTAAATCCTAGTGCATGTCTCATGTGTTGAATTTTCCAATAGTTTCTCCACTTACTTTACCATAGCTACAATCTGTGCTTCCAAGAATGTGATGACTCCAGTGTTTATACTTCCAACTGCCTCAGCGTGAAAATCTGCTTCAAGTGCTCATGCGTGGATCAATGTATGTCTTATGTGACAACACCCATCCGAAAGGTGTGATCGGACCTCCGTAAAACCATTGTGCATGTTGGATTGCATGAATATCATAAGAAATCTTACACAAAAGTGTTTTGAAATGGGCATCATACTCTCGGACACTCTCAGTAGTGCCCTGCGTAATATCCTTGAGCACGCTGATACTCTTCTGCTCAAATTCAAGGATATAGAAATATTTAAGGAAAACAAATTTTAATGTTGCATAATATACGCAAGTTTGATTAGGGTCAAACTTCATGTACCAAATGTGTGTGTGTCCTTGTAATGTAGTTGAAAATTGACTTTCCTTGCACTCAAAAGTCATGATCCCTTTTGCGTGCCATAATATCTCACACATGTGCACATGTTCAACAACATCTTCTATGCCCCTATACTCTAGAATACAAAGAGACATCTCCATGTAAATATTTTGGGGTTGGTGTGGACCCTACCCACTTGATCCAAAACCATGAGACCTAGTAGAACCAGAGCCACCTATACCCCCGATCCTCCACTTCAGAGCAAGTGGATAAGAATATGTACTTTACTTTGTGTCCCAATAGTAGTACTAAATAGAAATCCTACAAGATGCATGGTGGTACTACTCCTAGAAGTCACCCAAAATTCTATGCGCTCAAATTCTATGCGATGATGTGCTTGAAAAGGTACCTCCAAATAACAATGAAGATGTCTCCTTTCGCCATGGATGTTCTTGCTATGTTACTTACTCTTGCTTCCCTACTGCCCAAATTAGATTGTTGACTATTAGATGTACTATATACTGGAAAACTAAGCGCAAGGGCTAGGTTTCCACATAGATTCAGATGCGCACTCTGTAGCCTAGGTCGTGTCTCTGTTGGTGCACTCCTTGTGAGGCCGAGGAGGGTTCTCTATCATGCTTGCCCAAATGGGGGAGTTACGAGATGCTCGACTCCATGCCTTCGCATGAGCTCCAAATCCTTCACAAGCCATCTCTCTCCTCAATGCCATCTACTCTGTAATATCCCACTACTTCTCCATCTCCCTTTAGCACACCTTATTATACTTAATCTTCCTTATCGCCACTAGTCCGCTATCTTTCACCAAAACCGATCCTGTCCCTACACTTGGTGGGGTTTAGATAACCATCGCTTTTCTTCTAAGTTTAGGGTCACCATCAAGATTTTGATCACTATTGGAATTCCTTGTAAGTAAATTCCCTTGGGATAACGTAAAATTGGAAATAAGCTACCCCTAGGAAAGAATAACTGGAAATTGAGTACTCCAAAATATAGCTGTTCAAAACACACAAGAACCAAGTATCCACAACGCATGTCCAAATCAAATCAACGTCATAAAGGGATTGAAATTCTTCCTATGTTTAAACAAGTGTGTGATACATGCAATTCTTTAGATGCATAAACAACTATCCACTCATACAGTTCTACCAAGGAGATAACAAAGAAGCTCTCATATAAATAGTCATACAGATTCTGTTCCACCCACGAGCGTGCATCAAACTCGCATCCAATGCTAAAACTTCATGCGTACTCTTCTTCTAGAACTTTTATCCACTCCTCAACACTATCTAGGGTCAATCGGTACTTCTTCATCATGAACTCTCCTGAAAATAATTGAAAAGAGGTCCCAAAAATGGAACCAATGATGCAGCCTAGACTCTACCATGAACAACCTAGGCACACCGACACATCACCCACTGAGATGAGTGCTCACCCGAAGTACAAAAAGGTACTAGGCCTCTCTTTGTAGTTTCTCATGTAGGACGTTAACGTGTTGAAGACAGATATTCGAACCATAATAAGCACAAACATTCCACAGAGCATAACCAGATCTAGATCTTAAGGAATCATGAATTAAACAATAACTATGACAAGATTGATCATACAAGAACTAATTATAGTCATGTTAACACCTTATCCATCCAATATACTCCATTATATTAAACACTATAAAACATAGAAGCTTCTTACATCATATAACATTACCATAAGTTTATGCACGCATCAGATCCGACAACATAACTCTACAATAACTCATACACAGTGTCTTAGTGTCTCTCTCTAACTACACAAACTAATACATACTTATAGGGGTGGAGAATTTCCCTTCACCACCTACACACTTCCCAAAATAGGTTGCATGCTAAAAATAACCATGCGCCTTTACAATAATATGCACACATGTAAGTGCGCTAATAATAGATCACCCACATTTAACTAATAACATTGATTCTATTATTATCCTGAACTCATGCATGACACTTAGTAGACACTCATCTCCAAAATATCATTTTTGTGTCGCACAAGTACCAATCCCAATGTGTGTTCCGCATGCTATCTCTAAAAATAGCTCGTAAATCGTGAAAATGGCTAAGTCCCAAATCAGCTTGTCCTGGTGCGTGTTTCCTTTCCTATCCTTCTGTGCCTTCAAATGCACCTTGTTACTGCATGCAAATCTTCTCGTGTTCCCTCTCCTTAGTGTGATACTATGTCCTGCTTCAACATTGGTTGACCTTGGATCCATATCATGGGTTGTGTCCCTTCAACCTTACATCGCTCTATAAAATTTGAACACGAAGGACATAACTATACCATTCCAAATTGACCACACCATTCAAAACCTATAATATGTTGTACCGACCTAATAATGTCCTTGTACCGAGCTTAAAGAATCTACCGCCACTACCACTTCTCCTTTACCCACAACTACATCCACCAATATTCCCGCTACCTCTCCCCGCACCTACCTCCTCTATTCCCACTGCCACTGTAGCCTCTGTAGCTAACCCATCTGCTAACCCATCTACTTCTAAACTAATGCTTCTTATTCCCAATCACCCAGCTTATTCATCTATTCCTGCTACCCATATACCAACTACCAATCCCTTAGAAGGTGTTCTACAATGTCTCACTGGGGAGTATTTCCTATACAACATCGACATTCATTACTCTCAAGAGTATGGTACCCTTCGCCAACATCCTCGCTATGATCACCGCATAGGTGAGGTTTTCCCTTATGGTCCTCCCCACATTTTTACTAACTTAACATATGAGGGACTTGATACTTATACCTACTTTGCTGAACCACCTTTCCAAACACGACCATTTTCATCTGACCTCTAATCTCTCACCAACCACCACTTTTCCCACACTTTCCTTAACATTGTGCATGGAAAGGATTTGGCTTTGGGTTTTATGAACATGGCCACCATACTATCATCCCATGTACCACTCGTAAACACAAAATGTAGTGGTATTGGCTTTTCCAAACCATCTTCCAAGAAAGATCGTGTCAAAATCATTGAGGATGAAAACCTTCCTCACCCCATCTACCAACTTCACCACCTTCAACTACAAAGTCTATAGATCCAGAATCCATTCCTCCTAACTTTTTTTTTTTTCACGAACACAATCTTCTTGAGACCTCTAACTTATCAATGAGATGACAAGGCTCCCTCTTCTCTTCCCTTCCTGTATCCTAACATGATCGATGATGATACACCTTATATTAACGTCATTCAATGTCAGGATGATGATTCTATTCTCACCTACCTTGGTGCGGAAGATTCTTATATTCACTAGTCACTACCTTCTGAGACACAAACCATGTTAAATGAACCGACCATTGAAATTAATATTCACACTCGAAGACGACCCAAACATTCTAAAAATAGGTAAATCTTTAGATGCTATTGAATAGGAAGCTTTTACTTCTTTCCTTTGAGATCATAGAAATGCTTTTTCTTGGTCCTACACTGATATGCCCAATATTGACCCAAACATTATGGTCCATAATATCGTAACTATTCTTGAAGCCAAACCCATAAAACAAAAGTTGTGGAAAATGCATCCTCACATTTCCCTTCTTGTCAAAGAACTCCAATGTCTTCTTTCGGTTTCCTTCATCCTACCCATTGATTATCCCCAATGGATCTCTAACATCATTCTTGTCACAAAAGTGACAAGGGGACTCTACATTTGCATGGATTTCTATGACCTTAACCTAGCTTTCCCCAAAGATGATTTTCCTCTACCTAGTATTAACCAACTAGTTGATCTTACCACCGCCATGAGATGCTATCACTCATGGATGGTTTTTTGGGTTATAACCAAATATTACTTGCCCCAAAAGATCAACGCAAAACTTCCTTCATCACCCTCTTGGGAACATTTGGCTATTGATTCATGCCCTTTGGCCTTAAGAATGCTAGTGTTACGTATCAGTAGGCCATGACTTATATCTTTCATGACATCATGCATCACATATTGAAGATTATGTTGACAACCTTCTTGCCAAATCAAAAACCGGGCCAGACACCTTACAGTCCTTAAGGTCATCTTTGACCATCTCATCAAGTATTGTATTCACCTTCAACCTAAGAAGCGTGTCTTCACTATTCTCTCTGGAAATCTCCTTCTCTTTATCACTTCTTTACATGGCATAGAATTAGATCCTGCTAAAATCAATACTATTAACCTATTAACCTTCGCCAACTTCTTATTTTGCAAGGCAAGTTGCAATCTATCCAACGTTTCATTTCACATCTTTCTAAACGCTGCCACCCATTTCATCATCTCCTCAAAAAGGATGTCTCCTTCAAATGAGATGATGAATGGCATAAATCCTTTGAGGCCTTAAAATAATACCTCCTCCAACCGCTTGTGCTTTGATTCCCCCTAAGGATGACCAACCATTTTACCTTTACATTTCTGCGACTGATCATTGCTTGGGTGACATGCTTGCTCATCGTAATGAGCAACACATGGAGTAAGCAATTTATTATATAAGATGTACACTTTTAGACTACGAAACTAGATACACCCACGCTGAAAAAATATTCTTATCCTTAGTTTTTTTTTCCACTAAACTTCATCATTACCTACTCAACCAAAAACCTTTTTCGTCACCAATATTGACCCCTTACATTACATGTACGCCAAACCCTACCAACATCAACATGCTGCACATTGGCTCATGATTCTTATAGACTTACACCTTAAATTCATCCATCAAAAACATTTCAAAGGAAAACCATCGCTCACCAACTTGCGGATGCACCCTCTCCAAAAATTAGTCCTCTAACTTCAATTTCATGGATGAATCCATCGCTACTTTCTCTTTGGACGATACCATTTACTAGATGACCTTATTATTTAATGGTTCAAAATGTCGCGTGGGGGTGGCCCCGAATTTATCCTCATTCCTCTTGATGGTGAGCCTATGACATTATCTTTCAAACTAGATTTTGATTATACTAACAATATCACCAAATATGATGCACTCATATTAGGCCTTCAAACTACCATCGCTTAGATGTTAAGTCAATTAACATATTTGATGACTCTCAACTAGTCATAAATCAAGTCTATGGCATATACCAAGTGTCATAATGAAATACTTCAAAAGCATAAGCATCATGTAGACATAATTTTGACTACCTTTGACCGTTATGAACTTCAAACCACCCCTTCTCCACTAATAAATTTGAGATAGCATGGCCTATCTTTCTTCTCAAATACCCACTTCGCCTCCAACTTGAAAATATTTATCACAATACAACAATTGAAATCACCTTCCTATCTATTTCTAGATGTTAACCTTGTCAGAACCATTGAAAATGACCCATGTGATCTTCGGTATAAGTAATTTGTTGACTACATTTCCCTTTCAATCCTACCTCGAGACCTTACTCGCAATGGGCAATGAGACTTTCTCAAGAGTGTCTCTCGTTATGTCATTATTGGTGGTATTCATTATAAACATGGATTTGATGACATCCTCTTATGATGTTTTACAAGTTCTAAAATTCCCTACACCATCAAGGAAGTTCACGATGGAATTTGTGGAGGTCACTTTAGTGGTTTAGTTGTTGCTAAACACATTCTCCGCCTAGGCTATTACTTGGCCAACCTTAAACCATGATTGTTGTGATTATGTCAAATGTTGTGTGAAGTGCCAACAACATGCTAATATTCATCACATGCCTAGTCATGCCTTACAGGTCGCATGAGACCTTTGGCCTTTCTCTTAATGGGGTTTGGATCTTGTCAAGAGATCAATCCTCATTCTTCCCAACATCATCAATGGATTATTACTCACTATTGAATACTACACTAAATGGGTAGAATCCATACCTCTTATTTCTACAAAAGCCAAGAAAATATGTGAATTCATCAACCATCACATCATTTTTTGCTTTGGTGTTCCTCACCGTCTCATCACTAATAATGGAAAATAATTCAAAAACAAAACCCTACGGAAACTTTGTGATGCCTTTGGAATTCAACTCAGTTTTTCTTCACCCTATTATCCTCAAACAAATGGCCAAGAAGAATCAACTAACAAAACCTTGAACAAAATTATTATGAAATTAGTTAGCGATATTGGAAAGGATTGACACACACACACATTCCTTTTGCTTTATGAGCTTACCGTACTAGTATTTGTACCTCAACCGAGGCTATGCCTTTCTCTCTAGTCTATGGTACAGGGCATGTTCTACCTCTTGAAGTCTAGATTCCATCTCTTTTTATCTCACTTAAAGATATGCTCAATGATGATGACATTCGCCAAGACAGCTTTAGCACAACTCGGTTATTAGATGAACATAATCTCAATGCTCTTGACCATCTCTAAATCTACAAAAATGTATCAAATGTGCCTATGATAAATGTGTTCACAAATGAACCTTCCAAAGTCAGTGGGGACCTCATTCTCAAGGAAAATCCACATGTAACAAAAGAAGAGAAAAGTAAGCGGGAAAATTTGCTCCTAATCGGCTTGAATTGTATATTGTTACTCATACCTATGGATCAAATGCTTATCATTTGTCTTCACTCAAAGGTAAACCCAAACCTGAGCCCCTTAATGATTTGCATCTTCAACCATTCTATTGTTGAATCAAGTCCTATATCACCTTTTGTCTATTTAACGCTCGTCCCTTGAGCACCATTTACCTTCCATTTTACTTATTTTATGGATCAATGATTAAACCAAAATCATGTGATTACCCATTACCTTTCAACCTTGTCTTCAATATGAGTTTCATGGATCTACTCATGGCATGATTCTCATGGATAATTTTCATATTTTTCAAGATGGAATCCCATGGTCATTCATCACTTAAACCCTATCTTTCATAGTTAACCTCTGTGTGCTATAGTTTTGTCTTTGATACAAGAGCTTATCTTTCTTTATAGTCTTGTCCATGACTTAAAAGCACAAAAAAAAAACAATTTCAAAAGTAAAAAAAGATTCAACTCCTTGAGTGAAACTTCTAGTAAAAAGAGATGACTCCCTCAAAAAGTACATCTACTACTTCTATCTCGCTGCTATACGTAGACTGCTCCCTCGAAGGACAACTACACAAAGATAGCCATATTATATATAGTCTATCATCATAAGAAGACTATTATGGAAAAAATAAAATCCAATATTAAGAAGCTTCACGCATCGATCAACTTCACGAAGAAATCAAGGAGTGAATCTACTCATCCCATAGACTTCCCGCATCGACCGATCGCCTATCAAAACAAAAAAAAGGTAAAAAGAAAAAGATTAAAATTTTCATCATGGAATTGCTTATTTTGATCTTGGGTCTCTTGCTAAATGGGCATGTTGTCTTACACTAGGTTACACTAAAACCAAATTGGTTTCACCTCATCGCCTTTTTCACCCTAATTTCTTGCCCACTCAAGGGACGTGCCGCAAATGTGAAATTTTGTAATCATGTGACTTTCTTCACCCTTAGAATAGTCAATCATGAAAAGCCTTTAGGGTCTTACGTTCATAATCCCATCTTTGGTATGGTAGACTTGTTTTGGTTCTTACCAATTAGGTGGCTCTTTTGGTCACCTCTTACCCTTCACCTTCTTCATTACTTGTTGATTATCCTATACAGGACCAAGCCTTTGACACCTCAATTTAACCATACCTAAATGACCTAAACTCAACCATGCCTAACTGACCTAAACTCAACCATGCCTAAATGACCTAAACTCAACCATACCTAACTGACCTAGACTCCATTATGCCTAAAACCTACCAACCCATCCCTTTACCTCGTCATATTATTCCCTAGCTTATGGGAGAACTACATCGGCCTGAGGCCCCTTTTCACTAGGGCTTTATAGGCAACACTATGAGGACATGGGGCCCTTGGAGGTTAGCTCAACCACTCTCTACCCTAACCAATTTACACCCCCATTTTCCTATTCACATTCTACCTTAGCTAGTTTCCATTTTCTACAACACTTTGAAATTAATACAAACATACATACCTACCATTTCATCACATCATACATCAATTAATTCACCATTCCATGATATAAAATATTTAACAGCTTTAAATGATAACAAAAACATACATAATCATTTATTTTCCATACTACTAATAACATGAAAATAAAATCAAACCCAATAACATGAAAAAATCATATGTAGCTGACCTAAAATCCACCATGCCTAACTCACCTAGACCCCACCATGCCTACACCTAACTCAACCATGCCTAAGTGACCTAGACTCCATCATGCCTACATGACCTCGACTCAATCATGCCTAACTCACCTAGACTCTATCATGCCTACATGACCTCGACTCAATCATGCCTAATTCATCTAGTTTCCATCAATACACAATAACAATGGAAATTAAAAACATAGATACATCATTCATACAATAAGTATCATCATCTATATAAATGAAAAAGTCTGTGTATCAATACATATGTACATAGATACAAATAAATATAAGTATCTCAAATTTCTCAGATACAACCTCACTCTCTTTGGCACACAGGCTAGTATAAAAATCAAAATCACAAAACTCTCATATACAACCTCACTATCTTTGGCACACAAGCCGGTATATATATCAAAATATCCAAAACAATAATCATACCAAGTGGCTACTCATCACCCCACCTCATATCCTCTAGGCCAGTCTCACATGTCTCCTCCTCTCTACTTGTCTGCCACCCTACCAACATCTCTCCTCCCACCATAGGTCTCGGTCTAATCTCCACTTGGCCCTCAGCTAGGCCTAGCCTACGTGAACTAGTAGCCTCACCCTGACCCTATCTCTGGGATTTTTGACCCCCCCGTACTCTCTCCGAGATATGAGTGTGAGACATATTCCTCTCACTCACTTCCTATTATGCTATATACTTAGCATAAGATGGGACATCTATCCTAGTAGTTGTTAGGTGATCCTGATAGTAATGGGCCTCATTCAAGGCATCCTTGAACCTCACCATAGTCACCATCTGAGGTAGTGCCATAGGTCTCAATGTAACATGTGTTCCCTGTTATGATAACCCTAGCCTCGGTCCCTATACTTGTGATCCTGTCCTCCTCCTTAATGTACAATGGGACCCTATCCCACCATTACTTCCTGTAGTATGGGACCCTATCCCCGAGCATACGTAGGTCCCTATACTTCAACTCTGGGCCTATAAGGCCGTAACTTGTGCTCGTGTAGTGTCCAACTCGCCTGTAAATCTACTACCTATGCCTCGGAAGGAAGCTACCTATACCCCATCACCACCTTGTGTGGGTGCATGTACCTGGGCTAGCTGCACTGTAAGGCTATCACTCGGGCTGCTGGGTGACCACTGCGCATATGAGTTGATGTCAACTGACCCTGCACACCTTTAAACTGTGGTCGAAGGGTGACCACCTACCCTTGTAAGGATCTCTCTATATTGTCATGGTAGTAACATTGGGTTGCCATGGTCTGAGTGATGCCACCCATTGTTGTGCCACCGCCACTTCCTATAACCATCGGTCACTCTAGCGTCACCAATCCGTGTATCCATTGGCTGCTCCTCCTACCCTGTCGGCACACTCAGACGTGGTGGAGACATGGGTTTCTCTACATCATCTCTATGGTACTATGAGATAGGTGGAGGCACGCCTTGTGGCAACCAAAATTGCCATCTAAACTTGTTTACAAGTATCAACTTGTGCTCACCGGCATGCCGCCCCGTATCTCCACCTTAGTAGAAGCTAGAAGATCGTCTAACTCCTCCATCATGCCCCTGTATAAGAGGTAGGCTAATATGGGGCTTCCACATAATATCAACCCTGAAAGTCCCTCCAACAACCACCTATAATATAAAACATCATGTGTGGCCCTAGCCACCCTATGTTGCCCACCAACTGGTACCCATCGTTTATATCCAACTCTCAGCAATCCACCCCCAAACTAATCATGTCATGGAAAACCAACTAGGTGAACACACACGATATTCTCGTATGCCCAACATTGTGGTAGAAAGGTACAACATAAACTAAATTACCACAATCTCCCATAGGCCCACAACTCCCTATATAGCTGTACTAGGAATGTTGGTGCCTAGGAAAAGTAGATCCGCTCCTCCATCATATCCTAGAGCACTCCCATTAGTTCTCATGGGAATATCCCACCCTCAACATCTAGTAAGGTGAAGAAACATATCACCTTCATCATAACTACAACCAACATCATCTCTCCTTGAGGATGAGCTACATACATATCTCCATAACTCAAGCTCATGTTATGATACTTTAGCTTTTCCATCGGCTCCACATCCATTATTCCTCCGACGATGCCTCCAATGAAATAGAATACACTGGCTCCCCAACAATCGGTAGCTGTAGGATCCTATACACATCCTCTAGGGTGACAATCATCTCACCGTCGGTAAATGAAATGTGTTGGTCACTAAATCCCATCTATCGATGAGTGCGACCATCAAGATAGGATCTCGAGCTATACACCTATAGCACCGATACCAATCAGCCAACATCCATCATATGCTCCCACTCCTCCACAATCACACTAGACCACATCTGCACCAACAGAGGTGGTACTTTGTCTCGCATCCTAAGCTAGTCCCTAGCCTGCAACATCAAACACAACATTGTCAAGACTTGCCTACCCAAAAATTACCTCTTACCCACTAAACCATACCCAACCACATCAATCATGCCTACCCCATTTACCTAATTCACCTACAAGCCTACTACCCTTTACAATCATGACCCATCATCTTAACATTATTGAACCTACTTACCTATCTTATCCCGCCAAACTCACATTTTACCCTCATCCCTCTACATACACTCTTCATTTACCCCTTCCCACCTATTTTTCTTTCCAAACTAGCCCTTCTTACCCCTATTTTTCTTTACCTTTACGGCATCACCACCTTGATCGTCACCTATTTGTCTTGACCGTCACCGGTTCCCTTTTACCGGTGTTGGTCACCTTATCCCTCACCGATGTTAGAAAATATGACGACGCGGCCAAACCTAGACCAACGTCGGTCTCTGTCTGTCACGATAACCAAAACCCCAAACTCATCCCCCCATTATTAAAAAAACTCCACAAAAACACCTAAATACTTACAAACACCTACCCAAACTTTCCCTACCCTCATGCCCCAACCTATTTTACCTACTTATGTTATTCCCACCCTTCATTTCATTCCATTTTACCCACAAACTTCAATTTACAAACCCCACCCAAATTTACAATAAAAACCACATTTACAACACACTTTTCAACCAAATGAACAATTCAAATTACCTCCTACCTCATCTTGGTGTCGTCTCCTTGGTGGCACGTTTGGCCACTATACCGATGGTCCACCCGAACCCTCTCCCACCTCTTCCATGTCCAAATCAACTACTCACCTCCAAACGAATCGAATCAATCAAACCGATCTCATGGACCCGCCAATCACATGCCAATCACCTGCTATGTGGCTCACCAACTCAGCTCAAAGTCTCATACTGTCACTTTCCACGAAGGCACTATCTCTCTATCATTTTCCCCAATGAAAACAAGTTAAAATGAAACCATAAAACATGGATTTTTCTTTTTTAACCCTAACTCGACATGACCGGAATTGGTCATACCAAACCAATGTTGGTAACCTTATAACCGACATTGGTCACCTACCAATACCATTTCACCTACATTTTTTCCCACTTTGGCCTACAAATGTTACTACCCCAATACCTCGTAACCTCACCAACACCTATTACACCCTACCCACTAGCCTAAACTACCTATACATTTCCTTAATTGCATTTAGGGACATGTTATTTACCTATACCTCAGCCTTACCCATGCCATGACCTATATACCTTGACTGAACCACTTTTTGTGACCTTTGAACTTGTGTACTTGCTATACCTTGCGATGCTATTACCTGTGTTGTTTTGGCCTAATGACCTTACCTTGCCTATTTCCGTGCCGTTTATCTTGACCAAACCTTTAGTGTACTAGATCATACCTAAATGTTCCTACACCTAACCTACGTTGTGTTTCCGGACCATATCCTATACCTGGATACTTGAATCACTTCAACCTTGTTTGGATAAACCTATCAACCTTGGATGATGTAGAGTTTGCAAGCTCTTCAACCTAGTACCGTGTTGTAGTCTATACATGTGCATGTATTTGATTTCCATTACCTATTACCCGATTTGACCATCACCCATTACCTAAAGTTCCCATACCCTTACCCATAACCCACCTACCTTAACTTTCATCACCTACACATTTATCAAACCACTCACCGACTCCATCTCACACCTCATCAGCTCTTGGTTTGAGGGGGATCACCTCCACCCATACTTGGGGAAACACCACTCTCACTTATATTTGGGGCAACCACTTCTGTTTTTGTCAACGTCACTTATTAATACAAGCCACACAATAAAAAGGGGAAAATGTAGACACCAAAATTAGGTCATACTTCCCTTAAAACCCCGTTCATTAAATTAACCATATCCTACCCATTCATATCCCCTAGTGCACATGTTAATTGAATTAATTATCTTAATTAAATTAATTAATATCCTCACTTAACCACCTCACCCAACCAACTCACCTAGCCACCTCACTCAAATGACCCACTCAAACCTCATTAATGACCTAAGACCAAGTCTAAGCCTATCCTAACCAACTAGGACTTAGTCTAAACCTAGACTTAACTCCTATTAACAAACCTAAAAGGACTCCTACTTATCTTTCTGTGATCCATCACTCAAGACTTGGAAGAAGGTTGGAGATCATGCCAAAAATAACAATAATTTGGCTATTTTTGGCCAACCTAGATATTCCCACCTTGACCAACACTGGTTATATCTCAACCGACGCCGGTCACCTAACCGTTTTCGGTTAGGTTAAATACATTTCCAAAATCCTTTGCCTAGGTTGGTCATTCGATTTAGGATATCATATGAACAAATACTTGGAGCACTCAAATTTCTTTTATACCCAAGAAAAATAAGACACACAGAGCACTACCAACACTAGTCACCATCCATCATCCTCTTCACAATCATAGATTCACAACAAAGAGGCACAGAGGTTTGAACTACCATGACATGAATACAACAATTATTCTCTCTAGATCTCTGCCATCACCATCCTCATCACCTAAGTTCTCCAAATCTATTTTTCAGTAAGTACCTAACACCTCTTCATTTATCTCTATTTTATTTTAGTAAGATTTATTATTCATCTCAGTAATTTATCTTTCTCCATAGTCGTACACTTCCTTCCTCCCACCAACCTATCACCTTACCATACTTGACCCTTTCACTTATTTTAACCCTCTTATAATCATCCTTGGGTCTTTAAGACCATTTTACGACATCATCCTCACCATTTCCAACCTCTGTGCAATCACAGGGAGTCTAAAATACCAATTCTAATAAATTTATGCAAATTTCCTCTCTGACCGACACTAGTTAGCCAATTGACATCGCCGACATTATGTCTAGCAATATAGCTCAGACCAATGAGATAAATACCCACTTCCCAATAGCCCAAAACCATTCTTAATCTTTACCAGACCTTACCCAGAGCTCTGTACTAGACCTGTAACTCAACACCAACCAATCACTTGACCCATTTTGACCTCAATCACCTTTTACCTGACCTTTCTTATTGTTTTATATAAGATACCTAAATTGTTTCAATTTCAATAGGATCTTTACTTCATGTATGATTTAACTAGAATTAATATTATTATATAAAAGTGGATTAACAACCTATTCAGAAGCATCATGCTTCCCAGATCTAGCTTCCACTAGGCAGTCCACTCATTGTTTTGTTTAACTCTATCTAGTGGTATTGTTTTGCATTTACAGTAGTTCCTCCTAGCCAAAAGGGAGCTCTCGCAATCAACTTGGATAAAGAAATCAAGATGCACACACAACTATCAATCGACATTACAAATAGGTATTCCTCCTTGGCCTACTACCCTTATCTGTTTCATTAATTTACTAAGAATTCAAAGAAATAGGAAGAGACTAAATAAGTTAGTGTGCTTAACTTACGATAAAGTGAGTGTCACAAGAGGAGACTTAACAAATGATGAAAGATGCTCAATTTTTAATAAAAATGTGTTAAGGGAAGAGACTTAGGAAAATGTGACGAGTTTACTCAAATTTTTAAAAAGGTGTATGTTACAAGGAGACTTAAGAAGATGATAAAGATGCCAAATCATAACAAAAGTGTGTGAAAAGAGGAGACACAACAATGAAATGAAATTACTAAAAGAATGATAGAGTATATTTCTTCACAAGAAGTGAGGTAATGATGATGAAAAGGTCCAAATCTCACAAAAATGAAGATAAGAGATAAGGGGAAAGTGATGGATTAGTGATATCAAATTAAATAAAAGTGAATGATTTTATAGAGATAAGTGATGAGGTGATGAGGATGTCATTAATGCAACAAAGTGATTACAAAGTGTGACAACGTAAGAGTGATAAAAGTGAGATAGAAGAATGTCATGAATTCAACAAAGTGAACGTGTAATGTGACGACATAAGATGATGGGGGAGATATGAAAGAGGTCATCAATTCAACAAAGTGGATGTGAAGTATGACAACATTAGATGATAGGAGAGATATTGAAGATGTCGTCAATTCAACAAAGTGAATGTGAAATGTAATGAAATAAGAGTATGGAATGCTTAGAGATCAACAAGATAATGTCAAAATAAAGAATTACGAAAATGAAATATCAAGGTGATCATGAGGGTGCTTGAGCATGATAAAGTGAGTATCACAATGTTAAGACTTTAGATGAAAATGATGAAAGTGCTCAAGTATGGATGTGTATGTCCGTAACCCAAGAATTAGACACATTTACAAAGTAACAAGGTGGATGAGAAAGAAAACATGAATGAAAAAAGTGAAACACAAGTGCATAAAACATGAGAAAAATTAAAAATGATGTTTGTGAAAGTTTTGGCATTTACTTTAGATTGGCTTGGACAAGGCATGGCTTCCTAGGTGGTTCACTCAACTAGGTGTTAGCAGATATACCCGAGCAAGCCCAAGCATATTACTAGCTACCAACTTTACTTTACCCCATTTGAAACCCTTAATAAAGATCTTTCTTAGAATGAATCAAATTGGGGTCACCACTACTAGATATTTGTGACTCTAACTCATAAGGCTTTACTAATAAGTTGGGAAAAAGGTGCCCATTTTGTTAGTTGGTTCCCTCAATGTGGTGAATACTTTGGGGTTTCGTGGTAATCCTCAAAATATCTTTATGGATTATGCCAAGGCACTTTGCACAGCTTATGTGGAAAGGTTTTTACCCTCGTCCAAACCTATGAATACATTGTGTAAAAATGTTTGCTTTATCTTGTTTATCAACAATTCCTTGCACACAAGAACTAGTAGTTTGAAGCTCACGATCAAAGGAAACATGCAGCTTAGTTTTTTAAAGTGTTTTATCAACCTTTATGAGAGTAGGTCCTGAAAATGAGGGTTAGAATGTTTTCCTAAGGTAGGTAGAGGCAAAGATGAAAGAATCAAGTTCACGATTTTGATTACAAAGATCACTTAAAAGTGCAAGGAAAGAGAATACACGTAAAAATATTTGATTAAGAGAGAAAACATTAATTCCCAAAACAAGATGAGAAATGATTGCATTTTTCAATCCCAAGATGCTTAGAAAGCATGAGGGAAGAGCATATGCATGAGCACACAATGATTAGTCTTACTAAAAACAAAAATTACAAAGGAAGCACAAGAAAAAAACGTACAAAGTGTTAGTTAATATACAAGAATGATTAAATTTTTACAAAATTAGCTAAAAAGCAACAACAAGGTGAGCCAAAATGTCCAATAAAGCTAGATTAACAAATTTTATGATTAGTCTATATGGGTAGAAGTGACGAGAATAACAATGAAAAAGGGGTCTAATCAATTTAAACCCCCAAAATAACTTGCTAGCCTTATAAAAATGAGTTTCACGATTAGTCCTATTTTAACGAAAAGAGCTAAAAATAAATAAAAAGTTCCTAATTTGAAATTAAAAATTCCTAAATAATTAATTAAACTAAATGACGAAAGAAAATAAGTTAGAAGAACTAACTAAAAGATAATCTAAAGTTAATAAAGGAGCATTTTAAACTAAAAGTGAAAACTAGACTAAAAGTTAATAAACAAAATTAAACCCTAAGTTGAAAACTATAAAATAAAATAAACCCTAAGTTTAAAACTATGAACTAAACCTAATACACGCTATGTGGAGCTCGACATATTGCTTAAAACAAAAAAACCTTAAACCTAAAATATTTGAACAAAAAGTGGTCAAAGTGTAATCTCGTGTTTGATATTATTTGTGTGTTACATTTTTGTTTTCGTAGGTTAGAAATGGAGGGAGTTTACGACAAACCGGTGTGGAACAGGGGGAGCCGGGAGCTAGCATGTGTGGTGAGTCAGGTTTTGGCGTCGTGAGGAGTCCATGGAGGGATGCGGTGGGGGTCGTGGGTAGTCCGGGAGTTGGGGACGGGATGGGGGTCGTGGGGGCTCTGTGGGATCCAGGGAGGGTGTTTGTGGGGAAATAAGTGAGAGTCATGTGATAGGCCGTAGGTGGGATCGTTCGGGTTGGGGTGGGCAAGGATTCAATGGCATTGGGTGAGATATGACCGAGGGCTAGGTGAGGAGTTGATAGTTGGACAGATTGGGCTTTCCACGAGATCGATGAGGAAAAGTTTTGGGGGAGGGTAGTCTGGGTAGGTTGTAGGGTTAAAGGTTGAAAGTGAGTGTGGGAGTTAGCTCAATGAGCCAACCGACCGGGATGAGGTAGGCAGAAGTCTCGGGAGATAGGATAGGGGTTGGGGGACCAACTAGCCGCTTATCAATTTTTTTGTTTATTTTTCTTTTGCAGATTGTCATAATATCTTTTTGTTATCTAAAATTAATAAGATCTGATCTTTTTCTTGCTGTGGTTTTTGTAGGTTGGAAGAAATTTTGAAGCAAAAACAAATGGTTACATGTGTTTTAGTACTTGTTTCCAAAAACTAGAAAACACCTATCAAAACACATAATAAACAACAGATGTATGTGTTAAAAAATGAATGCTAGTAGAGGTCACATTGATTTATTTTTATTTTTACCAAAAACAAAAAAATAATTAAAAGAACAAACCAGAAAAAGAATGATTGATTCCTAAAACACCTACAAACAATGATTAAATGCCTTAACCATATAATAAAGATAAAGTACAACTAAAAGGCCTCCAACACCTACAAACACTAGTGAGGGCTACACAAAGTAGAGAGTTAGTATGCAACAAAGGAGACAAAACAAGTAATACAATTGAATAACAATGGAAAGATAAAAATAAATGAAGAGGGGTGCGAGTCACACCGTGTGCCAAAATGTAAACTTGAAAAAACTAACTGAAAATGAAAGATATATAAACAATTACAAACCTCTCAGTAGCCTTCCAAAGAAAACTTCAAGTAGGTTGTGAGAGCTTATAAGCTATATAACCTTGTGAATGACTAATTTTGGGTGCTCTTGAATGGTATCCAAATTGGGGATGTTGATTGCTATGGGCAGCTATCTTGGCAAAATTTAGTATGCAAATGGAAAGAGTTTACTTGCAAAAAACAATCTAGGAGAATTTGAGATGGGATAAGACTGCATTTTATTGAAGCAAAAGTGATTAGAAGTTGGTAGAAATGGGTTGAATGCACATGCTAAAAATAACATTTGAGGAGGTTGCAGCAATTCGAGAAATTTAAGGGTAGTAATGAAATTAATTGGTAGAAGTTACATCCGTAAAAGGTGGTTATATATGAAATTCAATTGCCCCCACATTTCTAGGATTCTAGAAGTGTAGTTGACTAGGATAAGGATGTGGAGTCCAACTAGTCGTTGACCGAGAATATGAGTGATAATTGACTAAGATGTGTACACTAATTAATTAATTAATTAATGATAATTTAACTAGCTAAAGGGGTACTATGGATTAATTTATTTGATCCAAAGGGTGCAATGTGTATGATTTAATCAATTAATCACAAAGGGGATGAACTAGGAAGCAAACTAGGATAAGATGGAAACAAGTGTGTAATTTAGGGTGTCTACATGAGAAAGGTTTCTCCCCATCAGTATGTGTGAAACATGAGGTTTATGTACGTAAGTTCACCATCAATAGTCATGTTTGAACCAAGAACAAGAGTGCGTCATCAGTAAAGCAAGGGGGTAACACAAAAGCTACCATATAATAATGTCCAAAAATGAGGGGATAACCATATGGTGTCCAAGATCCCAAATACATGAGTAGTAAGTGTATAAACAATATGAGTGTGTCCATTAGGAGAAAATAGAATAGGTAGAACATTGGTAAGTGCAGCAAGTCAGGGGATAAAAAGGGGTCGTAAGTGGACATCATATTACAAATAACAACATAATATCAACTTTTAGGGATTATTAGCAATGTATACACTCAAAATTAGAAAAACTTATATCAATATGAATCGCAAAGATCTGAATCTAGTTTTTAAACTACTATATATTTTTTAAATTGGACAAGTTTATCTATATTAAACACTCAAAATTCAATGACTTGGTTTTTTTAAAAATGCCTATAAGATTGTAGTCCGTTTTCTCACGATTTGGATGACCAAAAATTGATATATATATTTTTCCTTTGTGAGAAGTTAAATGCCGCTATCTATTTTGGGATAGATTTTATTTGGTATTTTTAGCAATATTTTATTTTTTATGATTGTTTCCATGAAAGTGATATGAAAACATAAAGGAAACAATGCACTTTCTGTTTGCCCGCAATAATTTCATCAAAAATATTGAAATCAAATAATGTTTTTTTGAGCATGTATATAATTTCATCACAGTTGGGGTGGTATAAGTTTTATCACATTCTGACAAGTGAAACAAAATTTGCAGTCTTAAATGTAGACATAAACATTCATGAGAAAAAGTGTCTTAAAGACCTACTATTAGTAAAAAATTATAAAATGATATTTATCCTATTCTATTCACTTTAAAATCAATATTTCTACAAAGCTAATAGTCTCCCCTACGTGATGGTACCATTTTTATGACATATTTTTGACTTTTTGGCATGGTTCAAGTCTCATGGAAGACTAAATTTGATGTTTTTCTATTTTTGATGTAAAATTCAGGATTTGATGTCCACTTAATTGTCCCCCAACTTGCTGCACTTACCCTAAGCAATAGGTGCAATTTTGGAAGATAAAAATGTTAAAGTTGTATGTACTAGCCCCTATGAACACATACATAAATGTAGAAAGATGAGAATTTATTTCCCCATGGATGCAACAAGATGAGGAGTAGCCATAGTATATGAGTCATGCATAGAATTTTGGAAAGTGAGTGAGGGAAAGACATCAAGAATTGTTATAAAATCCTCACACATTGTTATTACTTTTGGTGAGTAGGTTGTTGTAAATGATGTAACATCGAAGCAACAAGCATATGATCATTATAATTGCATTGAGACTTGTGACAAGTAACAAATTTTAAAGCCATGGTCATGGTGACATTGTGAAGGGGGATATGAGTGTCAATATAAATTTCATCATGTAAATTAGTAGCACTATAGTCCATCACAAGAGGAGAATGATGTGTAATGTAAGTAGTGTCTTCATGATCATGTATGAGAGGGATATAAAAAGATTAACAACATGAGGTGTGGAATCTATTATAGCATTATCTATGGAAGAAGGTGTTGCATAAGGGAATTATATACTATGACATGGGTAGAAGGGATTACATGCATAGTATGTAACCAAGGATGACCTATAAGGATATTATAATTGAGATTATTAGGCATAACATGACATAGAACATTAATAGTGTAAGGCCCTATAGTAATGGGTAAAGTGATTTCTCCTAACACTCACTAAGGTGTATTATCAAAACCACAAATACATAGAGTAGAGGGAGTTAAATTAATAGCAGTAAATCCCTATTTGATAAAAGAAATAGATATTACATATATTAGGACCATATCCATCAACAAATAAAACACACTCAACAAGAAAATTATGAATGTGAACCTAAATATATAATGGGGAGTGGTGTCAATATTTTTGTTTGGAATGAACAATAGACTCAAGAGTTGGTGTGCTAGATGAAGATGCATGAGAGCTATGATATCTAGGAGATGTGGGAAAGCTAGATAGATATTGATAATGATCCTGGGAATCTACATGATGAATGAAAGATATTGAAATCCATAACCAAATAAATAAACCCTAAGGTTACTAGGGTTAGGGATACAATGAAGCAAACAAAATGAGGGATCCTATGACAATCTAGGGTTTGATCAAAAAGTGGGTTCACCAAATGGTTTAACAATATTAAATATTAATCGTAGAGGATTGATATCAATCGATAATATCGATATGTACAAGATATAACATACAATGGTAAAAATGAATATGAGCTGGGATGATGTTAGAATAAGTTCAATCTAGACTATACATGCTTCATCCGGAAGACAATGATCTATAGACGTGTTATACAAAAGTACCTAGAAAGGGACAAAACCACCCTAGGTGCTAGTATCTAAACTAGGCACTAGTGTCTTGGTAGTGAGTGTGGATTTGGTTCTTTTAGGGTTTGATAATGTCACCTTCACTTCACTTTTCATTACATTCAATTCATCAGTAGGGTTTCACTATCCCACATGTACCTGTAAATGAACCCTAACTACTTGAAAAATTCTCAAGCACACATTAGATGGAATAAAATATACATATGATTGAGTCAATCTGACATCATCAATCACCCTAATGTGATTTTCACTGAGCATTTCACTACATTTCAGACTCAACGTATTTCCGGTGTGTGTGTATGTGATAGAATCATGCCACTTGAAGCTAGGTTTCTCTTGTGTGAGTCACCAAGATAACAAGCTACAAATAATTTCCCCAAGATGAATGTGTGTGATGGAATTAAAAATTTCCCTTCTTATGTAGTGAATAATGCAACCTAAATGCATTCTTTAAGTGTTCCCTTTTCCCAAGTAGTAAATAGAAAGTAATAGTTAATTTACTAGTTTTCCTCTTGCCCCTTAGAAAAGTAGTAATTCATGTATATATATGATTCATTTTCTTGAATTTCATCATTAACAACTCTAAAAGCTAACCCAAAGTGATAAGTAGAAGTTAAGAAAAGATAATGGTTGATGTGGCATTTTAAATATAAGAGAAGAAGGAAAGAGGATATAAGTGTCCAAAGGGGACAATAACACTGGCACTCCTGTCCCTACCGGGTTCCAAAGTGTCCAAAAGGTTCTAAGAATAAAATAGAAAATACTAAGTTGGTTAACATATTGTGCAAAGTCCAAAAGTAAAGGGGTGGTTCCATAAAAGTAAAGGATGAAAGTATAAAAAGATAAAATAATGTAAATGTAAAACAAAATAAGTGTTGTTAATGTCTCTTTTTATTTCTTAGGAATCATGCATATAATGACATACTAGAGGCATGATGTAATAATACTAAGTGCATAATTTCATAAGAATATGTTTCCTCACATATCACAGGTGCATGTATATTTTCGGGAGGGTGATACTTATGATACCTCTATTGATACTTCTAAAAAAATAACTACACACTACCATATAGAAGAATGATCTATGCTACTGAATGAGGAGACTACATCATTTAACTTTGGCATTGAAACTGACCCTTGACTTGTTTTATTGACTCGAATCTCTTATCAATCAAGAGTGAGAGGTGCTTCAACAAGTGTTACATGATTTTTATGATCTCTTCACATGGATCTATAGAGATATGCCTAATATTCACCTCTCTATTGCCATGCACAACATCATCTTACATAAACATGTTAAGCATGTCCAATAGTGCATTTGTAAAATGCACCCTTACGTTGCTTTGTTAGTTAATAATTAAATGTAAAAATCCTTGATGTTAGCTTTATCTATGCCATATATTACCGCAATGGGTTTCTAATAAATTCCTAGTCTCTAAACCTGATGGTAAAACTTGATGTTGTATTAAATTCCTTGATTTGAACACATATTTCACCAAAGATAACTTTCCACTTCTACACGTAGATATGATTGTGGATTATACCACTAGTTAAGACATTTTATCTTTCATGAATGGTTTTTTAGGATACAATCAAATAAATATTAACCACACTAATCAATAAAATACATCTTTATCACCCTTGGGGTACCTTTTACTATACAATTATGCCCATTGGATTAAAGAATGTGGGTGCCACTTATCAAAGGTGTGATATAACACATATATTTCATGATTATACCTATAAAATTAATGATTTACTAGCCAAATCTATCCATCATCGAGATCATGTAACTAATATCTATTGTATCTTCAAATGTTTATGCAAATATAATGTCCGTGTAAACCCAAAAATGTGTATTCAGTGGTCACTCGGGAAAGCCGCTCAACTTTATTATCTCCCAAAAGGTATCAAGGTTGACCATACAAATACAAGCTGTTATGGGCACGCCCCCTCTATGAAATCTAAAATAACTCTAGTCCCTCTAAGGTAAGATCCATGTTATTTACCACTTGATTGAACAATTTATTGATAAAACACAAATTTATAGGCCTCCTTAGACAAGACACTTCTTTTGAAAGGGATCTCTCTTTTCAAAAAAAACATTTAATGACATAAAGTAATATTTACTCAATCTTGTTGTGCTCAAATCACTTATACCAGACTAAAACCTCCTCTCGTATTTATGCCACAACCAGTTTACTTAGGGCCATGTTAGCACAATACGATGACAACAATCAAGAGTACATAATCTATTATATCGTGGCACTTTTATGCCTTACGAATATAACTATAGTCCTATTCGTAAGTTATGTTTAGCTTTGGTCTTTATCATTGAAAATTTACAACATTATATGATCAACACCAAAGTCCAAACTATCACCACAATTAACATCTGATTTTATTTTCTCTCTTGTATCCATTTATTTGATTAAATAGCCCATTGGGTTATGCTCCTAACTGAATTTGTCCTCAAATTCATTAATCAAAACTATATTAAAGGACATTTCATTAATGATTTATTAGTTGATGCACCCTTATTTAACTCTACCCCAATCGATGAAGAATTTCAAGATGAATTTATGACTTACAACATTAACACACGAAGCCTAGACCATGTGCTTTGATGGTTATAAATGCACTTCACACAAAGTTGGAGTAGGCATAGTATTTGGTACTCCCCATGGAAAAATCACGACCTTTGTTTATTGTGTTGGAGTTTCATGCATAAATAATATTTCTAAATATGAATCTTTGATACTTGGCCTCTACATTACACAAACATTACAAGTTCATGATATCTACATTTTTGGGGACTCACAATTAATTTTTAATAAAGTAAAATATGTGCATCACTCAAAGTAGGATCGTCCTAATCCCATACAATAACCTGGTCAAATAATTTTTGTTCACCTTTGATTTGTACTCTATTTCTAAAACCCCCAAAATATAAAAGGCATGTGGATGTTATGGCCATCACCACCTCACTCATTCCCATTAATGTAGTTGATGATTGTGACACTTCAACCATTAATTAGGTATGCAACCCTTCAGCTTACCCCTAATATTATTAATACTTTACATGTACTAATTGTTACTCATAGCTCCAATAATTCCAAATGGTATGTTGATATTTATAATTTTCTCTATCGATAATTCCTACCAGCTAATTCCTCCCCACAAGATAGGTGGAAATTATGACAAGGGGTTATATGATATACCCTTATATGTGGGAATTTATTCAAATAGTCTTTAGATGTATGCATGTTATGATGTCTAGGCGCTAATGATGCCTAACTAGCCCTATCACAGATACATGACAATGAGTGTGGTGGGCATTTCAAGAAAAATGATGACCCAAAAGTTACTTTGCCAAGGATACTATCACCCACTATGGAACATGATTGTAATGAATATGTAAAATAATGTGATCGATGTAAAAATATAGCAATCTCAGTCTTGTACCATCGATCTTACATAATATCTCATCTCCTTATGGCCATTTTCATTATGGGGTTTTAACCTCGTTGGTAAAATTGACCCTTAATCTCTCCAAGGAAATAAATTTCTCCTCACGAATATAAATTTTTTTACCAAATGGGTCAAATTTGTCTCTCTTAAGTCAAATACGGAGAAAACATTTACAATTTCTTAATCTCAAGTATTATTACCCATTTTTGGTACCTTCAAGAATCATCACTAATAATGCACTCCTTTAAAAATTGGATAGTCAAGAATCTATGTGACAAGTTAAAAATTAAGTATACAAACTCCACTCCTTATTAATCTAGGAATTGGTCAATTTGATGCTTCTAATAAGACCATTAACAATATTATCTACAAAATAGTGGAAAAATATGGCACCAATTGGAAAACCACATTGTGTATGCCCTTGGGGTTATTGTACTAGTGTTTGCATACCCATGAATGTTACCCCTTTTTCATTATTTTATATGGGGTATAGGTCATTCTCCCTTGATATGGAATTTTTTTCACTACTTGTATCACTTAAAGATATTATCAAGGAAAATGAGTATCATGAAAATGATTACAAGAACTAAAAATGCCCAATTCTCACCGAGTAAAATCCTCTGAGAATCTCTATAAGTGATAATAATGTATCAAACACATCTATAAAAAGAAGATCCACAACCAAAAAAATTAGGTGTGTGACCTTTTCCTCAATGAAAATAAAAATATTAATGTCGAGACTTCCTCAAAGGTAAGTTCAAACCGAATTGGCTTGGCTCCTACATGGTCATTAAACAACTTAGCACTGGTGTTTATCACTTAATGCTCCTCAAGAAAAAAATGTCAAAAATCCATGAACATCTTGCACTTGCGACACTATTACACTAAACATATTTAATTGTGAAACACTAAAAACATATAAATATGAGCAAAATACAAAATTAGGACGTATTCTAGTTTAGTAGGCTATCTTACTACTATATACATGATGTTTGACATAATGTTTTGATGTATAGAATGTATATTATTTACACACATGCATTTACAGTGGTATCTTGAGCTTGATGTAGGACACTCGTATATTTATACACGATGATTGGAAATAGCTTGGTTCCTTACACTACTCTCTTGAGGGCATCCTCTACACTCTAAAGGTGCTTTTGTTTCATTATATGTTACTTTACACCTTCCTCGTCATACTTGTTTACAAACATAGCGCTTATTGATATATATTAGATCAATGGGATTAACACATGTGTTATGTGTAGTGTTAGCTTCTCTTATCTCTATCGTTACTAGTTTTTATACTTGCTTTCTATATTGGTGTCAATACTTGTTTATGCAAATTCATTATTTTATTTCTTATTATATGTATTTCTCTAATTAATATGTTATGAATATTTAATTTAAATGGTCTAAGGGCCTTGATTATCTTGTGACATTGTGGGTGTTTGATATTGGTGGCTTCATGCCTATTTTGTGTGTATACACTAGCTTATCTGATTCTTGCACATGTTATCTTATACTAAAATTTTCAGTGACACCATGGGTGTCCCATGTTTATGGCTACATGTGTACATATGACTACACTTATACATGTTTCTATTCACTTGACCGTATACTATTGTTTCTAGCTTACACTAATGCTTATATGATTTTTTTTGTTATGGTTTTTTGACATAATTACTATGTTGATCCTATGCTTGTTTTACTATGGCATAAACATGATTGATATTATTTGCTGTTACTAGTTGCTTTACACATGTATTCATGCTTGTTAAATGTTTATTTTTCTCTCTGCAACATGGTTTCCACCATGCAAAATCCCTTTGTAGGTAAAAATTATCATAGGTGGCTACACCTTTAGCCTTCAATATGATTCTATGGATTATCAAACATATAGTATATGGGTACGTATCTATTTTTTTGAGATGTGTGCTTAAATTATTTATCACATGCACCTCAAAAGAAGGGGAATTAAATAAGGTATTTCTATAGTTACAAGAAAATTATAGGATACATGAACAAATCATTACAAGGCTAAGATCCTCGTAAAGGTCACAAATACTAAAATGTGATAAATCAGTAAACAATTTCAAAACTATACAACACAATTAGACCATGAATTGATATTGAACTTTCCATATGTTCCTAGAAAATGGCAATTCATTTAATTTTCTAATTTCTATAGATTCAATCAAAAGTTTATAGGATTTTTATGCATTACAAATAAATATGAAAATTTTTAGAGTAGGTTAAAGGGACCATGAGTATTTCATTCCTTCTTCACAATGCTATTTTAGATATAATAAAAAAATGGGTTTGGGGTCATGAACCTCCTTCTCCTTAATTTTTTTCAAAATTCTACATAATCAATTTAGACATACTAACACTTTATGGGGGTATGGAAATTTCCATTCCTTTGAAGGTATATTTTTTTAACAATGGAGAAAGTTAGACCTAGATTTTTCTCAGTGATCGATGTGGTCTATGGGTTTAGCAAAAAGCATAAATGCAATATTGTGAGCTTCATAGATTGATTTTTCCTCTTCTCTCACCAAATTCTCAATTAAGAAGATCATCAAAGAAAAATTGTGAGCTTTATAGATTGATATTTCATCCTCTCTCTCCACATTATCAAATTGGGAAGCATCAAATCACGTACATTCTTCATTGTCTAATCCTTCCTCATCTCTATTATCTCCTAAAACAACATTGGGGGTTGATCACACACAATCTCTGACATATCCAAAGTAAAAATATAACTCTCAAGGAACTCAAACAATGGGATATACTCCCTCCAAAAAAAAAATGTGTATTCCTTCCATGTTTTACATCTCCTTTACGTACTTTTTTCAATGTTCAAATTTACAAGCATTATCTATATTTTGAGTTAAAGTTTAGTTTCTATCATAAAAATTGACTACACTTTGTGTTGTAGGTTTCATCATGGAGCATGTCAACACCAACACATCACGAAGTCCCTTCAAGTGAAGGAAAAGTATGTGCACACTCGGGTATGTTTTTCCTTTAAGCATGAAATTTTCAATTGCACACTTAAAGGGGAAAATTATAGACACTAAAATATGGTAACTTGTCCTTGTGTAATGCCAAGTTTGACCTTGTATCCTTGTTAAGAAAAATTATCACATTCAAAATCTAATCTTCTCATCTCTCTAGTCATTCTACAACTTACTTATCTTTACACTATGCTCACAAACAATTCTTGAAATATTATTCAATCAAAGCAATATAAAACATATGATATTCATGACACAACTTTTAGTTTATATGTTTCTCTCTCTTGTTCAAAATTGTATAGAAGGATATAGTTGTGTGATCTAGTCTTGGCCAACCTGTACGGTCCCGACCCTTCTTAATAAATGACTATGATTTCAATAAAAAACATTATTTAGGTCATTTCATCTTCCTAGGGTTGGCCTTATCATAATATCTCACATACGAAAGACTATATAAGAAAGTCATTATCACCTTATAACTCACCTGACATTATTACAAGATCCTATTGCAAACATCATTCAAAAAAACTCAAATTCTTTAATTTTATCAAATCAACTATAAATCATTTAGGAAATCACTACTACAAGCATGAAGAAGTCAAATAGGTCAAGGAGTCTAGCTTCACCCATCTAAAAACATGAAAAGATTGTAGAAGCCTCTTGTATTAACAAGATAATAGTCATCCCAAAATTTACAATGGTTTTAAATCAACAAAAGGGTTAGGTCATGTAGTTAAGGCACACCGTAACTCACTACTACCATGTTGTGTACATTCTATACTACATAGTTAGTCTATTATCTTAGTGTCAAGAAACATGAGGATATTCCTAGAGGGTTGGTTATCTATATAAACTTGAAAAAGCACTTAGGAGAACTACACGAGGCTTGATTTATGCAATGAGGATATGTAGTGGACCAATGAGATTGGTTTAGGAGATGAGTTTTGATATACCAAAGGTGGTCTAACCCTCAAACACACATAAACATGTGTTCTCCTTTTGTTTTCTAATGCTTGATTAAGGGTTTTGTAGGTTGTTAGGGTTTCTACTTTGTTGCAGGTCATCACGGGTCATCCTAGGTTGGCAAGTAAGAGAGAGACATAACTAACACCATTTCTAGACAAGCGAAGCACACAAAAAGTTTTAGAACCTAAATGTATCCCAAATCAAACAACACAATACTTTTCCTGACCGTACAGCTTCCTACCTTAGCCATTAAAATTTTGTATGGTCTTGAACCTACACATTCTCTCGGTTTTAGAGTCTTTTGTGTAGAATCCACAAATCTACACACATAGATAAATCCATCCTAAATAAGTAAGTTTATTTATTCTCTCATGTTTTAGGCAAGATACTTATCATTTTATTAATAATTTAGTTCATTTCAAGTTTAAATGCATTATTCTGGTCACGTATAATTGATTTATGAAGTTAATTAGATCACAATCATCTATATGTTACCAAAACTTATACCCTTCTTATTATTGTGTATCTCATAACAACTCTATAATTTAATTAGGGTGTAAACAATGATAAGAAACAACCATTATGTTTTTTACTTGTATCGACCTTAATAATGGAGACGTTTGAATTAGAGTGTGTAAAATATGGTAGTTAAGGAGTCCTCGATAGCCATTTTAAAGCTTCTCTTATCTTTGAGAATACGAAATTCTCTACACAAATTCCAACTATATGAAGGTGGAAGCTATTTAACCCTTAATTAAATCTTAGGTCTTATAAATATATTACCAGTAGACACAAATATTGCACATTAGATAATATTTAGCCCAGTCTTATACTACTATTTAAAAGGTTCTCAAGTGTACAAAGTACAAATTAATCCCACATTTTTTCCATCTTTATTTTATGTTTTACTTCATCATTCCCGTGTACTTCCTGATACTTATCACCCTATTTTATAACTTCCCCTGAGATTCTAGCCCTAATTCTGGGTGCCCCACTTATACTAGGGCACCCAAAGACTCACTCTAGGTGCCCTGATATATGCTTAACATCCTTTGATCCTTTTTGGATCACTTATAGCCATTGGTCATCTTTATCTTTTGCTCAGTCGGCATTTTCAGGATTAATTACAAAATTAAACTTGAGAGCCCTATAAATATAAAGCTTATAAGACCATAATAAGGGTCGTAATTCATTGCATCCTATCATTACTATCACTCCATCTATGGCTACATCCATTGCACCATCTTGCATCTAAATATCATTGTACATTCAAGCTAGGAAAGTTTGCATCACACACATTCTTAGAGGAGGAGGGATTCTATTCATTCTATTTTACTATCTACATCTTCTATAGCTACCATAGCTTGCTATTTCAAAAAGTACAACTGGCACGAGAGCACCTAGGGCACGACATACACACACTCACCATAAATACATCAAGGTTTGTAATGTAATGCAATGCTCAGTGATAAGTCCACTAGTTTGGTAGATGAGTCCAGCTAACCCATTCTTCTTCTTCATATGCATGGCATCATCCAATTCATCCGACAAATCTAGTGTGATAGATAGAGAGTTTTTAGAGACAATTAGCTACTTATGCAAAATTATGGTTTTGAACATTTATACTATTCTAAACACCCAGTATTGAAGACCAAGGCACCCAGGGGCACCCCCGTATACTCCTAGGTAGTGTGTGTCACTTTAGACAATCCAAATCTACCCTCTGTAGGGCCTCTGAGTGTTCTTCTGCACTGCTGAGTTCCATTTCTATATCTACGATAACCTACGATGGTATCCTATTATCAACTAAGTCATTTACTTGTTACCTCTTGCAGTTTAGGGTTTTATTTCAATTAGATCAAATTGTGAAATTATTTCACATCACTTTAGCATATCAATTTTCTGTCATTTATTACTATTTAACATCTTTATTTACAAGTGTTTTAGTCCTCCTCTTTAGATTAGAAATAATACCCTAATGCACCATTTATGTCCCATTAGGGCTTATTTTTGTTAATTATTTTGGTGAACCCAATGTTTCTTTATCGCACTTTCTGAGGTGTAGTTTCCCCTTTTCCCATGGCCCAAAATCATGAGGACTTTACCAAATCCCACCTTAAATCCATCAACGATCACCTTATTGAATACCCATAGGATTTATATTTACTTCTACATGTGGCTCGTGAAGAGGCCACTAACTTGGCTGAGCTCAACCCTTCTACAACCTTTCCCACTCAACCTCCCACCTCTACGCTTCCACCCATTTCTACTATTCTGGTTTCGGTTCCCACTCCCACTAACCACTTCACCCCTCCTTTGGTGTCACATCAACGACAAACATCCTCTACTAGAAATCAAGATTTAACCTCCTTGTATCACAATCTCCAGGCTCAAATTTGCAAGTTGTAACAGCCACCACATCTCCCTCTTTAGATTCTACCTTGTTGTTGCATACCCCATTTTCACCTCTTATCTCTACTTACCCTCTTCCTCCTAACTTTGTCACCCCTAAATTGCCCATTTTTAATGGACACGGTGACCCACAGAGCATCTTCATGCGTTTCATGTTGTTTGTCTCAATTTTTCTAATGATCACCTCTTGTTAGCAAAATTTTTCCTCGTAGTCTCCAGGACTACGCCATGCATTGGTTCTACGATTTACCTGTTCATTCCATCACCTCCTTTACTCATCTCGTTGATGCTTTTCTCACACAATTTTCCATCAACATTAGTTCTAAGATGACCTACACCCAATTAGCACAAATTAAATAGGGACCCAATGAGCACTTCACTAACTATGTTCTATGCTACAAACATAATCTTTCCAAAATGACTAATGTCCTTGTTTATTCGTGAGTTACAAGATTTATTTATATAAAGCCTTTTACCACCTCTCTATGAAAGTGTTCTCTTTGAAACCTTTCCTTCCTTTGACCAACTATGTCATACTCTTAAGCTTCAAGAATCTAAGCTTCTCTCTATTGGAAAGCTCAAGTATCAAGAACAATCCTCATCCTCCTCTCATTTTCCAACCAAGACACCATTTAAACCTTCTACGTCTAAGCCTATCAACACTAAACTCATAGTCAACATTGTTACACCTTCTAAGGAGACACCATCCCAACCACCTTGGCATACATTCACCACCCTCCCTATGGCACCACATCTCATCTTATAGCAACTCCTCAATAGAAACCTCATCACCCTCCCACCACCACTCAAGTTAGACCCATCATGGCCTAAAGGATGTAATTACAATGAAATATTCTGTTGTGATTACCATCACTGTGTAGGCCACTCTACTAACCACTGTATGAAACTTCGGGCACTTATCCAAGATCTAATTGACAATGACCAACTCGAATTCCCCAACCTACTAGCCCTCCTCCCACTAAGGATAAGGGTAAAGTCAAACTTTTTAACAAAGAATCCAACCAATGTGCCAAAAAGGCTACAGACTCCTATGCTAATCATGTATACCATGCCACACCACCTCCCAATGTAGGAGAATTTAAACTATTGGTCACCAATGTTGACATGAACCCACATGTTATTTCTTTCTCTAAGGTTGAATATCATGCTACATTTAGATACGACCATTTATACATACATGCCCTTATCGCCTCAACCCCCATCAAGAACACTAAGGTTGACCTATCCTCTCCTATTAGCATATGTTCCTTGTCTCTTTTATGATCTATCAGTTACCCTCCATCAAAATTGGATTTCTATTCAAGAGGCCTTATGGTGTCATTAAGTTACCTATCATAGTTGGTCCTCTCACTCTTCTCCTCCTCGCATGATTAATCAAGCCTTCCACCACTATGACCTTTTTCTCGGCTCAAATTAGATCTCAGTAAATCCCAAGCTATTATCTCCATCAACCACTTGTGCCTTAAGTTCATCCTCGATAACCAAGTTATCTCCATTGATGGCATCCCTCATTCACCTCCATCATCCTCACACTCTCGTTTCACTTCTCCTGCACCTCTTCCTCTCCCTCACAGAGCTCTTATGTAGTCACCACCCATACATCCCTGCTCCAACGTCACCACCTCAATTGGACCCTATGTGACCACTCCATTCTCTTAGTCATACACATTGGTATATACCTATTCCAAAGATTATTATTACCTCTTCATAAATCACCGCCTTCTTTTTTATCCCCCATCGATCACCCTTATCTTTACGCAAAACATATCATCGATCTTCCTAACCTACGTATTTTACTACACCTCACCGTTCATCTTATATACACCCTTTTTATGCATATCAACTTCATTCTCTTACACAACACTTATCTCCTATACCGCCATTATTAGAGTATCCTTCTATGTCATCCTCCTCTCATGTACAAAGTTGATGGATACTACTCCTCAACCTTATTGGTTGATTCCTCCTTCTTACCCGGCTGCGGGGGCCTAGTCATTAGACAACCCCCACGTTATCACACCCTCGATACCCGATGACACACCCTAGTGCTTCGGTTCAAACTAGAATGTTGAGGGATCACTATCACACTAAACCCCACACACTACACTACCGAAACTATCCATATACATCCTACATTATCCTATACATACCTCATCTACTAGTCATTTATACATCATCTATATCATACATGCTACACTAGATTCCCTTACACATGGGTCTAGTTCCACCTATCATCGTTCCATCCACCATTTCTATACATTGCTATCATTACATTCATACATCTTACCTATCCTACATCCTACACTAGATTTCCTTATACTTGGGTCTAGTTTCATCTCTCATTAGTACACATTCTATTTCTACCTACCCATACACAGACATTACATTGCCTACAACACACATTCACATACCTTGGTAATCTACACTACATTTTTCTACACACTACACTCACCACCCTATGATGCACTCTAGTTCCTCAATCCATACTCAATTTCCAAGGGTTTACCAATCAAATGGACCTTACCTACATGTAACATGTCATAACACATTTCATTAGACTCGTGACCAACGCTCTAGGCTATATCATCACCCATACTCGTCATCATATCATGTAGTGGTATACACCTTAGGTTAAATCACCACTCCTTTCCCCATTCTACATTATCCTCTTACATATGATCATCACCTATTCTATCATCCTCTTCTAAGTCATTCTACCACATCATCATTTCTCCTACTCATCTATTAGTGGTATATGCTTTAGGGCTAAATAATCACTCCTCTATCCAACCCAGTCATGGTATATGCTTAGGCTATAGGGTCCACGCACACCTTTCTATATGATTCATTCCCATCCATTCATCTCGTAGTGATATATGCTTAGGGATGAATCATCACTCCTCTCTTTAACTTAGTCATGGTATACGCTTAGGCTATAGTGTCCACACACTTTGTTCCATACCTCTCATCCTCATCGATTCATCTTATAGTGATATATGCTTAGGGATAAATCATCACTCTTCTGATCAACATATTCATGATATATGCTTTATCTATAAGGTTTATGTGCACCTTCTCCACCTATCACATTTCATCACCACTACACATATGCACTCATTGTAGTGTGCTAGACACAACCAACAAGATTTCGACCATTTCCTTATGAAGAACTCTCGTTTATGGTTCATTCTTGACTACTAAGGGGGAAAAAAATGAACCTCACTGCATACACCTCCATACACTTGGGGGAACATTTCTTCTATCATTCCATCTTGTATTCCATTCCATCCATCTAAAACATACTACATTGTCTTGGTAGCATTTACTTTTGCTTACTAGTGTTTTGCATGCTCATTCTATTACACATGCTAGCTTGCTTTCCTATATTTCATTATCATACACACATGTGCATTCATGCCTTTATTTATTGTGATCATAGATAAAATACATTTACATGCGGTATGTATGCTCACCTTTTACCCTTACTATACTGGTCACTTGGGGCATCCACATTCATCTCATACAGGTGCTATTGTTTCATTTTGTACGTAACATATTATACTACTTGCTTATACGTGATTTGAAATATTGGTTTTCACTCTAACATGCTAATGGGTGTTCCATGTGCAACACTTGTTTTGCAGGACTACATGTTCCCATGACTACTTGTATTTCTACTTGTCTGCGTTGTTTGCTATTATATGTAGGATTTTCCCTTTGCTTGTGTGCACACTTGTATGCTATTTGTGGCCATAATAGCCTTTACGTGTCTTGTGACATTATGAGTGATGTCCCATGTTTAAAACCCACTTTGTGTGGTTTTGTTTATTTATTATGTGTTTACACTACTTTTCTTAGTAGTTTTTACATTTTCTATGTCTTTTACACTTATTTTCATGCATGTGTTTAGACTAACAATTGTATTGGCTAGCCACCCCCTTTTATGCATGCCTTGGTATCTACCAAGTACTTTCCCTTCCCCTACAGGGTTGAGTTGGTTATAAGGTTAGAATGTGGTTGGTCCTCTCTTGGTGCCACATTCTCCTTCTAGGGTCATTGCATGTGCCCCTAAAGATAGGGTAAGCAATGAGGGTTTCTACTAACACAATTTATCTACACCAGTTCACACACATCGAGTGAATTCGACTAGTCTACAAACTCTATACACAATGGCCTTAACATGACATGGCATCCTTCGACAATTTTTCGAGCGGTCACAAGCTTAGGAATTATAGTGGGTGACCTCTCTACACTTCTCTATCTAGTGGCATAGGATCACCCAAAAACTAGCACAAGAGAAAAATATCTCTTCAAAAATTTCGTAAAAGCAGCTTAGAGTTGGAGGACATCGAGCATTTCCTCCCTACACTTCTTCAGCTAGGATGGCATGAGATCACCCGAAAAACTCATGAAATCACACAATATCCTTCTACACATTTTTCTCGACATGGATTAGGTGCACATGTTCCATTTTTCCATTTACACTTTCTATTCTAGTGTATTTTACATTTACGTACTTTACACATCATTTTTACATACATACATATTTGACTACTTGATCATTTTCTCCTTGTAGGTCCACCGTATGAGAAACAAGTAGTCAAATTGGGGGCAACAACGACAACAAAAATGACAACAATAATGACAATGACAACAATAGCACACTCGCGATAGTACTTTCCATACTAACCATGCAAGTACACCACACACATGCAACAACTACACACATATTCTGCCCTAGGTTCACTCTCATCACTTTTTACACATGTTTCATCTTTAGAATCCACACTCCACATATTTATTTTTGTCATTCCATGCTTCTAGTCCATTAGTGTACTTTATTCTACACTCTGCATGGACATCAGGTACACTTTTCTATCTACTTTATGTTACCGAGCTGTTTTCTCACCAACATAAAGTGGGGGCAAATGTAGACACAAATATTACACATTAGACAATATTTAGCCTAGTCTTATACTACTATTTAAAAGGTTCTCAAGTGTACAAAGTACCAATTAATCCCACCTTTTTTCCATCTTTGTTTTATGTTTTACTTCGTCATTCCCACGTACTTCCCAATACTTATCACCCCATTTTCTAACTTCCCTAAGATTCTAGCCCTAATTTTGGGTGCCCCACCCTATATTGGGGCACCCCTATCCCACTATGGGAACTCCAATCTATGTATATCCTCCTTCACTCCTTTTTGGGTCACTTCTAGAAGTTGGTCATCTTTATCTTTTCCTCAGTTGGCATTGTCAAGATTAATTGTGAAATTAAACTTGAGAGCCCTATAAATATAAATCTTATAAGACCATAATAAGGGTCCTAGGCCATTGAATCTTATCACTACTATCACTCCATCTAGGGCTACATCCATTACACCATCTTGCATCCACATAACACCATACATTCAAGCTAGGAAATTCTGCATCACACACATTCTTAGAGGAGGAGGGATTCTATTCATTATATTCTACTATCTACATCTTCTATGGATATCATAGATCACTATTTCACAAAGTGTAACTGATATGAGAGCACCTAGGGCATGACATACACACACTCACCGTAATTACGCTGTGGTCTCAGAATGTAGTGCAACACTCAACGACAAGTCCACCAGGTTTAGTAGCTAAGGTCATTCTGACTCCTTCTTCTTCTTCATGTGTAGGGCATCATCCAGTTCATCTGATGAATTCATTGTTATAGACAGAGTATTTAGAGACACTTAGTGACCATGCCGATTAAGGTTTTGAACATTTATACTATTCCAAGATCCTAGATTACATACCATGGAACCTTGGGGCACCATAATACACTTCCAGGTGCCTATGTCACTTTAGAAAGTCCAAATCTTCCCTCTATAGGGCCTCTAGAGTGTTCATCTACACTGCCGAGTTCCAATTATAGATCTGCGACAACCTGCGATGTATCAACTATATCATTTACTTTTTACCTCTTACATTTTAGGGTTTTATTTCCATTAGATCAAATTGTGTAATTACTGTGACAACATGTGATGGTATCCTGTTATTAACTATGTCATTTACTTGTTACCTCTTACATTCTAGGGTTTTATTTCCATTAGATCAAATTGTGTAATTACTTCACATCACTTTAGCATATTAGTTTTCTATCATTTGTTATACCTGGACCCCATTTAGTCTAGGTATAGTCCTCCTATTTACTCTTGTATTTACAAGCATTTTAGTCCTCCTATTTAGATTAACATTAATACCCTTGTACCCCCTTTAGGCCCCATTAGGGCTTATTTTTGTTAATCAATTATAATAGAAATAATAACGAAGATTTACAACTCGTAACGTATAGAAAGAATATAACATATACCAATCAACTTAATATGTAATTGAAACATCAAAATCGATGTATAGAGGTACTTAGCTAATTATAGATTACTTTAGGAGAGATATTGACTGCTTCACTGTTGGGAATGGGTGACCTAAACCTGAATGAACTTTAGAACGAGAATTGTTACCAATAATCCATCTTGGGTAGAATCCTACCAAACTAATAGGATAATACCATATAATCCTGACCCTACTATATGGTCATGGACCTACTCTAAATCAACTTCTACAACTTTACATGGTGCTCATTTTCCTGTATTTTTTTGTTAATGTGAAAATGTAGTTGTCGCAAATACAATGAGGCTCTCCGTATGGAATGATCATCATATCAAAACCTAGCCATGGATGAATTGTCCTATAAAAAACATTAAAAGGGGTTTAGGAACTTCTGTACACAATCGGCATTGGTACTACTCCAAAGAGGCCTCAAATTGCACGTAATTCTCCACCTAACATGTGATATCTAGTTAGATCAATCAAATTTGGAAATTACTTTTGACCTTGATTTCTTTGACTTCCCTCTTAATAAATTACTTGGAGAGAGGATGTTGAGTGCTTGTATATGAGAAATATGGATGCCTTGATCCGGTCTGTAGCTTCAAACTCCGATGTGGGTGCTACCTGTAGACACCTAAATTAGTATCTATACCCTCATTTGCCAAGTGCACATATTTTAATTCAATCATCCCCTTTTTTCAATCAAATGACCATCTAATACTTATTAATTAATTAATCATTTAATATTTTACATGCCCAACTATCCCATCCACATTGATCCTATTAATTAATTAATACCCTCATCCATTTCCCCAACCAAATTTCTAATTATGATGCTTTTATCCTACACATAAATCACCTTGCTTTTCTAGATTTCATCTCATATATTTTTATGCCCTAACTACCTTGGATTTATCCCCAAGTCATCTAATCCCGCCAATATACTTTAAAGCAATCGACAAGATCTTTAAAATCATAAAAACCCCACCTTAAATCAAAAATCATGCTCATTGGGGAAACTTTCCTCAGGATCGCCAAACCTAGCCTCGGTCACTATCGATCCACTTTAAAACAAGTGTTTTCCTTCCATTATGGATATCAATTAGAGGGGATGCAATCACTTGACAATCAAGTAATCAGAGAGAAATCAAAGCTTCCTCATGACTTCCAGAGCTTCCTGCAATAGCTACAAACATCCCATCCATCATCTAACATGTTTTGCATCACTCATGATCTTCCTTCGTGAGATATCTCAATTTTATAGTGCTCTTATCAAGTATTCTATCAAATTATCTTTTATTTCTTACAGATTAATATTTTGTAGGTCTAGGGCAACATCCACCCATCACTTAATAACCTCTTGTTCTAGTCCTAGTTCTTGTATCTTTCCATATTTAGCTATTTCTCCTTGGCCTCATCATAATCTTGCTCCAGTCCACTACCGATACTCCCCGGTCATCACAACTGTGGCTCTATCCATATAATAATCTATCTAAATAAGCCTTTTTTGTCCTTCTCCCCACCTTTCTTCTTTTACTCCTTTTTCGCATATCCTCATACATCACCTACAGTCATCATCAACTTCTATATCACTCCCAAACCTTACAGTATACATATTCCATCTACATCTCCAGATTCATCCTCTTAGGTCACCGTCAACCTACCTATGTAGATTCTGGGTTGCCATCGACCCGACTAGGTAACCTTTATTTTGCATTTATTATCATCTAATTAGTTTTAGATTAGTTTCTGCCATTTTTCAGATTCAGTGATAGCTCTATTTCTACATGCTTTTGCTGTATTTCATCCTTATCTAAACAAATGGGGGTTGACATCCACCAAGGAAGATAACTACTTCATGGAGCCAAAATTGTCCAGTCCCCCTGTATATATTTATCCAATAAAATCATGTTTCAGTCTTATTTGTAGGTTTTACAATAACAACAATCCATCATTTAATGCCTCAGTATTGAACATTAAATATACGAGGTAGCATAAAACTTCTATCCTTATGAGTTAACTAGTTTATTTAGTAGCTAGTGCATTCATTTACATTACAAATGAGAAATTTGGACAAAATTATCCTAATGACTTCATATGTGCTATTATGAGATTTAGGGATCTTTGGATACCTTTTACAAGTGTATGAAGTGAGTGATCTAGTGCATTACCTTAGGAGTTCTAGGTTAGTAAATGAGGCAGTGTTTACTTACTTATATAGGGTTTCATAAATTATTTATCTAAGAAAGGCCAACATAGATGAAGTAGGGGACAAAATGAAAGATATCAATTTGAAAGTAGAGTTAGAGGACATGTCAATCCAAGACCATACAAATGGGTCAATACTAGATATAAATTTTCAACCAAACTGATCGTCCCCGAATGGGAACAAGAAATATGCCAAGTGAATTTTGGAGCCTATAAAATGATGTTTTTCTCTTGATTTTATACATTATATTCTCAAAATGTGTCAACATGTAAGTGTGCAAGGATTAAAAAAACTAAACAATGGAACTTAGAAAATGCTAAAAGGGAATAAAGAAGTTGATTTATAATAACAAGAGTGCATAGTCAAATAAAGTGTTGCCAAAGTGTAATTTGTAAAATTTGAGTGTCTATGTTTACCCACCTTTAAGTATGAGTTGAAAATTGCATGCTTAAAGAAAATTGTAACTCAGTGTGTAAACACACATTTCCTTTATTTGAATGTTTGTTTTGTCGTTGTTTTTTTATGCTTAATGTTGGCATGCTCCACGATGAACCCAAAACATAGAGTGTAGTCAAAATTTGTGATAGATAATTAACTATAAATAAAATAAAACATATAATATAAGAGTTTTGCATTTCTATATATGTGAATTAAAAAATGTAAACAAGGAAATAATGCACTTGTTTACTCATGCTTTGGTTTTGCTTGGAGATTTATATTGCTTGAGCTTTGGTGAAGGATTTAGGGATTAGTCCCCAACTGTGATGAGGAAAATTGTAGTGTTAGGTGCATACAACCCAACATGGAAATGTGAAAGAGAGACAAGAATGAAAAAGCTTCAAATGTACCCATACAAAGGAAGAAGACAATGTACTAATGTTATTTAACAACTATGATATATCCCCTTTAAATTATAGACATTCAAATTTGGCCATATATTATTTGAAAGTGTTGGCATTGACATTACACGCTTGTATACACAAATACACCCCGACCACTCTTGCTTAAAACACCATAGTAGCTATTCGGTCTCTTTTTAATCTTTGTGTGGCTTTATGTCATCAATTTTTAATGTCTTAACTATACACAACATACTTAAAAACATCTATCCTTAGCTCCATGAGGTGAAAGTTACCTTTTTCCTCTCAAAGTTGAAAATGTCTTCTTTTTTCAGTTTGTCATAATCTACAACTTGACCGTGCACTATATGGTTTTTGACCAAAACATTGTAGAATAAAACTTTCAATTACATCATTTTTTATATGGAATAATGTTCCCTCTTGGTCAGCATTTCATGCCATGATAACCATCAGAAGCCTATATAAGCAAGTAAATTATACCTCATTTAGGGTGGTTTTGGCACTTTTAAGAGATCCTCATGTAAAATCAAGCATAAAAGGCACTCCAAGCTCCCAAAACTATGAAATAACTCATGCACATCCATTAGGGTAGTACTCTTTATAGGTATAAAGTCACCTACTAGGTCCAAGAGTCTCCATCTTCTCTCCACAAACAAGCAAAGTGACCCTTCCCAAGTATTTGAGCAAGTGTGAAACTCAAGCAAGGTATTGTCAAAGAATGTTTTTTCAAGTTTTGATTGCACTATGGTAGATATCACATGTTAGGAGAATGACATGTGGTTTGAGCCCTCTTTAGAGTAGTGACAATGTCAATAGTGCCAAGGGTGCCCACAACCCACCTAACTTTGTTTTATAGGAAATCTATCTTGGATCATGAGGGTTTTAAGGGTTTTTTTAGAGTTACAAAGACATTTTGAAGGAGAGTGACGAATAATGACACACAACAATTATTTCCAAGTCGAAAAAGAACACATGAAGTTAAAAACCTAGAATCAAAGTAGATATAATATCGTATAAATGGGTCAGATCAGTATAGATGCTTTGGACCCAGTTGTATAGTTTTGACTAGGTACGCTTTCAAAAGCTAGTTTAAACAACAAAGCACTCTTAGTTCTAGATCATCTTGTTCTTGTGCTTAGATCACTAATAAATTCCTAGATCAACACATAATCAAATAAGTGCAATATCTCCTTTGTGGTATGATAGTTCCTAAATCAATAGTCACTTTGTAAAGTGTTAGTTTGATTTAGAGAATTAATGTTAGAAGTTAATTAAATCGAGTAGTAGCCTTCATTTGTATTATTTAATCATTTATATATATGTTAATAAGAAAAACATTTAAATATTAAAAAGGAATGAAATAGGAATTCATAAAAGGTAAAATTTTTACTCACAAAATCACACACTTTAGACATTATTTAGTCCCTTATCATACTACTATTTATATGGTTTTTAGTGAAGAAAGTACTAATCAACCCATGTCTTTTAGCCATTTTACCTTGCTTGCTATCGTCACGCCAACCTCTTACATCTACTTGACCAGTCAATTTTTCCATTTGGTGTTATTTTATCTCTAACCTAGGGGTGCTCGGGTGAGTACTAGGGTGCCACGGGTGCCCCGAGCCTTTTACACTTTCCAACCACTTTTTGGGAACTTTCTATCCTTTTTGGGTCGGCCTTTTCGGGATGAATTATGAAATTAGAACAAGAGAACCATATGAATATAACGTTATAAGACCATAATGAGGGACCAAAGTTTTCATCCATTAAAGGCTCCATTTTCATCCATATAGCTCCATCATATGGAACAATGCTTTGGTTCATCTACATCACACTATAGGGGAGGGAAGTTTATTCTATTCCATCCACCATTTTATTATATTTCTACACATAGTTATTGCTCGCTACTTTCACAAAGTGCAACTAGCACAAGAGCACCTAGGGCATGATTGCACACACAAACACATAGAACTACATCAGGTCTAAGATGTAGTGCAATGCTTAGTTAGTAAGTCCACCATTGTGGCCACTGAGGACAGTCTGACCCCTTCATATGCATATTTCTTTTTAGGGGTTTGATACTTGTCTTAGGGTTTTGGGTCTCTACTTCATCACCAATTTCTAGCGACATACTTGAAAGTACTAGCGAAGATAGTACGACATGAATTAGAGGCATGCAAATATCTAGTGACACCTCAGAGGAAGGTTATAGATATTTTCCATAGACCAGGGCACCCATATCTTAGAAAAGGGTGCACACATGTGCCCTTGTGTCTCTCCAGGCTCCCCAATCCACTCATCTTTTTTATATCTACATTTTTCTAGACCTTAACACGCTTATTTCCTCCTTTTTTCTACAGCCATCTCTATAACACAATCCAAAAAGCTCGTTTAATAAGATGAGTTATTTTTATCTCTCCTTGTACTATAGGGTTTTACATTTCTACTTTCTTAGTTACCTAGGTCAATTTTCCTTATTTAACTTAGACATTTATTTCACTGCTAGACTTATTAAATTAAGTTTTAAATTCAGATTTTAGTTAATCAAAATCATTTGGTGAACCCTAAGAAAATCCAAGCTATTGTTGATATGCCTCCTCCTTAAACTTGAAGCATAATTGGTGACAAAACTCAACCCTTCATGTGTTTTTTAAAAGACAATATGTTTAACTAGGGATAACGAATGTCAATTTTTTTTTGAGAATATCAAATGTTATTTATTAAACCCATCATTTCCCATACCACATGTATAAAGTAAACCACTATTGTTATTTATTTTAACAACAAAGCTTGCTATTGGTGCCTTGATTTCCCAATATGATGATAAAAAACATGAATGCACCATTTATTATATTGGGATCAATTTGTTTCCTTATGAGCTTAATTATATGCAGATTAAAAAGTTATGTCTTACACTAGTCTTTTTCAATGATAAATTATACCAAGACAAAATTAACACCGAGGTGCAGTCCTTACCAATGTAGTCCCCCGCATTATTTTCTATCTCGCACACACCTTTTAGGGATCCTAGCATGATGGGTAATGTTATTAAATGATTTTGAATTTAATTTCATCTCCTAGAAGTCTCTCAAAGGGTAGGTCATAACATACGAGTTAGCTAAAACACCACTCTTTAATCCCTCACTAATTAATGATGAGTTTATCAACAAGTTCACAACTTACAATATTAAAACCAAGCTCTAGATGATATATTTCGACGTTTCCTAGTGTGCCATAGGGGCGGGGGATAACATTTTTTCATCACCCCCATGGGGAATCTATCCCCTTTTCCTACCAATTGGTTTTTTCATACACCAAAAACATTGTAGACTATGAAGCACTCATCCTCGCATTTTATATGGGTAGAACTTTAGACATTCAACATATCCATTTTTTAGGGATGCACAACTCATAGCTCATCAAGTATAATATGTATATAACACAAAATAATAATGTCTCATCCCTTAAAGCACTATGGTCAAATTCTCGTTTATCTACATTTATCTCTTACACCATTTTTACTATCCATTGTAAGGAAAAATGACATGGTGATGTTATGGGTAGTGCCACCTTGCTAATCCCCTTAGATATCAATGACAATCATGTTGCATTCACCATTCAATAATTGTGTAAGGAATTTATTGATATGGAAACACTCGATACTCTTCATGCTTTAGCTATTACACACAAAGTGCAAATCATCCTGAATGGTTTACTCATATTTATAACTACCTATATAAACAAGAATTACTCCGAGAATGATTGTCTGTGAGAGGGCCTCCACATATGAGGTGAGGTTTTTTGTTATGTCTTTTTTAAAGGTTATTTGTTTAAGTGATCCTTCAATGGTTGTCTCTTGCATTATTTAGGTATTGATGATGCTTAAATAGCTTTGTCTCGATTTCACGATAATGAGTGCACCAATCAATTTAGTGGTAAATCAATGTCTTAAACATTACACCGAATGATTTAATCTAATTTGAATTAAATATTATTTTAGAGTAATTACTATAAAAAATTATATTCAGGCAATTATATACAATAATATTTAGTTTACAAGTATCTAAAATTGATTAAATCTAAGTAAATGCAAAAGGGATAGAGACTTATCTGATTTCAATTGATATGGAAGTGATTGGGATTCTCTGAGTGCGATCTAGCTAGAAATAGTGTCGAAATGGCTGGCCAAGGGTTGTGGAACTCAGGAATGTACTAGACACAAGAGCCCTAAGGAGGACAAAAGTGCCCTAGGAATTGATGATTATTCGAGTGTTTGTGACTACATGATTTCTCGTGATCCGGTATTTTCTCACTCAAAATATATTCTCTTCTATTCATTCTTTGTCACTCTAGTTTCATTATTAGGTTTCAATCACACTCGTGACCTAAAAAAGAAATCTTAGCTTTTTACACAAGCTCACCAACACATTAGATTTAAATAAAATATGTAATATGTGAAGTTGGACTGACCTTGAAGGTCACCTAATGAGTGAACTGATAACCAAGCACCGCACTACATCTCGTGCTCCATGTAGTTCTTTGTTCTTATGTGTGAAATGGTTTCCTTAAGCTAGGTTTTCCTCATGCCAATGACGCCAAGATAAGCAGGCTATAAATAGCTTTGATCTAAGAATGTAGATGTGTGGTATGGAATTCAACACTTCCCTTCCTATGTAGTGTATGTAGTCCCTTTGAATAGTAGTAGTAATATGTAAATGTGATAGCCCCTCTTGATTTTATAGCCAAAATAATAGTTAATATGTTGTGTATATATGATTCCATTGCTTGATGTTCAACATTACGACATCGAAGGTTGAATAAGAATGTGAGATAAGGATAAGAAAATAAACAAGGCCGACCACAAATACCGAAATGTAAAAATAATAAAGAGGACAAGAGCACCTATAAGGGACACGAGTGCCTAGGCACTAGTGTCCAATGTCGGTAGTGTCCCTAAGACCAAAAATGATAGATGTGACAAGACAGATAGACAGGGATCCCTGCAACCTGACTAGAAGTACATACAAAACTAAGAGATGTAAAATAGAGTTACAATAGAAATCAATCAAAGAATGTAGAGGGACAAGGGAAAGTGTCACCAATGTGTACTTTTCTTACTTAGGATTCATGCATATAACAACATACCAATGGCATAGTAAAGTGATGATACATGCATAGTTTTGTGTCTACATTTTCCCCCTTTTATGTTATTTGAAGGAAATTCAAGTAGTGTAAAGTAAGTAAGAAACATACCTGTATAGGGTTCAGAGAAGCCATATTGCAAAGTGCATGTAGAACATAGAAACTTGTAGCATGGTGAACCATGGATCAACATTTTGACCTATGCAACATAAGAAGAGATAGAAAAATTTCATAAGGAGTAACTTGGAGAAATAGTTGTGATGATATTGGAGATTTTGGATTTTTTCCAAAGATGATAGAAGAGGTAGGGAGTGATCAATTCCCAACCCGATTTATTGATAATTGAAGGATTTGGGTGTCCTTCCACCAAAGGAAGAGTGTTGGGGAGAGAGGTCTATTTTTCCTCCTTCCATTGACACTTCCCCAAAAGGTCCAATTGTCTGCAGATGGATAAGGACCGATTTGTTACCATTTTGTTCTCGATTGAAATTTATTTTCTTGGTTGAAGAACCTACATAGGAGAAATCTAGGAAAGGAAATGATGTCTCATTGCCACCACTCCTATAGTAATAGGTGTTTCAATTTGAATAGTATTGATGGCTTCTAAGTTAGGTCATCTGGAAGCGATGGTGACGTAATGTGACTCCCAAGTTAGGTCATCTAGAAGTGATAGTAACTATGGTTATTGTATTGATTGATTAGTTCAAATGATAGGAGTTGATTAAATATGATGTATTTGGAAGATTACTCATAGAGATATTTTGATTTCCCCCATAGGTTAGGCCATTTAAGGGAATGGATTCAAAATAACAAAAGTATCAACTGTCATATAGAATAAATGTAATCATATTTGAATGAGATCGAATAAAATGTAATAGTAACATATTAGGAGTGTTGATTGATTGTGTTGTATCCTAAGAGGGATTATAAGATGATCCCAATTATATGCCCTCATTTCGGTGAAAGGGTGAGGGGGAAGAGAAATGAGGACCGAGCCAAAAGTAAGGATGTTAAAGGTTGTGGTAGAAACTAAGAGATAGTATAGAAGCTGTAGTAGTGTTGATATATTATGTGTAGATATTGAATAGTGAGTGTGTTGGAAGTGAAGATAGTTTTTTTAGAATTATACAGTAGGGTGTTAGATGAGACCTTGATATGGATGCCATAAACGGGGATAAAAATGTAGCAACGAGGCTCAAGATATGAGCTAAGATGTGTTTTTGTATTAGTTGCAAGAATAATGGAAAGTAAAGACTATAGTACAAAGTAAAATTGAATTACTATATATAGTAATAGAAAAAAGGTGAATAATAACTTCATTTAAAATAAGAGTGAATGGTATTTGAAATATGGGTTGCATGAAGGATGGCACGTGTTTGGGAGGATATTTAGATGAGATTTGAAAGGGTGACGACGGCACACACACGTAAAATCAAGGATCTGTATGCATGATCAAATATGACATTTTTTTGTCAAATACGTATTTTTTTGTCATTTTAGTAAAATTTGTAGTTTTTGACCAAGAAAGAAATAGAACGGGTGTTTTTATCTCATTGGGACACTAGTGTCTAGTCCCGTGTGCTACTAACTTATCACGGGACACTAGTTTCCAGCTCATGAGCGTTAGTGTCTAGGGGCTAATTTTTTGTATTGTTTGGTGAATTTAGTTTATTTTGATGTTGTTATGATTGATTTTGAAGCATGGATGCGTGCTAATACTATGTTTTGTTTCTTGTTTATGTTGTGTAGAGATATATACACTCAAGGGAGTTCGTGTTGATGTCACTTGAGCACATTACTTAGTTTGGGGTTGATTGATGATGAGTGGGATGTATTGATCGTCATGCTAGTTTATGACACATAAATAGATTGGGGGAGGTACCCCATAATATTCCATTGTTGACAACATTGTGTGAGAGGTGGTGTGTAGATACTTTTACATTTTGGTTATCGATAGAAGAGATGATGGTGATACTGAAGGATGTGTATAGGATATTGAGGTTATCTATTGTGGGAGAGAGGTTACATGTTATGAAAATTACAAAATCCCGTAGCAAGATAAGAGTAACACAATGATATTTATAGGGTCTTGAGTGCATGTTAAGACATATATTAGTTTGGATGTAATTGTGAGGTTTGGGGTTCCGTAATTGCGGAAGTTCATTATAGTAGTACTAGCTTCATTAATGGATGTGGAGGGTGGTGGGGTTGGCATTATGTATAGGATGCATGAGATTTTTCAGAGTATAGAGGAACATGGCATGAGATATGCATGGGCATGATGCATGTTGCCCCATTTTTATAGGGATTTTTACTTATTCATACATGATGACAATGGTGGTGGAATAGGAGCAACCACCATATTATCTCGTATGTGCTTATTAACATATAACGATAGTGAGGCCACTTAGTGGGCCATGGGATGATTGGGCTTGACCAAAGATATTTGCATTGAGGTGGTTGGGGACATGTAGAAGGAGCATGGATAGGACCACATACAAGTTGATGTTAGATCGATGGGCCTTGGGGTGATTATTTGGAGGTTGTATAGATATTATGAGGGATGGGTGGCTGATGATGTTGAGTTGTGGTGCATTTAGTGTACCATGTGGCTAAAGGACCGATTTTTAGGCATGGTAGAGATATCAGGGTGAGTGGGTATCCCAATAGTTTGATATGACCTAGATGTGCCCCCGGATCCATACATATGGTTTCAATCTACTAGGGTAGTGAGGTGACTAGGGTTGAGGCCAAGCCCCACAGAGAATGAATAAGGCCCCTAGGTCCAGATGAGGCAGATCCAACCATAGAATAAATGTGGATGACACAGGGTGTACTAAGGAATACAGAAGTGGTGGGAAACACACCGATGGGAGTTGTTGTTTTTAGTGGTTGTAGATGTGACAAAGTTATCCAAAAGTAGAGGATTTGGGGTGAGGTATCCATTCTTGAGGTAGATGATGTAACAACAACGTGAGAAGAGTATATGTATCATACATTGTTATAATTTTATTTGTTAATTTTGTTGATGAATATAACGATGTTTAGTTTCTAACATGAGGTTTTTTTCATGTGGTTATAGGTGAAGCTTACTTGAATTTGATCATGGATACCTCCATACACAAGTTGACTTGAAACATGCCCTTAAATGTGATTATGGGTGGAGGGATGTTAAAGTGAGTGGATGTGATTATAAGTGAGATCTATTTGAGCTCGTGGTGATAATGGTGGCTACATGTATAGTTTTATTGAGTGAGAATGATGAAGCTCACATATAGGTTGAGCTTGTAAAGACAGGTGGTGGGAGGGGGTGGCTTATCCTAGGATGTGTTTATGTGGAGCTCCAAGGATGATTTGTAGAGCAGGTGGTAGATAATGTGGTAATACAGAGCCAACTAGAGAGACATAAAGCTCAAGATAAATTATGTAGGGTTAGTGGTGAAGCTTCAAGTTCTAGATCTCTTGTAGTTCTAGATAGTCATAGTGATGAGGACATATGCCATATTATATAAGATGTATTAAGGTATGGGGGATTTCCCGCCCCGAAGTGATTGTATTTTGTAGACTTTATTATGGATTCGAGATATGTATATATACGCATATTGATGGCTTGCATGTCGTTGATGTATATTATATATTATGTGATGATTGCTTGTTATAATGGAATTGATTGCATATTTTTTGGTTCTATATACATCAGTGGCATTGTTGAGTTTATAAATAATGTTGATTATTGAAATTTGTGATGATGTGTAAATAATTTTATAACAAGAATCATGGGCTGAATAAGAATTGCATTTGGATAACAATAAATAATAGATCATAAAGTAGACAACTATATATATATATATATATGTGATGAAACATAACAATGAGTAGAAAATAGATAGAAATGGTTATGTGATGAGATAATTGTATAGGAATGTAGGATGATAAAATAATGATGTAATGATAATTGTATGATAATGAGATGCATAATGACATAGATAATCAAATGTGATGAGGATGGAGGGGGAAAAGACAATTTCCCCAAAGATAAGAGTAAGGTCCAATTAATGCCCTCAACAGTCATGTATGAACCTTGAGAACACAAGTGCATCATCGGGTAATGATATGGCAATGAGGGTCATCTACCATAGGTTAAGAAGTAAATGATACACATTAGGATCATGTGGAACATCATGATCGTGTGTGTAGTTAGAAAATTGGATGTTGGAAAAAATTGTGCCAACAACGGGAGTTGTGATGGTGGGAGATGTGGAAATGGGCTGCTTTAGAATCTAGTGTGGTGTAATAACAACAAGGGTAGGTTGAGAGGACGTGAAAAGAGGTAGGAAAATCAAAGGATGTGGATGAATGATGACCTTAGGAAGGGAATTATTATTTAACTTAGGACGTGGTGAATGAGATTAGTGAATGGTTTCAAAGGCTTTCCTACATGGAAGAGGAGAGAGAGAGAGAGTGGCCACGAGATCAAATGTATAAGGAAATGACACCCCATATTCTAATTGTTGGAGTTTATCATTAAGTGAATAATAATGATTATCACCGTGGTCATTAATGTCGTGAAAATTACAAAAGGGGTGGTCATGATGGCGGCAACATGTGAGGGAGATGATGCTTGGTTGAAGGTAAACGAATCATTTGCTCATCAAGTAAAGCACATAAGATATACCGTGGTCTAGTAGCATGTAAGAAAGTATAATGGTCCACAAGTGGGAGGTGGGGAAGATTTAGTTGATGTCCACGTGTTGGTGGAGGGGAGGTATGCTTATGTGGAGGAGGATATGGTGATCGTGAAGGGGGTACAATAGGTGGGAGAGAATAATAATAGGTAAAAAAGTACCATAATAGATCCGCAAGTAAGTATTTTTCCAATTCAATAACTTTATAACAAAGAATAGTAAAGGAATCACATGTATCATATAATAAATTTTCTTTTAAAGGAGGAATTAAGCCATGACAAAAGATATATTGCATTTCTAGATTAATAGGATGAAAAATTAAATGGTGCATGCAAGAATTAAAGTGTAAAATATAATCTAGAATTGGTTCTTTCTTTCCTTGATGCAAAGAAGGTAAGCATTCATATGTAACTATTCAGAGAAGTTTTTACTTTCCTACTTTAAATTAATGAATTGAAATAACAAAAACAAAACTGACCTCGAAGACGACTGGGTTTATCGATATCTGTGATGATAGCTGATGTTGATACTTGATGGATGATTGACATAGAAGGATCCAAGTGGGGGCACCACTCCTTTTCAATGGGATAAACTACCTGCAATGGATAGAAAATCATAAAAATATAGGATTAGATAGATATATGGTAGATTGCCTAGAAAAGGCTAGTCCTCGAAAGTCAATGGACTTCCTTGCAAGGATGTCAATCCACGTTTAAGAAATCAATCTAATAATGATAAGATAAAATGATAAAATAGATGATATAACCAACAATGCAAAGATAAAGGGACTGACACGGTTCCATGGATATATGATGGTATGATGGTGATACTTGATCCAAAGGGAGTCTAGGAATCACAATATGGCTCAAAGGAGCAAGGATATAGATGGATGTGTACTCACAAAGGTGAGATGAGAAATATGTTGGATTTAAGATAGCTGATAGAGTGATGTAGATGGCTCAAGGGAGATTGATAGGGTTTGAAAGACACCTACAAAGGAAAAGTAGTAATAGGTGATGAAATCTAGATGTATAAAGGATGATAAGTGGGCTTAAATGATCTATCAAACATGAATCATTGGTGATTGGGGCTGATCACTGGTGATTGGGTCCAATCGTTCGTGATCGTGAGAATCACCGACGATTGCCGTGGAAATGTGTAGGATAATAATAAATGAGATAATTTTGATTGAATCTTGTAAATGATGATTACCTTGTGTGAGCTTATAAATGAAGACAAGAAGATGACGTTATCGAGTGAGGGAGATTTTATATGTACAAAGATTGTTAAATTGGTGTCTGGATGTTTGTGTGACCTCCAAAGGATAAAGAAGAGATATTTGATGGCTTGAAATGATGTTGTGATGAAGGGCTATGATACAACAATATTACAATGTGAAGGCTTTGAAGAACATCCAACCAACAAGTCAAGTGGAGGAAGCTCCCAACTAAGTTTATAGGTTACCAACTAACCTCGAAAGGAAGGCCCAAAACTTCCCTATATAGGGTCACCACCGACCGAGCAGCGAGAATCAAAGACGATTGGTAGAATCACCGATTTATATGGGCTTTAAGGGGGAAAGGTTGAAACTACCTACCAAATTAATATTTTTGTTTATTTTGATGAAGGGTGTGTGTTGGAGAGAGGTTATATGGGTCAGAAGGGTTGTGAAATAGTTGAGAAGTTGTTGATTTGTTTTGTTTTATTTTATTTTGGTTTCTAAGTGGTTTTGGGTTGTTTTAAGAGGAATAAAATAGGATTTTACAGCTATAGAATGATATTTATAGGGAGTAAATATAATGGGGAGAAATAAGAATTAGGATAAGGGTTTAATAGATAATATGATAGTGATATGATAATGAAGGGGTGCTAGTGGACGTAGACACGGGGATTAACGGTGCTAATTTTAGGTGTCTACAAGAACTTTAGGCCGATTATTAGAAATGAAACCTCTAAGGAATGCATCTTCCATATCATAATAAGTCCTAATAAATCCACCGGGGTAAATGAGTATACCATTAAAGAACAATATTCACAAGGTCATGGTGAAAATATTTTAAGTAACAACATGTCGTTGGAATATGAAGCCATGACTATTCAAAAAGCTTTAAGATGTAAGTAAGGATTGTCCATGCCATCAAAACTTGAGAAAGTAGGCATAGTGAAACCCCTAAGAAAAATAAAATTGTGAATTTTCTTAGGGATGAGATTTCCATGAATGGTATTATTGTTAATAGAATCATAATATGATTTTCTCTCTAAGGTAAGGGTATGGAATTTTATTTGCAAATCACCAACAACATGCATGAGAGAAAGGATGTCTTACAGAGGAATGGTTTGGGCAAAGTGAGAGGCATGTTGAGGGGTTGGGTCTTTCCATTATGAGTGATCATAGGGACTTGAGGAGGGGAATGGGATGTGGAAGAAGGGGATGTATGTGGAGGCTCTAGAGGTTTAGTATGTGAGGATTCAATTGGTGTATGATCATAATGAATAATAGGAGATGCACTAGGATTATCATTGGTTTTAACATGGAAATAATTGGAAATAATTTCATAAGAAGAAGATTTGTAATAAATCCCCTTTTAACAAGATTAATGCAAGAAACATCGTCATTAACATGTGTATCATCATTATCATAATCATAGTCACTATCATCTATATTTTTGCAAGTAAGAAGTTCATCGTGTAAAGAATCTATATTAGTGCTATCATTTACCGTAGTGTAAAGGGGAGAAGATAGAGAAAATTCATATCTACAGTGGGTGTAAGAGCATATTCATCAAGTTTTTGAATGGGGAAGACAAAGTAGGAGTAAGGACTTGGGAGGTCTTCTAGATCAGATGTTTGGAATGAAAGGAGGTGTTGGATAACTTGGGTTTGATATAAATGATTTTGGATGAAATCACAAAATTCAAATTCTACAAAAGTGTGTGAAAAAATTATCTCAATGTTCATAAAGGTCTTAGGGTGATCTGGGGATGGGTACCATTTTTTATCCATGAGGGATGTAGATAATGGGAAATGATTTCAATCAAAGAGTGGGGTTCACCAAATGATTTAATCTAATTTGAATTAAATCTTATTTTAGAGTAACTACTGTAACAAATGATATTTAGGTGATTATATACATCAATATTCAGTTTACAAGTCTCTAAAATTTATTAACTCTAAGTAAATGAAAAAGGGATAAAGAATTATATGATTTTGACTAATCTAGAAGTGATCAAGATTGTTTGAGTGCTGGATCTAGATGGAAATAATGTCAAAATGGTTGGTTAAGGGTTCTAGAACTCAAGAATGTACTAAATAGAAGTGTCAGTAAGGATGATAGAAGCACCCTGCATTGGTGACTACTTTGGGAAATTGTGACCGCATGAATACATGGGATTTGGTATTTTGTGGGTTAGACTATCTTCACTTATATTAATTATTAATCACTTTGGTTTCATTATTAGGGTTCTAATCACACCTGTAACTTGTAAAATAAACCCTAGCTATCTGCACAAGCTCACCAACACATTAGATTTGAATAAAATATGCAATATGTGAATTCGACTAACCCCGGTGGTCACTTGATGAGTGAACTTATTACTGAGCATTACACTACATCTCAGAATCCATGTAGTTATTTGTGCTTGTGTGTGAAATGGTGTCCTTATCCTAGGTTTTCCTTGTGCCAATGACACCAAGATAACGGGCTATAACTAGCTTTGATATAAGAATGTAGATGTGTGGTATGGAATTCAACACTTCCCTTCTTATGTAGTGTATGTAACCCAGAATGTAGTCCCTTTAGATAGTAGTAGTAATATGTAGATGTGATAGTCCCTCTTTATTTTTCAGCTAAAATAATAGTTAGTATGTTGTGTATATATATGAGTCCCTTGCTTGATTTTCAACATTAGTGACATATCAAGGCCGACTAAGAATACATGATAAGGATAAGAAAAGAAACAAGGCTGAAAAAATGCAAAAATGTGTAAAAAGAAAAAAGAGGAAAAGAGCACCTCAAGGGACATGAGAGCTTGAGTGTTAGTGTCCATATTGGATGCTAGTGTCCTGAGACCAAAAATGATAGATGTGATAAGATAGATAGATAGGGATCCCTATAACCCGACTAGAAATGCATACAAAACTGAGAGATGTAGAAGAGAGTCACAATAGAAATCAATCAAAGAGCGTATAGGGACAAAGGAAAATGTCACCAATGTGTAATTTTCTTACTTATGATTCATGCATATAACAATATATCGATGACATAGTAAAGTAATGATACATGCATAGTTTTGTGTCTACATCGACAAGGTTATTATTGACCAATATAGAACAATATTATAAAAATATTATAAATGATGCGATTAGTTCTAGTGACATAATAATCTTAATTATGCCCCATTTCAAGCCTTATAACTCATCAGTATCCCCATTTCCTTTCTCTATATAGGGATTTGATTTAATTGGAAAATTCAACCCCGAATCCACACAGGGATACAAATTTATCATTACTACCATTGAGTACTTCACTAAGTGGGTCAAGGAGATATTTTTATAAATTACCACTATTGATGAAATTTTTAAACTTCTTATTGACACATTATATCAATCGCTTTGGAATCCCTTAGCCATCATTAATGAAAATGGTTCATATTTTAAGAATTGCTCTTTAAAAAAATTGTGACAAGTTTAAAATGAAACATAATTTTTCTACATCTTACTAACCTTAGAGAAATGGTCAAGTCAAGGTACTAAAAAACACTTGTCAAGATTTTATGAAAATGTTGATAAACATTATACCAAATGACATAGTCATATTGTATATGTTCTTTGGGGATATCACACTATAAATCACATGCTAGTAATGCTACACCATTCTCCTTATTTTATGGGACATAATTTTTTTTTTTGTCATTGGAGTTAGAAATTCTTTCGCTCTAAATATCGTTAAAAGATATCATTAAAGAAAATTATTATTGTGAAAAATTATTCCATGAATTAGAATTGCTTGACTATAAACATGTTCAGGATTTTGAGCATATTCACATATACCATGATAAAATCAAGAAAAATTATAATAAATGAGTTCATACATGTGAATTTTAGGTTGGTGACTTAGTTCTCAAAGAGAATCGTAAAAGCATTAATGATGAAGCTACCTTGAAAGGAAAATTTAAGCCTAATTGGCTAGGCCTTTACACTATTACATAATGAATAGGAGAAATGGTTTATCATCTAACCATCCTTGATGTTCAACCTCTTAAAAATCCCATGAACATTATACACATACGACAATACTACAATTGAGTTTTATAAAACCTTCTGGTACAATAGTGACTTATTGTTCTATTTACACTTACGTCACATTTTATGACCCATTTGAGGCTTGAGCCCGCATCATCTTCTCCGGGATTCCTCACCTCCTCATTCTCTTGGGTTAGTTCTCATACTATCCCCCACTTGTTTCCTGATGAAACAATCGGTCTATAGGTTCAACTTAACTATTGAGGGAGTGGTTCTACACCCAAACCTCACTTTACACACATACACTAGGGGAAATCTTGCTTCCCATTCTTTAGTTTCACCATTTTTATCTATTCCCTTTATGGGGGCATTCTTAGATCACTTTTCCTTTTCTTCGAAGAACATGTTTCCATCTACACCCTCATGGAGGTCCTAAAACACAAAAACACTCAAATAGTTACAAAAATACAAAATCAAGATATGTTTTGATAGCATACATTGTTTGCACTTTATATTATACATGTTGTTTACTCCTTTGGTTTGATGAATAAAATTTCTTCTTTATACACATGCGTTCATGTGGTACATTGAGAATTATGGAGGACATACACAAAGTGGTACATGATGATCCATGTTGGCGTTCCCTTTACCCAAATGACTAACTTTTGAGGCCATATTCATTTTGCATACTACATACAAGAGATGTATTTTCATTATAGTTATTTTCTTTCCTCATTACACTTAATTACATATATATCTTGTGTATTTTCTATCTCTTGGACTAATAGTACTAACACATGTGTCTTATGCAATGCTTACAATTATTGCTAGCTATTTCATATATCATATATCATATGCTTTACATCACATCTTGTTATGATTGTTTTTCATCCATGATTGCTAGTTTTGTGTGTGTATGCTTTCTTCCTACTCTAATTGTGGCCTAAGGGCCTTAATTGTCTTGCGATAACATGGGTGTACCATGTTTAAAGGTAGTTTTTACTTTTGTGTAACATTGCTTGACATGTTTTGCACTTGTTTCTACATTATATGCACTGGTTTTATACTAACACATATCTTATACTGTTGTTATTAATGTTTTGTTGCATTAACACTATTATTGTTATCATGCTTCTTGTTCTTGTTGATATTTACTTGCCATGGTTTCTACCATGTGCATCCCCTTTTATAGGTGTAATTTCTTCTTAGAATACCACATCAATTATTTAAGAGGGTATATATAAATTCTTAGACAATCAAAGTATTCTTCATACATACCTCAAAAGAGAGGGAAAACATCCATAATTTTATTCTATATTTCCAATAGAAACATGCATCTTTCTCGTGATTAAGAAAATATTGAAATAAATAAATGCTAAATCTAAATATGCATCAACACAATGATTCCAACAATTAAGTAAAAATTTTGACCCAAGGAAGTAAGCTAGAAAATATGAAACCCTAGTTACAAATGAATGGATTAAATATTTAGCTGATTTGAAAATAACCCCGGATTGTGTCAAGCTAACAAAATGATGAACATGAGGAGGAAATGTCACACCGATGCCTAAAAAAATGTAGAAGTATTGGAGTAAGCTAAAATGGGGTGCCTGGGCACTGCTGCACTTCTCTCTAGGCACATGTGACTATTCATAATCTCATAAAATGATATTGATAAGGTCGCAAGATGTTCTCTAATGTTCACCTTTAATCACCTATATGTTGCTGCACTTATTTTTTATTCGCAAAACCCGTAAGAAGAAAGAGCACCCGCAAAACCCCCAAAACATATCGAATCCTAAAAATAAAAAGATGCAAATGGGGAGTCAGACTGACCTCGATGGTCACCAGATTGAGTTAACTTCTGATATGGGTGATGCACTACATTCTAGACTCCATGTATTTCTATGTGTGTGTGTAGTATTGTTCCCTATGTGGCTCTTCTCTAGTCACACTTGAATAATGAGTAAGTATCTAGATGTAAAATATGTAGATAGATGTGTGCATGGAAAAATGAACTTCCCCTCCTATGAAGTGTATGTAGAAGAATGCAGTAGGTTGCTCTTGTATGGATGATAGATGGATGCTTGAATGCTCTTGTGAATTCCTTTGAATGCAACCTTAGGTGGAGATAGTATATGCTTAGTGCTTGTACTTTATTATCGGCACATAGCTTTATATTTATATGACTCCCTTTCTCCAATTTTGTAATTAACCACTAAAAGTATAAATAGTAAGAAATGAGATGGCCAAATGTCTAGAAGAGAACCAAAAGATGTGAGAAAAGTAAAAAGAGGCTAGGGGTGTCTAGAGGGGACAGGGTGCTCACAGGCGTTGATGTCTAGAGCCGAAATTCTGAAGTATGAAAAGATAGGATGGGAAAAAGGTGTGTGAGACCAAGAAGAAAAATAGAAAGAAAGAAAAGAGGCCCAAGACAATGGTCAATTAGTACTTTTCTTGCTTAGGAATCATATAAATAATAGTATGTGATTAGGACTAGAAATATACCCAAAGTGCATGATTTAGTGTTTACATATAGGCACAAACATATGCAATGGCAAGAAAAAATTCCTCAAAATCATACTCAGGCATAAAAATTTACCAAAATCTATAGATGTTCGTAAATGTATAGCATGGTCGACCGTATGGGCAGTTTTGACCCTACCATACGATTTTTCCTAGGATAATTTCTCTAGATATGTTAACATTTTCACATTTATCATCATTATTACAATATTATTACATGCTCTTATATTTAGATTGACTATGTTTGATATAGTTTCAGGGGGCGTGAAGTGTTTAATTATTTCCTTCTCCATAGTACTTAGTTTCACTTCTAGTTCTAAACACATTGGGGCATGGATATCCTTTCTCCACTTAGATTTTGGCATGTAATTAGTCCTATTTAGTTTCTACTCAACAATACGACACATGGGAAGAGTATGAGGGAAGTTATTTATCTTTTCTACAATGTGTCTAAAGTTACAAAATTGGGATTATATTCATTTGCAATGGTATGGTTCATGGGGTTATAGAAGGTAGTGAGGTAACTAAGTTATTCATGGATAGGATTTTCTACCCTATTTACAATTAAGGGGAAGATATCAAAGTTATTGAATGGATTTGATACACGATCTTCCTCCTTGGAAGGGGTGCTTCGGCTCCTCTTTTTGGTTATTCTCTTAAGTATTCATAGTATGGGTTTGTACACCTAGCACATCAACTTATCCTTGGAAAAAATTAGGGATTGATCACCCCTAATCCTTCATCGAGTTCATAATATCTAAAGCACAAGAATGGGAGCACATTCCATTAACAAGACAAATGATTGTATCTTTTCCTTATTTTGCATCTCTCTCAGAATTTATTATTACACATTTATTTACAACACTTTCATTACATATTTTGAGTTAAATTTCAGTTTCCTATCTTGGGCATTGACTACACTATGTGTTGTAGGTTTCATTTTGGAGCATGCCAACACCAACATAATGGGAAACTACAAAACAAAGTTATTGTGAGCAAAGAAAAGTGTGTCGACACACTTAGGCATATTTTAATTTAAGCATGTAATTTTCATTTCATATTTAAAGGAGGAAAATGTAGACACTTTATTTTGGCAATATATCCTTTGACACTGTTGTTCTTGACATTGCACACTTGTATACACAAATACACCCTCCCACTCTTGCTTAACATACCTTAGTATCTCTTTAGTCACTTGTTTACCTTTTTAATACTTTATGTCATCAGTTTTTAAGGTTTACTTGCACAAAACATACTTATAAATATCTATCCCCAACTCCATGAGGTCAAAATTAAATTTTTCCTCTCAAGTTGAAAAACATTGGCTTTGGTCGGTTAGTCAAAATCTATAATTCATACCTAGTGTATGGTTTTGGATTGACACATTGTGCACTAAAAATTTCAATTGCATTGTCTTCATATGGACTAATGTTCACTCTTGGTCAACCTTTCATGATGTAGTCACTAAAATATGCACTTATTACTATTACATTACACATTTAGTATGTTAATATATACATGATTTCTAAGTATGGAAACTAGGCACTACTGACACCTATTTGGTATTTTTCTTACTGTTGATTGACTCTACTTGTGTCTTTGATCTTGAATTTTTATATTTTTTTTCAAGTCATAGGGATCGTTGTTCCTATATTTTGTTCTGTTTATGTTTATTTTCTCGTGAGATTATCGCCTGCACATGATAGGAGCACCTAGGAATTAATTTATTTCTAGGCTCTTCTATCTTCTTTGATTTGTTTTCTCCTTTGTCAATTTTCTTTGGCTTTGGGTCTTTTCTTGTCTCCTTTTCACGACCTAGGTCAGATTTTGGTGTCACTATGTGCCAAAATTCAAACAAATAAATCATATACATACAAAACCTACTAATTATTCTAAGGGGAAATGGGGCTATCATTTCTATATCTACCACATATAAAACAAAAAAACAAGGGAATACATTTGGGGCTGCATTATTCACTACATAGGGAAGGTTATTCTAAATTCCATACCACACATTTTTGCATCGGACAAAGTAGTTATATCCTTCTATTATTTGTATGACTGACACTAGGAATCCTAGCTCAAGGGACACAATTTTAATCACACACCACAAGAACTACATGGAGTCTAAAATGTACTATAATAAACCTAACATGACCTAAATTGAACTAAAAGTGACAAGAAGTAAAAAAAGAGAACCTTATTTAAATCTATTCCAAAGACACTAGTGCCCAAAACAAACACTAGCACCCAGGAAACCACATCCTTTCATAAGTGCTCTTACCCTTGAGATAGTCACATCCTAGTTTCTAACATAAAGATCACACAATATAGAATATTCCTTCCCAAACTATTCATCAGTCCAGAATTAGTTCAGATGTATGGATGCAAGTTGAGTCATTCTACAAACCCTATCTATCAATTTTGTTTGTACTTATTTAGCTAGATCTTATATGTTCCTATTATATTTATCTGATTGGCATTGTCCTTACTTAGATTTACATTTTATTTAATCACATGACATGATAAGCATCGAAAGCCTATATAAGTAAAGGTTCCAAAAACTTTTAAGAGCTCCTTGTGTAAAAGCAAGCACACAAGACACTCCAAGCTCCTAAAACTATGAAATAACTCATGCACATCTATTAGGTTAGTACTCTCCATAGGTCTAAAGTCACCTAAAAGGTCCAAAATTCTCCATTTTCTCTCCAAAAGAAATCAAAGTGACCCTTCCCAAGTATTTAAACAAGTTTGAAACTCAAGTAAGGTATTGTAAAAGAATATTTTATCAAATTTTGATTGTATTATGGTGGATATCACATGCTAGGAGAACAACGTGCGGTTTGAGCCCTCTTCAAAGTAGTGGTAACGTCAATGGTACAAAGGGGTTCCCATAACCCACCTACCCCTTTTTTTCAGAAATCCATCTCACACCATGAGGGTTTTAAGGGTTTGATCATATTTACAAAGCCATTTAAAAGGAGAGAAAATAAGACTGATACATAATGATAGTCATTTCCAGTGCAAGTGAGGCACAAATGAAGTTGTGTACCTAAAATTGAAGTAGGTCCAAGACTCGTATATAAGGGTCAAGACTATAAGGACACTTTTGACCTAGCTATATTGTTTTGACCAAGCACAATTTCATGTGCGCGCCATCAACAAAGCACTCTTAGTCCCAGTGTCAACATGTTATTGTACTTAGGTCACTCAAAATTCCTAGATCTACATAAAATCAAATAAGTGAAATCTCTCCTATATGTTTTTATAGTTCCTAGATCAATAGTCACTTTGTAAAGTATTATTCTGATTTGGGAAATTAATGTTGGAATTTAATTAAATCAAAGTAGCCTCATGTTGCATTATTTCATCTTTTTATGTATGTTAATTATAAAATTATTTAAATATTAAAAGGGAATGAAATAAGAAATGCAAAAAGCATGAAATCATAAGTGTAATAGAGAGGAACTTTTACCCGTGAATCCTTTAGCTTCTTTGCTACCTTCATTAACCCCACGAATCACATCGCTTCGGATGGATCTAGACCTGATTTTGTAAACAAGGACATACAATATAAAAGAGAATATGTGCCCCAAAATCTCCCCATATGTTGCACAATTGAGTATGAGATGAATAAGTTCCAAAATATGCTAAAAATGTGCTAAAAATTGAACTAGGTAGGACATGTATGCCCCTAAGATTATTGAAACTAACCTCGAAGATAAGTGTAGATGAATAGAATGAATAAAAATTTTCATGCCCCATATACTAAGTATTTTGGATGTGAAAATTTGTAAAAAAATGTATACATAGGTGAAAATTTGAAAATCCTGATTTTTTTTTTTTTTGAAATTTTGCCTTGGTTAGGAACATGTGGGGGTCAAGACTATATGGTACAATTTTGACCAAAGTGTACAGTTTTGACCTTGTGTTTATTTTACCAAAATTATGTGTATAAATGCATTTCTAGGTTCCTGTACCCTATCTATACTTTCCTCTACCCCAAAAATTATGTCTCGTATTAGTTAAAAATTTAAAATAAACCTAGATAGATGCCCCCTCTTTTAGGCATGTGTGAAAACCATGTTGAGCATGTGGCTTAAAAGAAATAGGTGTATACTTGTCAAAGGAGATGCTTGAGAAGCTATGTAGAGTGTTGAAGAAGTGACCACCTTGGAAAACCTATACCTGCAAAAGGAAAGGTGTTTTGCGGATATTGACAACCATGCAATGTATCATAAATAATGATAACAATAGATAAAAACCACATAAATGATAATAATAGTAGTCTAAATGCATGTAAATACAACAATAGTGTAATCAAATGTAAGAAGTATGAAAATAATGTCACACAAAATGCATAAATATTGTAAACATGAGACACCCATAATGTCACAAGATAATCAAGACCCATAGGCCTATAAACAAGAGAAAGAAATTGTAAACAAGATAGGAATGATGCCAAAAACATGGGACACCCATGATGTTACAAGATAATCAAGGCACATAGGCCATAAGAAAGGAAAACAAGAAAGTAGTAATATACACACACAAGTAAGTATGCATGAAACAAGAGTGTCAAAACATGATAATATGATGTAGTAGCCAATATGGGTGAAATATGTGAAACAAGAGATGTCAATGTTACACAAGACACATGTGTTAGTCTTGTTAGTCTGAAAATAAAAAAGTACACAATGTATATAATTGAGTGTAAATGAGGAAGTGCAAATGAACTATAATAGAATAATAACACATGTAGGATGTGGACAAATTACGCCTAAATGATGAGAATATAAGGAAACAAGATTGGTTATATAAGTGTGTATCAATTTGTCTGTCACACACATCCAACTTAATATACTAAGTGAACACATGTGTGTAAAGAGATAAAGCATACTATCTATTAAACCTAAGTGACCAAATGAATAATGTATAGTGATAATAAATAAAGTAAAATGCATAAGTCATGATTTTGTATTTTTACAAATATTTGAATTTTTTTGTATCATTTTAATGCATAGCTATGTACAAAAGATGGATAAAAAGAGAGCTATCTAATAAGAACTGCTAAAGGATGTGAATAATATGTCACATAATATAGATATTTGGGCCTTAGTGGTAATAAATTTTTTTGTGGGATTGTTGTAGTAACGCATTCCAAAGAATGTTTTGTATATGTAGCACCACCATGTGTAGAATGGTGCCGATGTGGTAGACTAAAGGAATGAGTGTGCTGACCACTAGGAGGGTATCGATAAGCTATAAGGATAGTATGTGCACTAGAGGATTGATGTAGGACTATAGGATATGGGGCGGTGAGAAAAAAAAATGCATGGGATTGCAGCCCTATGAGAATACCTAGAGTGGTGAGATGAGTTGTGTACAACTAAAGGCTTATCGAGAGACTTAAAAGGACTAGAGTGACTAGGAATAGTGTGGAAGAGGACATGCCTTGGGAGGAAGTTATAAGTGTTAGGGATATGAGAGATATTATGTATAACCAAATATATATCAAAGAAGGAATATGAGGCGGAACTAAAAAAGGAAAAATAGGCACAGTAGGAGGGTAACCTCAAAGGGAATACCTATAATGGTGATAACCTATTGGTTTTGGATGAAATTAACACATTGATTTATAGCCAAGGGAATTGAAATAAGATTACATATCTAAGGGAGGCATAATCATAAGGCACTAGAATTGAGAGTAGAAACATCCAAGAATGGAACTAATGTAGTATTAGGCCCAATTGTGATGGTTAGAGTGATGTGGTGGTAGAGAAGATTTGTATTAAGTACAATACGTGAATAGAATTACCAAAGATTGAAGCACTATAAGAGAAAATATATTTTCCTTATTGTGTGGATTGACCAAAACACCCCGTATGGGTATGTGATTAATAGAAAAAATAATGGATAGGGTATTGAAATGAGCACCATATTGATATCAAAATAATACAAAATGATGATCAAAGAAATAAATAGTGTATGATTAATTGTGCCAATCATTACATCTAAGGGGTGATCATAAGAGGGTGATGGAGGCACTACATAATAAGCATTATGTAAATTCAAAGAATATTTTGTAGTATCATGACTTGGAAGAAAATCATTGAATGCAGCTTTTAGCTTAGAGTTATCATTGATTGGATTTGAAGATTCAATAGGCTTATCCCATTCAATAGTGTTAGAATTGATAAGATCTTAAATAATGTGACGAAGCTTTAAAAATATATTTGTGGAGTTCTGACACACCGATGATAATCAAAATGGGAATTAGTATTGAACTTATTGCCTCGAGTTCTACTCACATCAATCTTGAATTATGGAGGGAGAGATGATATTTCACTCAAGTAATTGTTTCAAGAAAATGTGAGGAGGAATTGACGATGCATGGTCTGTAATTGTAGCTTAATAGGTTGTGAGATGGTATTAATGGTGTCATGAGGAGAAGAATTGACCTCATTAGAATTGCTTTTGAATGTGTGTTTTCTTGAAAAATTAGTAACAAGTTAGCTTTGCAATATTTTAAGGTGTGGCATATATGGTCGAAAGATCTAAACTTTTCAAACATGACCAAATATTGTAAAGGAGCTAACAAGATTTGTGTGAATAGGTCTTATAATTCATTATCAACTAATATATTTTTCATCTTAGTGAGAAGGGTCTTATAATGCAATACATAGGTATTAAGAGACTCAATAGGCCCTTGTTGTATTTGAACCAATTGTGCATAAGACGTTTTGTCCACAATATTGATAGAGAATTATGCCAAAATGAATTTTCTAAAACAATGAAAGCACACATATAGTGGGTGAGGAGAGTGTAAAACCATTGTAATGTGAAGTCCTTAATACTTCAAGGGAAAATATTGGTAACCAAGATGTCATTAAAATCACTATCAAAGTAAGTGACATGCAATGAGAGAAGATGCTCAACAGTGGTCCCCTTTTCCCATCATAGATAGGAAATCTAGAAGAAACCAAACTAATAGTTAATGGATAAGAAACTAATTTGGGTAAAAGTGGATTGTGAATTAGGTGTTTGGAATGCATAATGTGAGAAGAAGAAAATACACCTTATTATAATTGTAAAATTTGTGCTTGTAAGGTGTGAACATGGGTTTTAAGGGCTTGTGTGCTAGAATAGGATACATGCAATCCATGAGGAGTGGATGTGGGATGTGCAGTAATAATTGTGGTTATAGAAATAGACATAAAGACATTTGACATTGCTAGATGTGGTGCATACAAGGGGTAGAGACCATAGATGTGGGAACAAGAGATGTTAGTAAATCAAGAAGGTTGGGATTACCCAACAATGGACTCTTCACTAGACTTCCAATCACAATTCAACTTAGTAGAAAGAATAATTTTAATGATAAGATTAATATAGTGAGGATAATGATTTTTTTTTCATGAAAATTAGACACAAGTTGTACTCGATAAATATCCACAATGTTATTATCATAATAGGATAATTCATTAGAATGTTCACTATGAGTTTCAAGATCATGCAATAGGAACTCATTATATTAGTCGAGAGATGGAATGATTTCTAGCTATATGTATTGTAGATGAGGCCATGGAATTACAAAACTTGAAAATAAGAGGAAAAATATCAAGATGTGCAATGGGTTGATTAGAAATCTGAGCACTATACCGAAAGGGCATAAGATTAAAGCATATACAATTTGAAATAGTAGAAGCCAATGAAGAAGGCACAACAAAATTTCCCTAGGGTATTTAGAATTGGAAAATTAGTAGGATTAATATGTAAGGAATAGATCCTAAATTAGGATAAGGATTCAATCAAAAGTGGGTAAACCAAAATGTTATACCCTTCATCAAGTTTTGGGTCAATTTAATTAGGTTTTATATTAGATACGAGTTGATTACGGATCTTACAAAGTCATACAATAGAAATAATAAGTTATATTTGTAACTCAAATTGGAAAGAAATAATATTACATATACTAATAAACCTTACATATAATTGAAATCTCAAAATAAATGTATATAGGAACTTAGCTATTTACAAATGACTTCCGGAGAGATATGGGACCATTCACCACCGGGAATGGGTGATCTAAACTTGAATGACCTTCGAATCGGAACTATGACTATAAATCCACATGGGGTAAAAACATACCAAATTGTTAGGACCATACCATATGGTATTGACCCTATTGTATGGCCTTGGACCTGATTTGAATAAGCTCTTACAACTTTTGGTGGTGCTCAATTTCCTGAATTTTCCTATCACTATCAAACCCTAGTTGTCATACATGCAACATGACTCTTCATATGAACTGATCATCATATCAAATCCTATCCATGAATGAATATTTCTAAAAATAATCATTAAAAGGGTTATGGGAACCCTCATGCACCATTGAAATCGACACTACTTTGAAGAGGCCTCAAATCACACATAGTTCTCCACCAAACATGTGATATTTAGATAGATCAATCAAATTTAGAAATTAATTTAACCATGCTTTCTTTGAATTTTCTTGCTTAAAAAGTACTTGGAGAGAGGATGTTTGAGTGCTTGTACATAAGAAATGTGGAAGCCTTGACCTAGTTTGTAGCTTCATAACTAATGTGTATGCTTACCTAATGAATTTAGATGTGTTATTTTGAGATTTAGGGAACATTGGATGCCTTTTGCAAGTGTATGAAGTGATCTGCTCTAGTGCATTTCCTTAAGATTTATAGGTTAGAAAATGAGGTAATGTTTACTTGCTTATATGGGGTTTCATAGATGATACATCTAAGAAAGGCTGATCTTGATGAAGTATGAGACCCAACAAAATATATTAATTTAAAAGAAATCCAACAAAAGATGAAGTCATGACCATATATATGTGTTGGGGCTAAATATAAATTCTTGACCAAACTGTACGGTCCTAAATAGGAGCATGAAATATGGCAAATGAAGTTTGGAGCTGATACACTAATCCTTTTATATTGATTTTGTGCATTATATTCTCAAAATGTGTCAACATGTTAGTGTGAAATGGTAAAAAGCTAAATAATGGATTGTAGAAAGTGGTGAGCAGGAATGGAGAAGTTTTATTTATCATAACACGAGTGCATAGTCTAATCAAGAGTTTATAAAGTGAAAATTACCAAATCTGAGTGTCTACAAAATCTTTCTTTGCACTACTAACCTACATAAACATGTTAGTAAGTAATTAAATTATAATTTAAATCTATAATATATAAAAAATCATTAAAATTTGACAAAATGAAACACTTCTACATAATCTTAACTTAACATACCTTAGAAATTCAATCTAACAAACCACTATTATTGTTTCTACTCCTTATAGTTAAAGAACCACTTTATGGTCGGGATCATGAACCTTCAATATATTCTTGTTTAATGGCCTACGCCATATTTGAACAATTGAATATTTTTGGTGTGCAATGTCCTACCTTGATAGTTGAACAATTAATATTTATTACAAGAACCATATGTGAATAGTAGTGTATCTTCTTATGTATAGTATTCAAACAATCAAACATTATATTTTTCGATAGGATATTGTCAAAGACAAGTTCTAGTAACTACCATTGACCTAGTGGGAGACTTAAGGATATCTCCAACTATGAATGGGAAAGTCATTTTTCTAGAAGACACACTAGTTTTACATAACAAAAACAAAAATATCTTCATTGTATTCATTTCTACATAACCATAACATATATATGAATGACTTCTCCTATTATTTAGGAAACTACTTACTAACTACACACGAGTTATTTCGAAACTTGTAACCTATTCTCTCTAAATATAATAATTGTTATAACAACTCACACACTACATTATTTTATTCCATGAGCACTAATATAAGAATTCTTAACATTAACCCCTTAGTACGAACATGGTGAAAACATCCACAAAATCAACTACGGATGATTACCCCGTGAAACATGCCGTACATAAGTTGACTCATGATCTTGATCAAAAGAAAGGATCTCTCCTTCTATGGTTTTAAATAGGCTTACCACAAAACTTAAATTGAGCAGGCCCCATCAACTATCCACCTCGTGTGGTTTTTATGGATCATCTCGCAAACCCTTTCAAGATCCATGAATTGACTTACTTTGGTTCTTTTGTTCACCACTATACTTATACATCAGGGAAGTATATAGGAATCACAACTCGCTTATTACAAAACTATGCAATAGAACATATACTGAAATATTTCACATTACTTCATATGACAAAAGAAACTTGGATTTTGAGAACAAAAATAATGACAATAGACCCTATTTTCACTAGATGACCATAAAAACGTATTACTCATAATAGACATATCATGCTATGAAGTTGACTCATCGAAACTTTTATGGTTTGAGTGGGATGCATGTAATGTGGAGACCCGGTAAGGACATGTGAAATAAATATTAATGTTGAGGAAGAGGGAATATAGTAGAAGTATTTAAATGCGGTTGGGCTTTAGTAGTTAAATGGTGGCGAGGAGCTTGTGATATGACCACCAATGGAAATTTCACATGGGATTTAAGGATGGTAAAGAATGCAATGACAAAACTATTGAAACCATGATGAGTGGATTAGATTGATGCCTTTCATATAAATCACCAAGCCCAATTTGGATTTTTATTTAACATCGTAATAAAAAAATATTATTTGAAAGTTTCAACTATTTAAGACTTTAATATACAAGTCATCTCCAGAAGAGAACAATGCACCTCTACTTGTATGAGCTTGAAAATTCAATACAAATAAATCAATGAATAAGCAATAGTGTATTAATATATACTTGTATTTGTCAAATGTGCACAGCCGTATGGAAGGATTAGATAAATGAATAATAATCTTTCAAGAAATGACCAGATATGCGAATGAGTATGGATTAGAATACTACTATGTCAGTTCATTTCTCCACAGAATAGGCCGTTATATTGATCAAACTTCCAATGCAATGTGGCATGGTGATGAAGGGACTCAAAATTAAAGAAAATCCCGCATGTAGTGCTTAGATGTGATGGTGCAACATGATAAGGTACACAAACCACACAAATATTGCATGGACACACATATACAATTTAATGAAACTATTATCAAGAACTTATTTAGTAAATCCTAGAAAATCTGACCATGTGGAAATTATAAACCAATCTTGGCAAGCTTAATATTATAATGTAACCAGATGAAGTTGACTCACATTGCCTTGTAGATGAAATCCTTCAAATATTAATTTCCATCGACAGGGGCAACGAAAGAATTGAGTTTTCCCCTTCTATCACTCATAGACTCATTTTATGTAATAGCATTCAAATATGTTTTCTATGATACGAAATCTAGAATACACACTAGTTTTACACAGTAAAACACAAAATATCTTTGTTGTATTCATTTCTACATAGCCATAACATATATAGGAGTGACTTCTCCTATTATTTAGGAAACCACTTACTAACCGCATATGATTTTTTTAAAAAAATTGTAACCTATTCTCTCTAAATACAATACTTGTTATAATAACATACACACTACATTATTTTATTCCATGAGCACTAATATAAGAATTCATAACATTTTTCCCTCTACACAATGCCACAAGTAGTAATCATTTCTCTCTTCATTATTTTCTCTCACAATAACTACAAAAACATGTTTAACCTCATAAATTAATTCTTGATTTAATTTTAGTACATTTTGGCTTCATGATTTAAAAATTTAATAATGAAAAATCATGTACCTTACTACAAATAAACAAAATACGAGGGTCAAATTTAGGTGATAATATCATATGACCTTAATTAAGAAGTTATAATGCTTATGGAACTTGGTATGTGTTGAGTGGAATTAGAGGTCTCACAACTCCATTCGTTTACCCACTCTAGTGACTCAAACTCATTTTAAAAAAACCAATGCATGGTAAATAAAACCATGATATGCACCTTGTATGAATACTTCAATAACCTACAATTGAGCTATAAAATGAGTATAACTCACCCGATCATGTATCTATCATACAATATTCATATATTACCAATTGTTTTTCCTCTATCAACCATAAATATCTACATATTGTTAAATTTTATTGAGAATCTTGGTCAATGTTTTTGTTACAACATTCAAAAATATTCTTACACATGAAATCAACACCATATTTGAACTTCAGCTTATTCTCTTACAAGGGATATTTTCACACGTGCTCCTACACCATCATGCTCGCCATTTTCATTTATAGCCTTATTTGAAACTCAAAATATGTTACTTAAACTTGTGGTCACATGCATCCTAGTCATCTAATAGAACATTGGTGCATTCTTAAATTATAATGTGTAATTTTATAACCAAATATAATGTTAATTGAAAGTAATGTTCCTTTCAACCAACTACACATAGAACAACTAAAAAAACTTACACATATTCTATAAAATGTGTTCGATAATCAATGATGTAGAAATGGATCTTTGCTAATATTTTTTATTTTATCTGTACTATCAAGAGAATGCATGAATTTTATATGCATGGAAATGTAGTCACTAAATCATGCACTTACTATGTACACGTAGCCTCTAAATATTTCAATTATATGCACAATTCCTAAACAAGAGAACCATTCATTAACAAAATTATTTTAATTCGATATTACTTTTATTTGTATTATCCTTGTTACTTGTATTTTTAGATTTACACCTTATATTTTTACATGCTAGCTGAAATATTTCTCGGTCTTGATTCCACTATTTTATCTTTTTGACACCCTGTATAGAACCACCCATTAAGGATAGGAGTGCCGGGTGCTACTGTCCCCTCTAGTGCTTCTTTCTTCCTCCCTTTTTCTAAGTTTTTAGATGTTACATATTTCATATCTTAATTTACTACCCCAGGTTGGCTTTTCACTTGTTAATGATGAAATCATTATCCAAAATAAGCCGCTTGCTTATTTTTTGGCTAACTCCCTTCATTCCTCCCTCCCGTGTGCCTCAGTCATGAATTTTTCACTTTTCAGGCTCTCAAAATGTTCTCTGAAATGGAACCATTGGATAGAGCTCTTTCTCGGCTTTCCGAGAAGGTAAAGTTTTCTTCCTAACTCCATGTATTTTTGAAGTTATGGCTTGTGAGTTTTTGTGGAAAATTTTCCTAGAGCAGGCCACTGGCACATCGAGAGAGTGCCACATCGGCATCGGGGCATCGGGAGGCGGAGGAGAACTTCGATTTTTACCAAGTATGGGCACAAAGGGGAGATTTTGGCTCGTAGGTCTGCGCAACCAATGGGATCATGCCACGTCAGAAAAGGAATGGCAGAGCGTGAAGGAAGACCTGCAAAATTGCCAAAGTGTTTGGCGGAGTTCAAAGAAGAAATTTTCGGCCCGAGGACCCGCCGGTGAATAGGATGCGGCCACGTGTCTAGGCGGGGAGGAGTTCGAAAAATTTCCCATGGGTTGGCACGAACAATTTTTTCAACACCAAGGCCCACATCAAATCACATCACACCACGTGTCACCGGGGCATTGGGGGTCAGAGGTGTGAGAGGAATTTTTCCTTTTCACCCAAGTTTGAAAAATTTGAAAGGGAAAGCCTGCCCCAAAAACCCGAGCCAATAGGACCACGCCACGTGTCCATGTGGTGACAAAAACACAAGGCAAGCCCATAGGGAAAATGAATATGAAAGGCCCGCATCCAATGGGGTTACGCCATGTGTCCAGCTCAGAGAAGATGGTCAACAATGACGAAAAATTTAAGAGCAGAGGCCCGCGACGAATCACATCATGCCATGTGGCCTCGGAGCTTCAGCGGCGGAGAATTTTTGGAAAATTTTCCAAAGGCCGAAATGATGAAAAATGAAGTAGGAAAATCCCACAACCAATTAGAACGTGCCACGTGGCACCAAGATGGCGGGGTGTGGTGATTTTTGGGGAAATTTTCCAAAACGAAAAAAGTGGGAAAATTTCAAATTTTTAGCTCGCCAACCCATTTTGGCCCTGTTTTGCCCTAAATTTTCAAATGGGCATAACTTTCGATCTAGATCTCAGTTTTTGCATTATTTATATCATTGGAAAGCTGGTGAAATTCTCTACATGATTCTAGGCTCAATTTTGTGTTTTTGTGGAGTTTGGAGAGAGAAAATTGGAAAATTCCTCTGGCACATGGAAATGAACAAAACTGACATTTCAACCACCATTTTTAATGCAGTATGGCTCGCATTCTCTCCCAGCATGGTCAAAAAAAAGTTGGGAAGTGGATTTGTAAGGGAACCCATGCTGTTTATTATGAATTTGGTTGGTGGTTGAAAGCTTTCTCATGTTTTCCCACGTTTCTCTCTCTTGAGCTCGAATGGGCATTGTAAAAAGCCAGAATGGGCTCATTTTAAAATAGTTAGACATTTTTCTGGCTCTGTAACTTCTCTTTTCTTCCTCATCAGGTAGATTTGTGGAATTTTTACCTTTTCATGCAAATACAACATCTCTTTTTGCCTCTTGGCCATTGTAATGCACTGTATTGGACCTGGAATGATAATGTATGCTCTGTGATTAAAATTTTCTCAATCCTTTCATATGTTTATCATTGTTTCCTGATCTTTCATTACATTTTGGAAATTTTTGCATGTTTTATGCTATATTTTCTTGTGGATTGTGTATGTTTTGTAGTAGCAGGTGTCTACTACTCCTTTGGTGCATCACCTTATTTAGATTAGGTTTATTTTTTACATTTTCTCAACCCTGTCTCCTTGGAAAAGTTTGATTAAGTTATAGGTAAACCCTCTGCAGAATGTTATGCACACTTAAATAGAGGAGTTGAGGAACTAGCCTCTAATCTGGAGATTCTTTTCCCACTTTTACAAGTCCCACACTTGGGGAAAAGATTCAATGTTGTGTAATCACACTGGATGTTAAAATGTCAAACTAGAAATCTGATAGAACATCCAGGGTGTTTGCTGATTTGCACTAATAGTTTTGGCACACCCGGTGGGACCTTAGAGGTCTTCATCTTCATTACAACAAAATTGATGTGTGTTTGTTGTAAGTTTCTTGGTGAAAGAGCCTACAAATTACACATCAGCGACTACAAGAAGAAGAATCAACTGGTTTTAGCAGTCCAAACCTGAAAAACTCAAGAGAAGAATCTCCACAAGGTCAAGAGTTGGAGAAGAAGAAGTATTGTTTGAGTATCTGCAATTATCTCGAAGAAGAAGACAAAGAGGGAGGATAATTCAAAGGTCTCCATCTCCACCAAATAGAACTCTATCCACTCCTCCACTAGGATGGCACAAGGGTTCTAAGGCCAATCAGGATGGCACAACATAACCCATATGTCAACTTCACTGGTAGCAACCCACTTGCTCTCAATGCACAAAATCCAATCCTAGTTGCAGCATTGAAGAACATTCCATACTTTACTAGAGAGAATTAGACCACTCCTGGTGATCATGTCAAGGATATTGCTAATATTTGTGCAATCCATGAGATTGATGAGATGCAAGTTGCTGTCAAACTACTGGTGTCTTCATTCAAAGGGAAGGCTTTGCAATGGTTCAGGATCCTTGCTTTAGGCTCTATCCAAAATTGGAACTAGTTATGTATAGCCCTCCATGAGCAGTTTGGAGAAAAGGGAGATAACTTGTCCCTTTTGGAACAATTGACAACTATCAAGAGAGCTCCCAATGAGCAGCTGACTGACTTCAACTTCAGATTTCAAAGGACTTGGGAGAGAATTCCAATGGTAGTAAGGCCAACAGTAGAAGGTGCTTTTCTATATTACCTTAAAGCTTTAAATTCTGATATTTCTATGTTGATTCAATCCATGGGAGGCACAACTATCCCTGCTGCTTATAGCATTGCCATTAGAGCTGAAAATTGTCTGATTCAAGCTGGTAAGCTAGCTCCTAGGCCTCCAATGCCATTGTATCCAAATTTAGAGAGTCCAAGCACTAGTCAAGCACCTATTTTAGCTCCTATTCCCACTCCTAGAAATTAGAATTCAAGTGAAGCTTCTACTTCATCTTCTAGTGCCTCAAATGAACTTCAAGAAGTCATGAAGCAATTGCAAAATTTAGGTAATGAGATGGTTACACTCAAGAGACAGCAAGCCCAAGGTTTTAGACCTTCTTATTAGCCTCAAGCTCAACCTAACAGAAGCCATATTAGCCTCAAAGACCACCCAATCCAGTTGCAAATCAAAATCAAGCAAGGCCTCCTACCAACAGACCATTCTAGCCCTATAATATCAATGCTGCATCTACCTCTAAAGCACTAGTACCAGTACAAAACAACATAGCTCAGGATTATGATTGGTGTTTCCCATGTAATGAACCTCACAACCAGTCTATGTGCTTCAATGGTTCTCTAAATCAAGCCTTGATGGTAACAACAATTGGTGTGGAGGGTGAAGGGAGTCAAGGAAATAACCAACAACAAGAAACATCCTAGCAACAATCAGCTCCAAATGATACCACACTTGTAAACTGGTAGGTAGAAGACTTTTGTGGTATGAATCAAACAATATCTCAAAGTGTTGCAGCCAACACAAGGTCAAAAAGGAGAAATTTGGGTGAAGGACAGCCATTGGCTCCAAGTAATCCACAACCTTCTACCACTCCACAAACTATTGGCAAACAAAATGTAGTTCCAAACATGCAAGGACCACCCAAACCAGCTCCTAAACCAACTCAGATGCCAATTGCTGCTTCCCATGTGTAAGGAATGAATGTGCAGGCTAGAGGACAGCAGAGGGATGCTTCATCCCCATTCAACATCATTGATCAGATGAAGAAGACAAATGTAAACATATCAATGTGGGAATCACTATCCATCCCAGGCCAAAGAGATTTGCTACAAGCTGCCATGAAGGACTGGTCAACTTCAAATCAACAGGCCCAAATGTAAGAGAAGGTACTCACAAATGATGCCCTACCTAAAGGGAATCATGAAGGATAGCAAGGTAAAATGTTGAGGCCCCCTCCATTCTATGTTTCATTGATCATTGGAAATAAATTAGTACACAATTGCATGATTGATTCCAGGGAAAGTAGTTCAGTAATGCCCAAGCAAATAGATGATCAGTTGGGGCTCCAATATGAAGTCATATCCAAAGGGGTAGTGCAATTGGATGGGACAACAGTGACAATAGTGGGAGTGATCAAAAACTTGAGTCTCACTTTGCATGCATGCCCCAATGTTGTTGTTTTATAAGATGTCTCAGTGATAGACCTTCCACCACTCTTTTCCCTATGTTTGTCAAGGGATTTCAAAGCTAAGATTGGAGGTTACTTATCTATTGATTGGTCACACATGTTGTTCAGAATAAGATATGGAACCAAATCCACAATCAGATCTGAGCCTATTGTAAAATTTCACATTGAGCCTCACACTCCAAGCCAAATCAATGCCAACTATTCAAAGATTTGATCAAGAAGATTATCCAAGCAGATGATGAAGTGACACCAAGGTTGGAAGCATCCTAGATTTGACTCTTGATGAATGGGAAAGCAAGGTGCATGCTTTTGATCCTTATAAAGAAATAGAAGAATCGAGCTGGGAGTTTATTGCATGCATGAAGAAAATCAACCTATTCCTAGCATCACCAAGCCAGACCACAAGGATGATAATGAGGTATGGCAGTTGTTCTTTGATGGATCAAGAAGTAGACAAGGTGCAGGAGGGGGGACTATGCTCATTTCACCTCAAGGAGTTAGGTATTATTCAACTTTTAGATTTCATTTTTCATGTTCTAATAACACCTGCTGAATATGAAGCTTTGATACAAGGATTGCATTGGTCAACCAAGAGAGGAATAAAGAACTTGCAAGTCTTTGGTGATAGTGAGCTGATTGTCAACCAAGTTAAGGGGCAGCATGCTGCCAAGAATGATCTACTCAAGTGCTACAAAAATAGGGTGTGGGACCTCATTGAAGATTTTGAGGGCTTTAACATCAAGTCCATCCCTAGAAAAGAGAACCAAGCTGCTGACAGGCTTGCAGCAGTTGGAGCAGCCTTTGATGTTGTTGAAAGCATCAAGAAAGACAAAGTATAGCCAAACATTCATGTGATTATAAGGCCTTTAGTGCCAGACAACAATGTAAGTTGGCAAGTGTTTGAAAATGATCAACAAATCATCCATTTCTTGTAAGAAGAGGTTGAGTTCTCAGCTAAAAATCAGGAAAAGTTAGAACAACAGTATGGTGATCAAGTGGTATAGCTGAGAACCAACAAACTACCAAAGGGACTTGTCACTTTGGAGTCCATTTTCAATCCTAATGATCAGTTTAGGAAGGAGAAATCAAACATCCAAGTCAAGGGAGAAGATTTAGTGCCCATCTTGGTGGAAGAAGGTAAGTCACTCCAAATTGGTAAAGTGACAACTGAGCAAGAAAGGTATGAGTTCATATAGCTTTGTCAAGAATTCCTTGATGTGTTTGCTTGGAGCTATGAAGATTTGAAAGGCTTCAATCCCAAGTTAGCTCAACACACTATTGAATTGGACCCAAGTGCTAAACCCATCAGGTAAAAACAAAGGCCAGTCAATCCGCACCTAGAGCCTCTCATGAGAAAATAATTGAATAAGTTGATAGAGTCAAGTATCATATTCCCTATCAAGCATTCTAGTTGGGTAGCCAACTTGGTTCTAGTTAGAAAGAAGAGTGGAGAAATCAGATTGTGTGTTGACTTCAAAGATTTGAATAGAGCATCTCTCAAGGATCATTACCCACTTCCTTCTATGGAGCATATTTTACAATTTGTTGCTAGCTCTGAAAGGTTTTCATTGCTTGATGGCTATTTAGGGTACAATCAGGTCATGGTGAAGGAAGAGGATCAGTTCAAGACAGCCTTTATGACCAAATGGGGGACTTATGCATATAGGAAAATGCCATTTGGGCTGTCCAATGCTGGAGCTACATTCCAAAGGGAAATGGACATGGCGTTCAAGGATTTGATTAACAAAATGGTGCTGATATATCTTAATGATATCACTGGTTTTTCAAAAAATGTAATGAGACCATCTCTTTCATTTAATACAAGTGTTCCAAAGGTGCGAGAAGATTTGGGGTATTTTTGAATCCCAAAAAGTGTATTTTCCTAGTTCATGAAGGAAAGCTCCTTGGATACATTGTCTCCAAAGAAGGATTAGCAATTGATCCGAAAGGGTTGAAGCCATAAGAGAACTACCATTGCCAAGCCACAAGAAAGCCCTTCAAAGTTTCTTGGGAAGATTACATTTTGTTCAGAGGTTTATCCCAAATTTTGCAGCCCTAGTCAAGCCTATCACCAAGATGTTAAAGAAAAGCATAGCTTTCAAATGGACAGCAGAGGGCAAGGCAGGTTTTGAAGCAATCAAAGAGGCTATCTCATAAGCTCTAACCCTCATTAACCTAGTTTTCTCCAAGGATTTCATCCTCTATGCATGTGGAGGTGATGATACTATTTCTGCAATTTTGGTACATCAGAACAAAGATGATGATGAGTAGTCAATTGCTTTCTTCAGCCAAATCCTGGAGGACTATGAGGTGAGATATTCATTCATTGAGAAGCATGTTCTTGTAGTAATTAGGAGCTTGAAGAAATTTAAGCATCTAGTTTCAAACAACAAGGTTCAATTGTTGGTTTCTCATGTGGGAGTTAAAGACTTCCTCCTCAATAAATACCTAAATGAAAAGAGAGCAGGGTGGATTACTCGTGTCATGGAATATGACATTGAGATCAAAGTCACCAAGCTGGTTAGAGGAAAAGGGTTGTGCGAGCAGCTGGTTTTGAACAAAAAAATAGAGGCATGCAATGAGAAAGAGGTTGTTTTGGCATTGCAAGATAGCCATGAACAAGGAAGCATTCAAGAAGAAAATGATGGTGTCCTCACTCCTTGTTGGACCCAAGACATAATGCACTTCCTACACATAGGACTATGCCCTCCAGAGATGAATAAAACCAACAGGAGACACTTCAGATTAGGGGCTATCCCATATGCTATTGTTGATGGTGTTTTGTTCAAGAAGGATGTGAATGGAGTGATGCTTTGAGATGCATTGGTACAAATCAGATTCATAGAGTGTTGGAAGAGTTCCATGGTGGACTAGATGGTGGTCATTTTGCACCAAGAGTGACAGACTCTCAAGAACAACAGGGGCTGGCTATTATTGGCCCAAGGTTTTCAAAGTGATCGTTATGCATGGATCAAGAAGTGCAAGAATTGTGCATTCTTCACAGGTAAGGAGAGACTAGCTGCCCTTCCATTGCATCTAATTTCAGTTGACCAACCATTCATGCAATGGGGTTTGGACTTCATTGGAGTCATTAACCCAAATTCAAGCCAAGGACACAAGTGGATTCTAACAACAACAGATTACTTCACCAAGTGGACTGAAGCAGTAGCACTCAAGGAAGAAAATGAATCTAGCATCCTAGACTTCTATGAAGGGATAGTAACTAGATTTGTCATACCTACTACAATAATATCAGATAATGCATTGTCATTCATTGGGTCCAAAGTAACTGAATGGGCTGTTAAGAATGGGATCTACCTAAGCACTTCATCAAATTATTATCCTCAAGGTAATGGCCAAGCTGAATCTACAAACAAGAACTTGTTAAGGATCATCAAGAGGACTCTTGATGAAAATTAGAGGTCTTGGCATACTAAATTGAAATCAGCCTTGTGGGCTGATAGGATAACCCCCAAGAGATCTACGGGTAATTCTCCATTCAAGCTTGTTTATGGAAGAGAGGTAATTTTGCCCATGTCACTTGAGTTGCCAACATTGGAACTCATGAAGTAGTTGGAGTTGTTAGAGTTTGGACCCATGGAGGTTAGGTATGCAAAATTGATGGAGCGCCAAGAAATCAAAAATCATGCATCCCAAGCAATGGAGAAAGATCAAGCTTTGATCAAGAAGACCTTTGATAGAAAGGCCAAGGATAAATCTTTCCAAGTTGGAGATCTAGTGTTAAAATGGGATGCAGACAGAGAAAAACCGGGGAGGCATTCAAAATTTGATGCCATTTGGAGTGGCCCCTACATGGTCACAAAGTGTAAGGACAACAATGCCTTCCAATTGTCCACATTGGATGGTGAAGAATTGTAGATTCCAATCAATGGAATCCATTTGAAGCATTGCTACTAAAGAAAATCCTCCACCTTGTACATATTAGCTTAGGTTTTCATTCCTCCAAGTGCTTATGCACATTGTTTTGTTGTAGTTTAGCTTTGCTTTCCCTAAGTGCTTTGGCACAAGCTTGTTGTTCCAGGAAATGTGTTTTGCAGGCCTTGCTCCAATCGGTGATGTTCTACCCTCCATCTTCCTCCTTGCATTTATCTAATCGGTTAGGGTACCGAGTAGAGAATTTGATGATTCCATGCCCGATGGATTACTATAGGCAATGGTAACTTCATCTAACAGGCGAGATGACCCCTCCGAGTCACAATTTTTTTATCCAAAATAAGCCCCTTGCTTTTTTTTTTGGCTAACTCCCTTCATTCCTCCCTCCTGTGTGCCTCAGTCATGAATTTTTCACTTTTTAAGCTCTTAAAATGTTTTGGAAATGGCACCATTGGATAGAGCTCTTTCTCAGCTTTCTAGAAAGGTAAATTTTTCTTCCTAACTCCATGTATTTTTGAAGTTATGGCTCGGCAGAGTTATTGTGGGAAATTTTCCCTAGACAGCCCGCCGGCCAATAAGAGAGTGCCACGTCGGCATCGTGGCATCAAGTGGCAAAGGAGAATTTCAATTTTTTACCAAGTATGGGCATAAAGGGGAGATTTTGGCCCGTAGGTCCACGCAACCAATGGGATCATGCCACGTAAGTAAAGGAATGGCAGAGCGTGGAGGACGACCTGAAAAATTTCCAAAGTGTTTGGTGGATTTCAAAGAAGAAATTTTCGGCATGAGGACCCACCAATGAATAGGATGCGGCCATGTGTCCAGGCAGGGAGGAGTTGGGAAAATTTCCCATGGGTTAGCATGAACAAATTTTTAGCACCAAGGCCCGCATCAAATCACATCAAGCCATGTGTCACCAGGGCATTGGGGGTTGGAGGTGCGAGAGGAATTTTTCCTTTTCTTTCAAGTTTGGAAAATTTGAAAGGGAAATCCCACCCCCAAAAACTCGAGCCAATAGGACCATGCCACGTGTCCACGTGGCGGTAAAAACACAAGGCAAGCCCACAGGGAAAATGAATATGAAAGGCCCACATCCAATGGTGTTGCACCACATGCCCAGCTTAGAGAAGATGGTCAACAATGATGAAAAATTTAAGAGCAGAGGCCCACGACGAATCACATCATGCCATGTGGCTTTGGAGCTTTGGCCGGTGGAGAATTTTTGGAAAATTTTCCAAAGGCCGAAACGATGAAAAATGAAGTAGGAAAATCCCACAATCAACTAGAATGTGCCACGTGGCACTAGGATGGGGGTGTGGGGATTTTGGGGAAATTTTCCAAAATGCAAAAAGTGGGAAAATTTCAAATTTTCGGCCCGCCAACCCATTTTGGCCTGTTTTTCCCTAATTTTTCAAATGGGCATAACTTTCGATCCAGAGCTTAGTTTTTGCGTTCTTTATATCATTGGAAAGCTGGTGAAATTCTCTACATGATTCTAAGCTCAATTTTGTGTTTTGGTGGAGTTTGGAGAGAGAAAATTGAAAAACTCCTTTGGCATGTGGAAATGAACAAAACTGACATTTCAACCACCATTTTTAATGCGGTATGGCTTGCATTCTCTCCCAGCATGGTCAAAAACGTTGGGAAGTGGATTTGTAAGGGAACCATGCTATTTATTATGAATTTGGTTGGTGGTTGAAATATTTCTCATGTTTTCCGCGTTTCTCTCTCTTGAGCTCAAATGGGCATTGTAAAAAGCCAGAATGGGCTCATTTTAAAACAGATTAGACATTTTTTCTAGCTCTGTAACTTCTCTTTTCTTCCTCATCGGGGTAGATTTGTGGAATTTTTACCTTTTCATGTAAATACAACATCTCTTTTTGCCTCTTGGCCATTGTAATGCACTGTATTGGACCTGGAATGATAATGTATGCTCTGTGATTAAAATTTTCTCAATCCTTTCATATGTTTATCATTGTTTCCTGATATTTCATTACATCTTGGCAATTTGTGCATGTTTTATGTTGTATTTTCTTGTGGATTGTGTATGTTTTGCAGTAGCAGGTGTCTACTACTCCTTTGGTGCATCACCTTATTTAGACTAGGTTTATTTTTGCATTTTCTCAACCCTGTCTCCTTGGCAAAGTTTGATTAAGTTATAGGTAAACCCTCTATAGAATGTTATGCACACTTGAACAGAGGAGTTGAGGAACCAACCTCTAATCTAGAGATTCTTTTCCCACTTTTACAAGTCCCACACTTGGGGAAAAGATTCAATGTTGTGCAATCACACTGGATGTAAAAAATGTCAAACTAGAAATCGATAGAACATCCAGGGGTGTCTTTCTTGATTTGCACTAACGAAACTCAAGCGAATGAATCATATGTAGACATAAAATTACATAATTACTACTATTTACTATGCCACCAAGTATGTTGTTTTATATATGGATCTTGTGTAAGAAGAGTATTCACTTGTGAGCAATTGAAAATTCCATCCACTTGTATTTTTGGTTTATATTAATTTTATCTCACATACACTTTTCACTCATACACCCCGATTCTCGTTAGGTCACGGATCCTGTCTATCAGTCTTCACTCATTTTCATCACTTATCTTTGGACACTAACACCTAGGGTTGGACACTAGTGTTAGGCACTCCTATCCATCCTAGGTGCCCATGTCTTCTTTATGTTTTATCTTATTTTTTACATTTGAGGTCGGTGTTTTCAGTTTTCCTGTCATGTCATGAGGTACTAGTTGGCATGTATGGTCATTAGTGTTAAAATTCAAGCAAGAGATCCCTATATAAACACAACATACATACCATTAAATGGGTAAGCAATTATTATCAAGGGCTATCTATCTACCTATCTAAAGGGATTGCATTTGGGAACATTACTCTGCAGACACACTACATAGGAAGGGGAGCTCATTTTATTCTATCTACACATTTACATTTTATCTAGCTACTTGCCTTATCTTGGTGTCATTGATGTGAGGATAACCTAGGAGTAGTATTGCATAGACAAGAACATAGAACTACATTGGGTTTGAGATGTAGTGTAATGCTCAGTTGTAAGTTCACCATTGTGAGAGTTGAGGACAATCCGACTCCTCATTTTGCATACTTATTTTTAGTATTTGATGTCTTTTTGAGGTTTTGCAGGAGGATATTTGTGTGCGATTTACAGGTACCTCGGTGATCCAAGTGTGACATAAAGGAAACCAAAAGAGAAAAAAATTCAAAGTCCTAATGACACTATATCGAACTAGGTTTCAACCATTTATGTAGACTCTAGCGCCACATAGAGGCCTTGGGAACCCCTATCCTTTCCCATGGTGTCTAGGCATCGTGAGAATTTCTACATTTTTCGAGCCTAATTACTATGGTCTATTTTCTGTTCCATCACATTTTCTAGTTTAGACTCACTTTGGGATAAGAAAAATTGATATAAGTACCTTACCCCTCTCATTTCCTTTCATAGTTAAAATTAATAAATTATTTAGCATTTATATTTCATTGTTTATCAGTTATAGAAGATCTTTGCATTCAAATTTTAATAAAATATACAAATTTTATTAAATAATTTTTATGAACCCATATCATTGAAATTATTTCCCTAGGATCCACTAAAACCCTAATGGCTAAGGATAACTCTTCTCATCCTAGGCTAGTCATGCCTCATGTGAGTATTAATCCTATCTATGATGAGGAAGCCATAAATGAACTTAGCACTCTATATAAAAATGTTATTATTCCGGATGATCTTTTGAAAGATATCTCTTAGCTAATGAATGCAATGTGCTAAATAGCTTTAGTCATTCCACTATTAGCATTATTTTTGATCCGGTAAGCTTTTCTAGTTGTAGACCTTGTTATTCAGTTAACCGCACTCCACCTTCTATTATTTATAATGATAACTTAGATGATGCTATTATTAGTTTTATGATTAATCTTGATGATAATTCTTTAGCTACAAAACAAGATGAAAATAAACATGTGCATGATGTTGTTTCTCATACTAGTCAAGATGGTTCTATAGTTGCATCTCATACTCCTTCCATTTCTGAAAATGTTTCTAATAATGCATCGCATATTAGTTCTCCTCCTCCTTCATTATATGTTGATGATACACTTAATGAAATCCTTGCATCTGAATCTTTTTTTGATATTGGTGATACACATACTAGTAATGATTCTACTTCTATTCATACTTCTAAATGTGAATCCTCCACCCCGATTTCATCTTCTTCCGAGATTGTCTCTAGTAGCATGCTTGATTAATCTCCTTCTATCACTTCATATCCTAATAATATGGCCAATGCTAGTCCTACTACTTCTATCGACACTCCATGTACTTCACCACCTATTACTTCTTTGGCACCTACACCTAGTGTGCCCTTAGCATCGATATCTTCAATTTCTTCTCTTGACATCCCTATGATCATTCATAATGGAAATCTTCAAAAAATTAATACACTACTCACATCTATTGAAATTCCTTCACATGAAATTTTATCACTCATGCATGTTGTTGGCCAATTGCAATCTCAGGTTCAATCTCTCACACTTGAAATCAAATCCTATTATGCTTTTATCGATAACAATTCTTTGCATGACAATCCTATTTCAAAAGATTCATAGTTCAACATTTCCTAGGGATTTCATTATGCCTACATTTACATGCTTTGATGGTACTGAAAATCCATGTTTACATCTTAAACATTATTGTCTAGCTATGTATTCTTATTCTAATGATCGATTACTACTAAAGGCCTTTCACCATTATCTTATTGATGACGCTCTCTAATGGTACACACATCTACCCTTTGGATCTATTAGTACTATTGCGATATGTAAGAAGCCTTCCTTCATGCTTTATACTAGAAAATTTCCCTAGAGTCACATATGATCATCTACTTGGCTTACATCAAGGAAAACATAACCTATTACTGATCACATTTTACACTTCAATGATTGCATGCATCAGTTAGTATTCTAGCCCATTGACCTAGAGAGGCAATTCATCTTCTATCGTGGTTTGATTCCCACTTTAAAACAATACTTGCAATATGATAATGCGAATCATTCACACTCTTGTGTTAAAAGGTAATTGATTTAGAACAATACCTCATCATTTCACATGTCATAGATCCTCCTTCTAGTGCTCATACTACTACCATCTAGTTCCTATCCACTTGCATATGTTAATATTCCTCCTAGGTCTCCATCTCCTCCATAATGCAAGCTAGTTTAGTCTTCTCTATTACATAAGAATCCTTCATATCATCCATTACATTAGGCTCCACCTCATACCTCTACATATCCTTCATGGGAGCCATTACACTTTTCTCATCATGTTAGATCTCATGATGTGTTGTGTGCCTTGCATGATAATTTTTTTATTTTATTACCTTCTAATAACATTATCCACCTCATCACTTACAAGATCAACATGATCAAAATTATTACAACTACCATCATATCACTAACCATCACAAAAATGATTGTTGTTCCCTTCATAATTGATTAAAAAAATTATAAGATAAGGGTATCACCTCCTTTGGCTCTCACTCTAATGAGCATTCTATATCTCCACTTCCATGTAAGCATGCTTTGTTACTCCACTTGATTTGTCTCCTTAGTCTAGTACTAAGGTCATTATCCATCCACCCCCATAGGTCACTACTCATGCATGCTCTCCATCTCATCCATCCACCGCTATTACACCATATCATATACCATGCCATGCTACTCCTACACATTGGATTCCTCAACCATAAGAATTTGCACTTCCTCTTGATCCATCTCCTATTATTGGAACCATTTCACATGGCATTCAGTTTGGATCATACACTCATGATACTTATACCCTACATGATTCCACCACTCCATTTCCTCTTGGTCTTTAGTAGGTGATTTTATCACCTAAACCCTGATTACACACTCGTGTTCTTATGGTTCTTACATTATTGTTGAGTGATTTGTTCTAATAAGAACCTCACTATATCTTCGCTCTACACATTATATCAACATATCTAGTTAGTGTGGACTATCATATCACTTCCCGATTACACAATCTTGCTTTACGGTTCATTCTTGACTACTAAGGGGGATTATATAAATGATGTGTATCATATATAAATTAGGGGACATATTTATTCTCCCCCCCTCTTCATTATACTAACATGTGATTCACTACACTATCATGACCATATCATTCACATACTCTTTCACATTATACATTTCTACTTCATCATTCATAAAATACACTTTTTCATCATTTATCTATTATACATCATAATAAAACAACATACATCATCTATAATCATATACACTATCTCATCATTAAACATCATCAACAACTATGTATTGCCAATCATATCAACAAAACAATCATCACAATATCACACATAAAATAATTAACACATCATACATCAACATATGTGCACCAAATCATCACATTACATAATCAATAAAACATCAAGTACATCGAACATATGTCAATAGTCCATATATATATAGATACAAAATCCCATTCTTTGGGGAAAGCCACCGTACATTGCTTCATCAGTACATATCATATCTCATCATCGCTATCACTATTTACCACTGTGGGAGCTCTAAAACTAAAATATTCACCGATTATTGCAGCCCCTATATCTCTCTACGCATTGATGTAATAATGTAACCTCATTCAAATGCTTCACAAAATGATCATGTAGCTCCAAAAACCACGAAAATACATCTTATCTTTGAGGATCTCCACCCATAGCCTCTTTAACTTGTTGGGTTTCCTCTTGCACCTCATCCCTCTCACTCAATAATATGGAAAACTTAGCCATCGTTAACAATATTGGATCAAATAAGCATGCATTCTCACTCGTGATACCATCCACGCGATCTAGTATACCACCACCTATGAGTACATAAGTGGGCATATTCTATGTCGATGTACGGATGGATGTGTCCACAATCTGCAACTAATATGCATCACTTGCATCCATAGATCAACACATTAGACAAAAATGGAAATTACACAACTAAATAAATAATAAAAAACATCACTACACAAATAATTACTCTCTTTTATTGCCATTTTTACACAATTGGAGGCATGTGCTTGCCCCTCTACTCCCTAGTGGTGCTCCCACTTGCATCTCGCAGAAAGCTAGAAACCTAAATAACCACCAATGTGATGCACACCATGCATGGTAGGCATCCATACACCCGATGTCATCCACATCTAACAGTTTTATTGATGCATTTTACTTGTCTAGCCTGGTGGTACTAAATGTGCTCTTATGGGCCCTAGTCTAGCTCTAACCCTCCTTAGTGATCTAATGGCCCTAACCCATACATATGGCTCTGGGGAACATCACAGGCCATTTCAAACTATCAAGAGAGTTGATCTTCCTATAATATCTCGGTCATCCCTAGAAATCATTCCTCCAGAACATAGACCTCGGTATACTTCATAACTCTATTGCATCCTCTGGCCACCTTCCGTAGTCTCGGTATGGCCTCTATATCACAGCCTCTTGCCCCATATGATCTAACATCACTCTATAGGTATCTGTATCTATCTTCATGCCATGAACACCTACTCATCTCCAAAAAAATATATCTAGCCTCACCCACTCTTCCTATGGTCAACCAACCAACCTCATATTGTAATATGCTCATAGGCCCATATATGTAATAATGTGGTAGCTCTAATACCACCCCCATGCTCCTCCTATGTAAACCTATATCAATATATGTACAAATGGGACAATACACATCCTGTCGAAGCATATCTCGTACCCTCCTCTATTCAACGATAGATGTCATGTATCCTATACAAGATGTCTATACAACCACCCTCCATTGCAATCGACGAAACAATCACAACAATAATAAACTTTTGCAGTCATGGAACCCCGATATCGGAATAGTATCTAGGAAAATGTGGACCTTATTATGAACTTGGGTCCCCAAAAAATACCACCTAGTGGCCCTTATCTTCCTCGTGCATCATCCAAAACCATCACCCAAACCCTCTCACAAATAATAGGTAATTGCGGTACATGATATGATACATCCTCTGGAGTCACTTTGTCATCTCCCCATAGGTAACAAAAACATGCAAGTATCTACACACCACCTCTCGCACAAAGTTTGTGATCATAGGAATATTATGGGGCACATCCCCCATCCTCGCTATGTGCCACATGCTGAAACAGTCTAGAACATCCCATTCATAATTTGACAACCCCAATCATAGAAATGTACTCAAACGAAAAGCACCATGAAACTCTCTCGAATGGATATCCCTCTACATAAAAAAAACAACAAGAAACAACATGTTAACAACTCATATATATGCAAACACACCTACCTATAACATCAATAAGCATCAAATTTCACATCTACATCACTCTGGGCTCAACCCAAGCCTTACGGGATGTCGGCGCATAGGAACAGGATGGGGCACCTAGAAGTAGGTCACTAGAGCCCATTCCTTATTGCTGGTGTCTCAAAGGTCATTAGTGCCTTCATCGGTCTTGTTCGGGTCCAAAATGTCAAGAAAATCAATTTTTTTTTTTTTTTACAAAAATTCATCAAAAATGACTAATATCAACACATTTTTTGAAAAAATCACACTTACTAGCTCAATTATCATACATGACGCCACAACTTCCACCACCATTGATAAGGCCAAAATATGTCTTGTTAATGCACAATTAATGATCTTATTTTACTCTCCTTTTTATCAAGTTTGATTGCATTTTGTGACTTTTTTTTGATCTAATGTAAGTTAGGATGTAATTTTCCATATTTTTTTGAATTTATTTCTAAAGTTTAAAATCTTTGTAATTCCTAACAAAGTGTGTGGAAATTCAATTTTTGTAATAAAATAGGTCATAATCAGTCAAAGAACAAGAGTATGAAGTGATCAACATGTTTTTGGGAGCCTTGGCTTCAATACGACTTAGTTTTGGAACTTCCAGACTTAGTTCCGGAACTCTATCACTGAGTTATGAGCTCTATTTCTTAGTTTTGAAACTTTCAAACTTAGTTCTAGAACCCCAGAACTTAGTTACGGAACCCTAATGTTTTAGTTCTAGAACTTTCACGGTTAGATCAAGAACAATCCCCTTTAGTTTCAGAACTTCTCCAAAGTTCTGGAACCAATGGGAATCTATTATTTTGACAACATCCAATGATAGAGAAATCAATGAAGCCTTTCAATCAGGAGTAGATCAGAAGATTTCCAATTCTTCATACTCGAAGATCCAGGGATAACTTATTAGACAACTATACATCCAACAAGGTTCCAAATTCAACATCTATTTTGGGCATAATTCGGTTCCATCTAAATCGGTAGAACAACTATGGCTATAAATGCATCTTTGAAAGAAATACATATATAAAGACTCAGTAGATAGATTAAGAAGGAGAACATATACATACAGACACATAGAGATAGAGATATAGAAATATTTAGTATGTTTTTGTAAGATAAAATATTTCGAAATAAATAGCCACTTCATTTTGAGAATATCACTTTGTCAAATCTTAATTCAAGGTGGAGCAAGGGCCCACTCCTCCAAGAACCAGGATTCTCGTTTCATTGGTATTTATATTTATAAAGAAAATAGTGTAGATCTGTTAATTTTGTAAATGTATTTGATTCTTTAAATTAAAATCTATTTTATACTTGTCCCTATAGGTGTTATAGACTAGATTTTCATTTCCTTGCAAGATTTTCACAACATTTTTAACCGTGTGTTTATTTCCAAGAAAAGTGTGTTTACTTTTGCATTGTGTGTTTATTTCTAGAAATCTATTTATTCATATATGTGTGTTTATTTCTAACAATCTATTTATTCATGTATGTGTGTTTATTTCCAAGAATTCATTCTAGCAATGAGTGTTTATTTCAGCAAGTTTCTTACAGCATAGAGATAATAAGGCTTTGGCCATGGAATTCTAAAGACACTGCAAAAACCCCTAGAAAATAAAATAACAAATACCTACAGTCAATTACTAGATCACTAAGATTTCTTGTTGCATATAGCTTTGGACACCCCCTAGTTTGAATACAACATCAACAAAGAGTTGATTAGTTGAAGGAATAATGACACCCATCAACCATCTCAAACCGACTCAACCTTGGTGCTCTCACTTGACGCATCTTTGTACACCCAAATCTCAAAATCACACTTACGCAATAATCAAATGAATTGCCTATTCACTTTTTCACATTACTATTTATAGTAACTTTCCATTACTTATCATACTATAGTCATTATTCACACCTATCCTTTGAACTAATACACATTGCACGATTTCAATCATATCTTGCACATCCTTACTCCGATTCCTATCTTGTTTGCATTGTTCTCTTCATAATTCTACCTACTATCATATCATACACATTATGCAAGCATTATATTCCTTATCAACATCATTTCAACTCAATATACACACATTTTTATGATATCTATCATACATTTTCCATTACATCACTACACACTTACTTTCAGCTCAACATTCATTATCGTCATCACTCTCCCTTTTTACGAAGAGGGGGAACACAATCAAGGAATTGCATAATCCTCTGTACACCTCTATGTGATCATTGTACATTCCTAATTCAAATTTTCTCATACATTACGTGAAATTTCACACCACTTTCTAGTGATCCCCCCTAATGACCTAATTTGGGGGCAAAAGTGTAAAATATCTCCATGAGTAACCAATAAATCAATCACATGTGTTCCATTTTTGAAAAAAAAAAATTCTACTATTCTAAATCACATCAATCAATCAACACAACACAATGTATTTATCCTCCCAGATGACCTAACTTAGGAGTTATATCACCACTTTCCTATATGACCTAATATAGGAAGTTATTTTACATTTTATGACTACTTTCAGATTGACCTAACATGGAAGCCATCTCATACACATTGTAGTGAAACCCCACGGAGTGGGGAAATGAGACATGATTACCTTTCCTATACAGATACTAAATGGGTTTTTCACGTTTGATCAAAATTGGATCCAAAATCAACAAAATCCGGTCTTTGTCTGTTTGCAACTACTAGACCTTTTGAGGATGTATTTAAAATTGGAGAGTAAAACTAGACCTCTCTCCACACACTCTTCGTCCGCGGTAGGACACCAAAAGCATCAGTTTTTTACACACACACAATCAGGTTAGGAATTTATCACTCCTTACCCCAACACATCTCCATTAATGAAAAAAATAAAAAACCTCTAATTGTAGACACACAATCACACATTGTGGGTAATTATCTAGTCTTGGTTGCATACTACTATTCATATGATTCCTAAGTAAGAAAAGTACTAATTAACCCATGTCTTTGGCCACATTTCTTTACTTTCTATTGTTACTTTTGGTATTACACCCTTACTTTCTCAATCTTCCTTTTTACTCTTTGACATTTTTCATCCTCGAACACCAAAGACTTGACTAGAATAGCGAGTGTCGGAACCCTCATCTCCTCTAGTAAATAATGTCTCCTTTGTACTTTACTCTCACTTTTTGGGTCCTTTCTATCCATTTGAGCATCTTATCTTTTTGGTAGTCAGCCTTTTTGGGGTTAATTACAAAATTCAAGTGAAGGAATCATATAAATATAAATTTATGTGATCATAATAAGGAGACCAAGCACTAAGCATTATCTATCACCACCTAAGGTTGCATCCATCAAGGCATTTAAGAGCTCCATTTACATCCATTAATCTCCATCACAAGGGACATTAGGGTTGTTACTTTGCATCACACTTCATAGGAGGGAAGTTAATTCTATTCCATACACACATTTATTACATTCTACATCTAGCTACTTGCTTGCTATCCAAGTGCAACACGCATAAGAGTGACCTAGGGCATAATTACGCACACACACATAGAAATACATTGGGTCGATAAGTAGTGCAACACTCAATCATAATTTCACCTTTATGATAATCGAGGATAGTCTAACCCCTCATTTTGCATCTTTATTTTTAGGATTTGATGTCTATTTGAGGGTTTTGTAGGTTCATTCTTTATTGCAGGTTTCCAACAACATCAAAGAAATTAAAGGATACTAAAGGTGAAAACCTTGCGACACCTCAAAGGTGGGTTTCTGAGCATTTCTGCAGACCCAGGGGCCTAGAAATAGGTCTAGGGTGCCCACGAGTGCCCCTGTCCCTCTCAAGGAACCCCAATATAGCTTGTTCCATCAGTTCTATATTTTCCTATGCTCTGGTACAATAGTCAATGCTTCACATTTTCTAGGTTCTCAACTTTGTGCTTTATAAATAACTCTATGAATCCGCTAAGGATTTTTATCCTCTCTTTGTACATTAGGGTTTCATTATTTATTACTTAGTTGCTTGGGTATAATTCATGTATTTCATTGTCATTTATTTATTGTTGCTATAATCAAGTTATCACTGAATCACAACACCCTTATGTTTACACAAGTGCATATACTTGAGCTCACGATGTGATTGGATAACATGGGTACTATCTCCAAGTTGTGGGACTTGTTACTTGAGATAGACCTCCAAAGAAAGTTGGTTCTTACTCCTAAACTACCTGCCACAATCTAATCTAATGCAGGCAAAACTATCTTTCCTAATATAACTTTCCAAGGGACCAAGGAGAGAGAATGCATGAAAATGAAAGCCTACACTAAAATGGTGATACACTAGAAAAGGAGGGGTGTGAGAGTAGTCTTCCAATGTGTGAAAAATAGAAGTAAAATGCATACTAGAAGGGGTGATAATAGTTCTCCACAATCTGGAAAATGCATTCACAACAATATTTCATACATGCACAATAATAATGAGTCCTTGTAAGAGCATAAAAATAGACACAATATTCTTGTAATGAAGGTTGAAAGAGCAACAAGAGTGTGAACAAAAACAATAGGGGAATATGCATCCATAACTTGTATTTTATTGCTTCATGATATGCACAATTCAATCTATTACAAGATAAGGGCCTAGATCACCATGCAAGGAGTCCACTACAAGGGCCTATAACACATTGGCTTCACAAAGAAATTTTGACAGAGATTTGCTACAACAAAATTACCTCCCCTTATAATGAGCCATCACACCAATTTATAGAAAAATAAGAAGGGAGAGAGAGGGAAAATGGAAATCCCAAAATCTATCCTTCAACCACTTGTAAGAGGTATTGAATGGAGTAAAATGATATTATATTTCTTTCAAAAATGCTCCCCATACTATCCCATGGCTTACAGTAGTGAAATATGTCAGCCCATGCTTCAATGAATGTGTCTAACTACTAAATAAAACACTATTCCAAACTTGGCCATGTTTTCAGGAAAATATCCTTTAATCCCTCATCAAATATAGAATTTCTTGATTTTTATACGTCGATATCAGAAACATGATTCCAACAGTACCAATTTCATGTGATTTTGTTGAGGAAGGTAAAATTTATGGCTTTCTGAGTGTGAGCAACTATTTTGGGTCTACCAGGCATTTTCTATCATTTGATGGGAATGAGCATTAATTGACTGGAGCTGAATATGTTTCTTTTATTTTAATATATCTACCCTCATAAAAATTAAGAAATCTAATTTTTGTGATGTAGAGGATGTCGTGCTTATTCCAAAAAGTCCAATTTTATGAAAATCGGAGCTCGAGTCAAAAGTTATGGCCGTTTGAAGTTCGGGGTCAAATGTTGACTTTTTCTCTTCATTGCGGCTATTTCAAAAAAATCGGGTCCGTGTGTCCTGGATGTCCTAGAAAAAAATATCCACATCACCCGATTCAGATTCCTTGTCCCCACATGTCTGCTGCTTTTCTTTGGGATGTGAGGGCCGTTGACCTCCGCATTCTCCGCAACATATGGTTCCTTTTGTGGCTTTTTCACCTTTTCACGTCCCACGCGTACCTATGTTCCAGATGTCCCGCGGACCATGCGGGAAGAAAAATTCTAATTTTTCTAATTTTCACTACCTATGGCTATTTCATCTTTGTGCGTCCCATGCATACCTACATTCCGAGATGTCCCTCGGACCGTATAGGACAAAAATGTCTAATTTTTCCGCAAAACACCAAGAATGAGCCCATTTTTTGGATTTTTTTCCAATTTTCTCTAACTTCTTGGGTTTTTTCCTAGATGGGGAAGTTAGAGAGAAGCCAAGGGGACCCCAAAAACATGATTTTGGCCTTGAATCAATTCTACTTGGCTCAGGACTAAAGAATTTGTGTAAGTTATCTAAATCACCATGGGGTGAATTTGGGATAACAGTTTGGCAACTCAGTGGGGTTATCTTCCTGCCAGATGAAGTATGGCCAGCTACATGTAGCAATCCATTTGGCATGGAGTCTATCTAGTAATTTCCCACCTGATCTGAAGTTTGAAAACCTGCACCCTTGAGCCATTAAAGCACTGCTGATTTGATTCTCCTGTGGCTGCAAATTCCTTTATGGGAGTGAGATGAATTGCATACAAGGAATACGATAGAAGCAATAGGACATGTGTATGAGAACTTAGGTAAATTAAACATATTATAACAACAATACAATGTGCATAAGCACTTGGAGGAATGGAACTTCTAAATTAATATTTACAAGGGTGAGAAACTCTCTTTCTAGTAGCAACGTTTGAGATAGATTCCATTGAATAGAATCTACAATTCTTCACCATCCAACTTAGCCAACTGAAAGACATTTCTACCTTTGTATTCAATGATCATGTATGGACCACTCCATATGGCATCGAACTTAGAATGCTTTCCTGGCTTTGCACGATCAGCATCCCACTTCAGTTCAAATCTCTAGTTTGCATATCCTAGCCTTAGCTTTCTTGTCAAAACTCTTCTTGATCAATGCTTGATCCTTTTCCATGGTCTGCATTACATGTTCTCGCATTTCTTCTAATTCCATCAGCTATGCATATCTGATTTCCATAGGCTCAAACTCAGCTAGTTCCAACTGTTTCATGAGTTCTAATGCTGACAACTCAAGTAATATAGCTAGAATCGCTTCTTTCCCGTATACAAGTGTAATGAAATTACTTGTATAATTCAGATCATGAGCAGAAATATAACACCAAATAACACAATATTCTAGAATAATGACCTCAATATGTAATTAGAATAGCTTTGGCACTTCGAGGGGGCAACCTCCAAACCATATGATAAGACTCAAATGCTCCAATTATGATGAACTACTACCTATAATCCCCTATATATACTATTCATATGTTATGGCCATCACCAAGGTTGACCTATTAAGCATGAGAAAGTATAAATGATATTGTAAGCCATAAGTTGGAGACTCATATCCTAATACAAGAAATAGGTTAAGGGCATATCATGCCCTTCCCCAAAGAAACATTGTCCCCAATGTTGAGAATCTTTAGTGCTTTGCTCAGGAATGTCATATCTTCCCATGTTGCATCTTCATTGTCCATATTCTTCCACTTGATCGGTACTCGGTAATAACTGTTTCCTCGTCTCTTAGTGCGTGTTTGAAGGATGCATTCAGTCCCATGATGACTCTCCCCTCCTCATCGAGCTCGGTAACACTATTTGGGCTGATACTCTTTATCTAATTACTTTCTTCGCAAGAAACATGAGAGACCTGGATGTATTCCGGTTGATTACGGAAGTTCTAATTTGTATGCTACTGATGCACCAATCTTCTGCAATACTTGATAGGGGCCATAATACTTCGGTGAAAGTTTGTTATCCTTTTGTTGTTGTTTTAAAGACATTTTCTTATATGGTTGTAACCACACAAAAACCCAATCATCGAATTCAAAATGCCTTTCCGTGCAATGTTGATCAGCCTGTTGCTTCATGTAGTTTTGTGCCATGACCAAGTTCTCCTTGAGACTAGAGAGGACCTCTTGTTGATACTGAATGTGTTCTTCTACTGCTCTAACATGCGGTTTTCCTCTCAATGATGATGTGATGGATGGTGGATGGTACCCATAGAGTGCCAAAAAAGGAGACATTTTAGATGAAGTATGGAAGGAAGTGTTATACCACCATTCTGCAAGTGGAAACCATTGGACCCATCTTTCTTGTTTATTTGACGTAAAGCAATGGAGATATCCCTCCAAACACTTATTTACAACTTTTGTTTTCCCATCAGACTAGGGATGATAAGAAGAGCTACGAGCTAACTAAGTACCCAAACATGAGAATAAATCAGTCCAAAAATTACTAGTAAATATAGGGTCTCGATCACTTACTATAATCTTCGGTGTCCCATGAAGCTTCTGAACTGTGTCCATGAAGGTTACATTTGCTACCATGCTTACGAAAATGGGTGTGCTAGGGTACAAAATGAGCATATTTGGTGAGTCTATCCACCACAACCATGATGACATTTTTTCCTTCAAATTTAGGTAATCTTATGATAAAGTCCATGGAAACCTATTCCCACCGTTGGCTAGGAATAGATAGAGGTTGTAGAAGACCTGGGGATTAAACTATTTCACCTTTATTTTCTTTGACAAACCATGCATTCTGCCACAAATTTTGGACATCCGCTTTGAGCCCTTCCCAGAAGAAATCTTGTTTGAATCGATGATAAGTCTTCAAGAATCCAGAGTGCCCCCTTACTTGAGAATTGTGGAGCTCAGATAGAATCCTATTTTTAAGAGTGGAGTTATTACAGAGGTATAATCTATCTTTATACCATAAAGCATCCCCTTTCAATACAAAATTTTCAGACATGCTTGGATCATTCTAGAGATGATGAATGAGGTTTTGTGTGGTTGGGTCATTTCTCCATTTGGACCTTGCCTCATCTATCCAATCTTCCTATAATATGGATATGGCACATAACAAGGCTACAATTGATTCATCTTTCCATGACAGAGCATCCACAACTACATTCTCCTTCCCTTTCTTATAGATAATCTCAAAATCATATCCCAACATATTGGAGACCCATTTTTGTTGTTCTTCAGATGATAAATGCTGCTCCAAGAAGTATTTCAGACTATCATGATCTATCTTCACTTTAAAGTGTCTTCCTATGAGATATGGTCTCCATTGCTTTACTACATGAAGTATGGCTAACATTTCCTTCTCATAAGTCATCTTGGAAAGATTCTTACCTTTGAATTGACAGCTCAAAAAGGCAATAGGATGGCCTTCTTGCATGAGAACTGCCCCCATACCCACCCCTGATGCATCACATTCAACAATGAATGTTTTGGAAAAATATGGAGTAGCCAAGACTAGAGTGGTGCACATGGCCTCCTTTAGTTTCTCAAATTCTTTGGTTACATCCTCACTCCAATAGAAGGAGTCCTTATTTAATAGAGCTGTGAGAGGTTGAACTATGCTTCCATAATTCCTTACAAATCTTCAATAATAACTCGTAAGCCCCAAAAATCCTTGTAGATTCTTTACGGTTTTCAAAACCTTCCACTCCATCATGGCTTTAATCTTATTAGGATCCACTTTAACCCCTTCATGAGAGACAATGTGACCCAAATATTCAACCTCCTTGAGTCCAAAAGAACACTTAGAGGAATTTGCATAAAGTTGATGTTGCTCAAGGGTTTCCAAAACCTTATTTACATGATGCAAATGTTCCTCCCATGTTTTGCTATAAATTAATATATCATTAAAAAACACTAAGAAAAACTTCCACATGAATGACTTAAAAGTAGAATTCATCAAACTTTGAAATGTAGAAGGTGCATTTGAGGGTCCAAAAGGCATTACTAGGAATTCATAATGGCCTTCATGTGTTCGAAAGGTGGTTTTATGAACATCCTCATCCTTGATTCTGATTTGGTGGTATCCTGAATGATGATCAAGCTTTGTAAAATAAACAACACCATGCAACTCATCAAACAAATAATCAATTATAGGAATAGGAAACTTATCTTTGATTGTGTACTTATTAAGTTCCCTATAATCAGGACACATGCACCACATGTCATCTTTCTTCTGTACCATCACTACTGGAGAAGAATAAGCACTCTGACTATGACGGATGATTCCTGCTTCCAACATCTCTTGTACAATCTTCTCGATTTCACTCTTTTGCACATATGGGTACCTATAAGGTCTGATGTTAGGCGTTGACTTCCTTATAATAACTAAATAGCATGACCATGATCTATATTTAGAGGTAATCCCTTTGGTATATTTTCAAATATAATAGAGTGCGCATTATAAATTGCTTGCATATACGATGGTATATTCTCTCGTAGAATGATGAGCCTCCAATGAAAATAGTTGTGCCAAAAATCCCTCTACACCTTTTTTAGAATTTTGTGCATATGATGAGAACTTACTATTTGTGGAGACTTTTCTCTTAAGCCTCTTAGCTCAAAAGTCCTTCCTTCAGAGTGAAATTTCATGAACAAGTCTTGGAAGTTCATCTCAATGGTTCCCAAAGTGGTAAGTCATTGAAACCCAAACACAATTTCTGCTCCTCCCATAGAAATGGCATACATGGGAATATTTAGTATGTAATCTCCCATGGCAAGATTAATGCTATGGAATTTTATAGAAAAAGTAACAGTACCTCCATTAGCAATCATTACTTGACATTCAGAAGTTGGATAAATGAAATAGTTTAGGCACACTTCTAACTTATGATTGATAAAGTTGTGAGTACTTCTGAATCAATCAACACTTTGTGACCCTCTGTTTTTAGGAATCCAAACACCTTTAGGGTTTGGGGGGTGCTAATACCTAAAATTGCATGGAATGAGATTGTTGGTTGAGGATATCCTGACTCCTCCGTTGGCTCAACCAAGACCTCTGACTCACGAATCTTCATCCTTCTCTTAATCTTCACTAGGCCCATAAATGTAGAACAACTTATTTTCAACACATTTATGTCTGGGTCCAAATTTACTGTCACAGTTAAAACATAACCCTTTTTCTCTTTTTTCTTCAATTTGTTGAGGTGTCAATCTAACTGGTCGAGGAAGTGCTGGGGCCAAGGTGTTGTGATCTTTGGTATAAGTGAAATGTTGTCTCCTACTTGAAATAAATTTCTCCTCTGCCTTTCTTTCCATAATCATTAAATCAAAAACCTTATGAGGATTAAACATATACACCTCATGCTTAATGTGATCCTTAATACCCCCAAGAAATAAGTCATTCAGATTCTCTTCAGTAATATTTTCCACATGTAGAGAAAGGTTTTGGAAGTGATGAATGTAATCTGTGACAGATCCTGTTTGTCTCAACTTTGCTAATTGGCTGAAGTAATTATTTGACACACTAGAACTGTAGTGTAATTGCAACTCTTCAGTGAAGACTGTCCAAGTAACATCGAGACCACTCTTCTGCCTTTGAGAACATAACCATCGATACCAGATGAATTGGTTAGGTTCTAGATATAAAGCTTCCATGGTCACCTTTTGTCATGATGGAATCTTATGTAGTTCAAAGAAATTATCCATTTGGTTGATCCAATTGAGTGTATCCTTTCCATCAAACTTGTACATCTCCAATTTTGGAAACATAGCACGGGCCTATAAAGTGCTCATATTTGAATTATGCACACTTGAAGATCCACTCTAGCTCATGTGTCTATTATGTTGACCTCGAGAATCCACCTTGATTGACATAAGTATGATTACCCATCATATGCGTCTTGAATTTTTGCATGAACTCCTCTAATATTTATCCAATCCTTTCCACATCTTCTTTCTTTGGCCACCGAGATTCGAGGTCTCTCGAGTTAAACTCAAAAGCTTGTATTACTTTATGGTCTATCGAAGTAAACCCTAACCCTGAGGAATGTGTAGTTATATCTTCTGTCTCCAACTCCTCAACTACCATCTCATCATTTTCTAGTGTTTTACCCAGAGTGATGGGATTCTTTTTTCCTCTTGTGGAAGGCCTGCAATGATGCCCAAAAATAGTAGGATGTAGGGATCACGGTAAAATTTTAGGGTTTTCAATTTTGATACAAATTCAGCCAAATATAAAAAAACTTAAATAAAAAACCCCAAATATTTTTTTTTACTTTCCGAAAATGTCACGAATTTGAAAAAATTCCACAATTTACACCCTAGGGAGTGATTTTATGAAAAATCTAAATTGGTAATAACTTTTGTGAAATAAATTAAAAAGTTTGAAATTTTTAGGGAACCTTACTTGAAATGTTTCCCAACTTTGGTAAAAATATCTCGGACCAATTCACTTTGGTGCACAATATATGGTGGAAACAAAAAATTAGGGGTTTTCCCCTAATTTTTGGCTCGAATCGTAGCTCTGATACCACTTGTAATGAAATCACTTGTATAATTAAGATCATGAGAAGAAATATAACACCAAATAACACAATATTCCAGAATAATGATCTCAATATGCAATTAGAATAGCTTCACCACTTCGAGGGGGCAACCTCTAAACCATACAATAAGACTCAAATGCTCCAATGATGATGAAATACTACCTACAATCCCCTATATATACTATTCATATGTTATGGCCATCACCAAGGCCAACCTACTAAGCATGAGAAAGTATAAATGATATGGTAAGCCACAAGTCGGATACTCATATCCTAATACAAGCAATAGGTTAAGGGCATAGCAACAAGATTGTATGGAGAGATTCCCTGTAGACCTCTTTGGGTGTGATTCTATCAGCCCATAGAGCTGATTTGAGCTTTACTTGCCAAGTTATTTGATTATCATCAAGAGTTCTCCTGAAGATTATTAGTAGGTTATTGTTTGTAGACTCTGCTTGACCATTACACCGAGGGTAATAATTCAATGAAGTGCTAAGGTACACACAATTCTTGACAACCCATTCGGTGATATTTGTGCTAAGGAATGCCAATGCATTATCTCGATATGATAGTGGCGGGGGAACCAAACCTCATGACTATCCCTTCATAGAAATATAAGATGTTGGATTCATTTGCCTCCTTGAGTTCCACTGCTTTGGTCCACTTGGTGAAATAGTCTGTTGCCATAAGTATCCACTTGTGGCCTTGACTTGAATTTGGATTGATAACTTCAATGAAGTCCAATCCCAATTGCATGAATGGTTGATTTACTAAAATCAGACAAAGGGGAAGTGCTGCTAACCTTTCTTTCCCTATGAAGAATGCACATCTCTTGCATTTCTTGACCCATGAGTAGCAATCATTGAACACCGTAGGCCAATAGTAACCAACCTTCATGATTTTGAGAGTCTATTACTCATGGAGAAAAGTGGCCTCCCACTTCCTCGCCATGGAACTCATGTAATATCTTCTCAACTTGACCTGTTCCAATGCATCTCAATAGAACACCATTGATATCCTTCTTGAAAAAGATGCCATTAATGAGTACATACAGGATGGCTTGTAATCTAAAGTATCTCCTCTTAGCTTTGTTCCATTCTAGAGGGCACAAACTTGTTTGGAGATAATGCACCAAGTCTTGAGTCCAACATGGAATGGGTGCATCGTTAGTTGGCTATTCTTGATCATTTTGTAGTAATAGGACAACATCTTCTTCACCTTTTGACCCGTCAGGTTGTTTGGAAGCAAGTTGCTCACACAAACCCTTGCCACGAACCAGTTTGGTCACTTTGATTTCAATGTCATATTCCATTACTTGAGTGATCCAACCTGCTCTCTTCTCGTTCAAATCCTTGTTCAGGAGAAAGTCCTTAACACCAACATGAGATACCAGTAGTTGAATCTTATTGTTCAAGACCAAGTGTCTGAACTTCTTCAAACTCTTGATGATAGCAAGGACATGCTTTTCAATGAAAGAATATTTTACTTCGTAATATTCTAGGATTTGACTAAAGAATGCTATGGGCTATTCTGAACCTTCTCTATTCAGTTGTATCAAGATAGCTATGATTGTATCTGATCCTCCAAAAGCATACAACATGAAGTCCTTTGAAAATTCGGGTTGATAAGAGTTGGAGCTTATGATATTGCATGCTTGATGTTCTCAAAACTCTCTTTGCCTTCTGCTGTCCATTTGAATGCAAGAATCTTCTTCAACATCATTGTTAAAGGCTTCACAAGAGTGGAAAAATTAGGCACAAATATGTAGACAAAGTTTATCCTTCCCAAGAATCTTTGGAGAGATTTCTTGTGGTGTGGCAATGGAAGTGTTCGATGGCTTCAACCCTTTCAGGATCAATTGTCAACCCTTCCCTTGAGACAATGTGGCCCAACAATTTTCCCTCGTGTGCCAAGAATACACACTTCTTCGGATTCAATGACACTCCAAACCTTTTACACCTCTGAAACACTTTCCTGAGGTGAAAGAGATTATTTTCTGCATTCTTTGAGAAGACAAGATATCATCTAGGTATACCAGAGTAGTATATTGTTGATTAAGCCTTTGAACGTCATAGCCATAGCTCTCGAAATGTCACTCTAGCATTTGATAGTCCAAATGGCATCTTCTTGTAAGCATATGTGCCCCATTTTATAGTGAAGGTTGTCTTGAATTGATCTTCTTCCTTCACCATTATCTGATTATAGCCTGAGTATCCGTCTAGTAATGAAAACCTTTTTGAACCAGCTATAACTTGCATATTTGTTCCTTTGATGGAAGTGGATAATTATCCTTGAGTGATGCTCTATTTAGATCATGGAAGTACACACACAATCTTATTTCTCCATTTCTCTTTCTCATTGGCACCAAGTTTGAAACACAACTTGAATGTTTGATAGGGAGGATGATACTAGCCTCAATTAGCTTGTTCAACTCTTTTCTCATGAGAGGTTCAATATGGGGATTCACCGGCCTTTGCTTCTACCTGATAGGCTTGGATTCTGGATCCAGCTCAATAGTATATTGTGCCAAATTTGGGTTGAAACCTCTTAAATCCTTGTAAGTCCAAGCAAAGACATTTGTGAACTCTTGACAAAGTTACACAAATTCAGATATCTCTTGTGGGTACTTACTTTTCCAATTTGTAATGTCTTGCCTTCATTTACTAAAATAGGCTTTGAATCTTCACCCTTTACTTGAATGTTTGCTTTCTCTTTCGTAACTGATCATTCGGGTTGAAGATTGACTCCAAGGTTATAAGGCCTTTTGGTAATTTGTTAGTTCTTAGTTGCACCACTTGGTCACCATCTTGCTGCTCCAACTTGTCTTGATTTATGGTGGAGAACTCAACTTCTTTTGTACGAAATTGATAATTTACTAATCATTCTCGAAGACTTGCCAACTTGTGTTGTTATCCGGAACAACTGGTCTCATAACCACTTTGATATGAGGCTAAGATTTCTCACTTTTGATACTTTCTACAACATCAAATGCAACCCCAATTACTACCAGTCTATCTGCTACTTCATTCTTCTTCCTTGGGATGGAATTGATGCTAAAAGCTTCAAAATCTTTAATGAGATCCCATACCTGATTTTTGTAGTTCTTCAATAGATCATTCTTGGCAGCATTTTGTCTTTTGACTTGGTTCACAATCAGCTCACTATCACCAAATACTTGCAAATTCTTAATGCCTTTCTTCCTTGCCCAATGCAATATGTGAATTAAGGATTCATACTCAGTTGTGTTATTTGAGAAAGAAAACTGAAACGGAAGGCCGAGTAATACTTTGTACCTTGTGGTGAAATAAGCATAGCTCCTCCTCCTGCACCTTGTCTACTTCTTGATCCATCAAAGAATAATTTCCATACTTCATTCTTGCCCTTGTGATCTGGCTTGGTGATCTGGGGAGAGGTTGATTCTCTTCATGCAAACAATAAACTCCTAGCTTAGATTCCTCCATTTCTTTGTATGGATCAAATGCATGTCTTTTGTTTTCCCATTCATCAAGAGTCAAGTCTGGAATGCATCCAACCTTGGTGTCAGCTTCATGAGTGCTTGGATAATCCTCTTGATTGAATGTTGAACAATTTGCATTGATTAGACTCAGTGTATGGGGCTCTATGTGAAAATTTGCAATAGGCTCGATCTGATTATAGCCTTAGTTCCATACCTTGTTCTAGAATAACATGTGTGACCAATCAGCCAAAAGATAGCCTCCAATTTTAGTAGTGAAGTCTCTTGACAAACACAATGCAAAGAGTGGTGGCAAGTCTATGACTGACACATCTTGTAACACCATTACATTGGGACACACGTGTAATGTGAGGCTCAAATATTTGATTACTCCAACCATTGTCACTACTTGTCCCATCCAATTACACTACACCCTTAGAGATGACTTCATATTGAAGACCTAACTGATCAGCTATTTGTTTTGGCATGACTGAGCTACTTGCTCCCGAGTCAATCATGTAATTATGTACCAACTTATCTCCTATGATCAATGAGACATAGAATGGAGGGGGCTTCAAATTTTTACCTTGTTTTCCTCCATGATTTCCTTTAGGCTGAGTTGCATTGGTAAGAACTTTTTCTTGTTGATTGGGTGGCTGATTTGATGCTGACCAATTTTCCATAGCAGCCTGTAATAGGTCTCCTATCCTGGGATAGCCAATGACTCCCACATTGAGATGTTTACATTTATTTTCTTCATCTACTCAATGATGTTGAATGGAGATGAGCTATCTCTCTGCTGCCCCTTTCCTTGCACATTCTTCTCTAGCACTTGAGTTGTTGCAACCGACACTTGAGATGGTTTAGAAGGTGGTTTGGGCTGACCCTGCACATTTGGAACTGCACTTTGATTGCCAACACCTTGTGGAGTAATAGAGGGCTGTGGACCATTTGAGTTGGATGACTGTCCTTCCCCAATGTTTCTCTTCTTGGAGCGTGTATTGGCTGCTACACTTTGAGAAGGTATTTGATTTATACCATAGAAATCTTCAGCCTGCCAATTGACAAGCATAGTTTCATTTGGGGGTCCCTCTTGCTGAGCTCCTTGCTACTGAATTTCTTCGTGGCTAGATTCTTGTGACATACCAATGGTTTGCACCATCAGATCCCGATTTAATGCACCATTAAAGCACATTGATTGGTTATGTGGCTGACTACATGGGAAACACCAATCATATTCTTGTGCCATGTTATTCTGTGCTGGAACCAATGCCCTTGATGTTGAAGCTATACTTGGATCATATGGCCTGAAAGGTCTAGCACTGAGGCGATCCTTGGTTACGCTCACGATTTATAGTCTGAGATGGTGGCCTATTTTGCTGGTATTGGGGTCTAGTCTGATATTGACCTTGAGACTGAGCCTGAGGCTGATATGGCCTAGAACTCTGAGCTTGTTATCTTTTGATGGTTACTAGCTCGTTCCCCAAGTTCTGAAGCTATTTCATGACTTCTTGGAGTTCTTTGGAGTTGTTAGATGATGAAGTGGAGCTTTAGCTGAGCTTTGACTCCTGGGGGTGGGTATAGGAGCTAATGTAGGCATTTGGCTAGTATCTGGGCTTCCTAACTCAGGGTATAGAGGCATGGATGGTCTAGGAGTGATTTTACCAGCCTAAATCAAATGGTTCTTAGCCCCTATGGAAAGGTTATAGGCTGTAGGTAAGGTTGTTCCCCCCATTGACTGAATCATCAAAGAAATATCAGAATTCAAAGCCCTAAGAAAGTATAAGAAGGCACCTTCATTAGTGGGATTTACTACTGTTGGGATCCTATCCCAGGTCCACTGAAATCTGAGGTTAAAGTCTGTCAGTTACTCATTCGGGGCTCTCTTGATTGTTGTTAGTTGCTCCAACAAAGATAAGTTGTCACCTTTCTCTCCAAACTGGTTATGGAGAGCTGTGCACAGCTGGTTCTAATTTTGGATAGAGCCTGCCTCAAGGCTCCTAAACCATTGGGAAGCTTTCCCTTTGAATGAAGAGGTGAGTAGCTTGACTGCAATGTCCATCTCATGGATTTCGTGGATTGTATAGACATTCGCAATATCTTGGACATGATCACCAGGAGAAGTCTAGTTTTCCCCAGTGAAATATGGGATGCTCTTTAATGCTGCAATCGGGACTGGATTTTGTACATTCGGGCGAGTGGCCTACTGCCAGGTGAAGTTGACATATGGATTTGGTTGTACCATCCTGATTGGTCGAAGAAATCTAGTTGACTGAATGAAAGGCCTTCTAGGTGGAGGTGTTGAAAAGGTTCTATTTAGTGGATAGGGAGACCTTTGAGCTCTTCTTCCCCTCTCTACATGGGGATAGGTGTAGATGAACAAATAGCCCTTCCCTAGTTCTTGATCTAGTTTGAATTCTTTTCATAAATCTGTCGAGGATTGGACTACGAAACCAATGGATTCTTCCTCTTTTGGAGTCATAGATGTGGAACTTGAGCTCCTTGAAAGCTGGAAACTTATAACAAGTGAACATCAATCTTGTTGTAACTAAAATGAAGAATTCTTCGTCCCACCGTGCATGCCGGGCTGTTATCACCGAATCATAACACCCTTGTTAGTGTGAGTTATCTTATGTGTCCTCCTCTCATGTTGGAGGGTCATCTCACATGGGTTAGGTTTAGGGTTAGGTTTAGGGTTTCATATGTGTCATGCACTAGGGTTACTCAAAGACCCTATATGTACCCCTTTTCTATTCATTTATGAGCATGCCAAGACACTCATTGTCTTTCCTCTATGCAAGCTTTGTTTCGTTAAGCAAGTTCTTCCATTCTTGATCAATTTTTTCTTGTTATCGCTTAGAGCTTTCACGATTCTGTTGGAGTGCAACTACTTCGTGGTGCCTCATTTCCGATTCGATTCTCGCAAACTCTTTTCATGGTATCAGAGCTGAGATCGGGTAAACGTGCACTCGATTTATTTTTTGTTGCTATTACTCTTACTTGGTTTCGTTATTTTACTCTGCATGCAAGTCTTTTGATCACCATTTTCTGGAAATTTATCTTGCTAATATCTCTAACAAGCTTTCTCGAAAGTTTTTGTGTTTTTTTTCTTGTGCATGTTGTCTGTGGTTGCAGGATCCTTGAGTTCTTCAGTCGTGGTTGCTACTCAACGAACTGCTGTCCCTCTGGCATTTTTTTTGCTTCCCAGGCGTTTTTAATCACATTTGCCACGTTTTTTGGTGTGGGCAAGCTAAAACGTGGTTGCTTAGGCATTTTTGGACTCTCCAAGGCATTTTTTTGATTGCACCAAGGCATTTTTAATCATTAGCCATGTTTTTTTGATAGCACAGGCGTTTTTTCATCATTAGCCACGTTTTTTTGATTGCACGGTGTTTTTAATCATCTACCATGTTTTTTTTGCTTCACAGGGCTCTAAAAATCATTTGCCTCATTTTTTTGCTTCACAGGGTTGTAAAAAAATCATTTGCCACATTTTTTTTGGGCCTGCTAAAACAAAAACGGCTTGTACACTCTCTTGATGTGGCCAGGCAACATTTCTCTGCGTTTTTTTGCTTCTCCTATGCGGCTGTGCATCTTATCTCTCTGTCAACTGCGAATGCTCTCCAAGAAGGCACGTTTTTCAGTGTTTTTTGTGGTACAGTCAGTTGGTACAGTCGGTTGGTAAGTTCCTTCTTTTTTATCTCAAAATCCTTGCTTTTTTAACAAAAATGACCTTGTTTTTTTCATGTTTTTTTAAAAAACAAATCAACTTTTTAGTAAGTTTTTTAAAGATTTCTAAACTTCACCTTGTTTCTTTAATATATGTTAAGTTTCTAAAATCAAATTTGAAATTTGTTTTTTAATTAGAAGTTTCTTCAAATATTTAAAAGATCTAAATTAAATTCTAAATCTTTTTCTTATCTTTTTTAGATCTAAATTATTTCCTGAAATTAATTAGATTTAAGTTAATTAAATCTATCTTTTATTAATTTCACATTATCTACACACTAAATTTCTTTGGCACTATAATTTGGTCTATTGGCTTTGTGTATTTTTAACCTTCCGTCGAGTGCCGAAGACGAAGGGTGAGGTCCGGGATTGGCAGGTGGCTAATTCCCCCTCGCAATACAAACAAACCCTATCTAAAATTCCATGCCATTTCCAACGAGCATACATACGACACCCTTTGCATGCATTTCAGACACTTTTTTAATCCGTTTGCAGGCTTATTGGCTTTTTCTCATCAAATTACGGAATTGGTTTTTGCTATAACTTTTGACTCGTTGCTCAGTTTTGAGCACTTCTTTAGTCAAAGTTGCATGTTTTTTTCGCACTCTAGATGATGGGATCATTAGCTTTGTAAACGCACTAATTTTATAAAGTGCCGCATTCTGGGGGGTGTCTTTGTTTTGCTTAATTCAGCTCATTCTTTTGAGCTTTGTTCTATTCTTTTTTTCGTGGACTTGTGAGCGCGTCCGCCACAGTTTTATGACAAAGAGGTTCTTTCGTGCGACGTGAGATGCTTTTTCTCACCACCAGGGTTGGCTTTCGCCTCCTTTCTATTTTTTTCTTGTGCTTGTTTACGGTGTTCCTCTTTTGTTGCACTCCACGAAACACTGTTGTGGTCTCCCTCTTGCACATTATTACGCTAATTACAAGATGAGTTACCAAGTGTTTCAAACCACATGCACGGACCCGATTGTAATCAACGCACTCAACTATAAAGTGCCAAAAGCGGGGGTTGTTATTGTCTTGGGTGGTTGTGTTTCTTTTCTGCATTTCTTTCTCTCTCTCTCTCTCACTATGGATGCACTTTCAATTCCTTTGCTTACGCCATTCAACTTTTTTGAATGGAGATCGAAAATAATAATGAAACTAAGGGGTAAAGGGTTATACCGCATCACCATGGGAACTGAGACTGAACCAGACAACGAACCTGAAAAATCTAAGTGGTTAAACCGTAGTGATGAAGCTTTAGGTCTTCTTTGCATGTCCGTTTCTCCTGACTTGCTCTTCCACATTGAGGCGTCTGAAACACCTACATCTGCGTGGAAAACGTTGGATGTGATGTTTGGACAACTAGATGACATGAGAGCGCATGAGTTGGAAAACGAACTACTAGGGTTAAATCCTAGTGACTTTGAAAACCTACAAGCCTTCTTCTCGAAATTTGTCCACATTAGATTATTGTTAAAAGGATGTCAAGTAGAAAAGAAAGATTCTCAACTGATCTTGTCGATTCTCTCTAAACTAGGTCCCGAATACTCTGTCTTCGTGTCAACTTTCTACGCTACAAAAGCTGCTTTGGGTGATACTTGGATGATGCCCTCCTTTGACTGTTTTTCATCCCAACTCATTCGAGAATAGGACAAACTCATTCAAATGGGGTCTCTCAAGTCCAAGTCACATGCCCTTGTAGCAAGTACTAGCAAGGGAAAGAAGACTGAAAAGAAGAAAGAAACTAAGGATCAACCTAAGAAAGAAACCAAGATCAAACCTAAAAATGACACAAACACTTCGACTTCTGAGCCTAGGGCGTAGAAAAGTAAGTATTTGTGTTCCTATTGCAAGAAGATTGGTCACGACGAGCAACACTGTTTTAAGAAATAGATTGATCACTTATCTCATTTACTTGAGAAAAATAAAATAAGTGTTCCTGAATCAATAAAACAAAGTGCTTCGAAGGCCGAGTCTTCTGACTGCAAAAGGTGCTAGAAATGATAAGAAGAAAGGAAAGGCCCTTGTAGCCAAAGTTACTCCTTCATCGACATGGATTATAGATTCCGGTGCCTCGCACCACATGGGTTCTTCACATGTTGAGTTTTCCAACATCGAACCTTGTGGAATGTCCCAAATCACGATGGGTAATGACACGACAGTGTCGGTAGAGATGGATGGGGGAACATTTAACCAAGTGTTGAGTGTTCCTGATCTCTCTACCAATCTCCTATCAATTTACCAAATTACTCACCTTGGTGAAGGAATGCGAGTGGAATTTGGTCCTAACTCGGTGATTATTCGTGAGCTTAACAATGACACTACAGTGGCTGAGGGAAAGGTAGATCACCGTTCACGGTTGTACACCTTCTCCCACTTTACTTCTGATTCTACGCCCACTGCCTTGCTCACTCATGCAAATGAGGTTAGTAAGCTATGGCATGAGCGTTTTGGACATCTAAACTATCACTTTGCCTTGAACAATTGAGTCAAAACGAAATGGTCAACAAAGTTGCCTTGCGTCAAGTTTTCTAAGGGTCTTTGTGAGGGTTGTACCCTTGGAAAGCATCCTGAAAAGAACTTTGATAAAGGAAAATCCTGGAGAGCCACTCGTCCTTGGATCTTGTTCACAGCGATGTTTCTGGTCCATTTCCTTCTCCTTCGTTTACTAGAGCTCTTTATGTGCTAACCTTCATTGATGACTATTCACGATATACTTGGGTATATTTTCTTAAGCTTAAGTCTGAAGTCTTTGAACATTTTCAGGACTTTAAGGCTCTTCTTTGAAACAGTGGAATGGTCTATCAAGGTTCTCTCGAATCGACAATGGAGGTGAATATGTAAACAATAGGTTCATGGATTTCTGTACTTCTGAAGGGATCTCTCTGCAGCATACAGTTTCTTATAGCCCTTCACAGAATGGAGTCATAGAAAGAAAGAACCGTACTCTTAAGGAGATGGCCACTTGTATGATTCACTCGAAGTCTCTTCCTCCGCAGTATTGGGCTGAAGCAGTGAATTGTGCAAATTACATTTAGAACCGTGTTCCACACAAGGCAGTAAGAGGGATGACACCCTTTGAAGCTTGGTTTGGATGCAAGCCTGATGTTGAGCACTTTCGAGTCTTCGGATCCAAGGCTATGGCTCGATTCCCAAGAAGAAACGCAAGGCCTTGGAACCACAATCCAAACCTTGTATCTTTGTAGGGTATCCTGATGGCGTGAAGGGATATCGATTGATGAATCCTACTTCTCATGAGCTATATATTGAGAGAAGTGTTAAGTTTGATGAGTCCTCTTCGACTTCTACTTCTCCACCTATTGAGGTTCTTCACTTTCACGATTCGATTCTGACTCATCAGATGATGATACTGTTGAGCGTGCTCCTCTTCTGGATCCTCCCGACCATCAGACCTTTGAGTCTTCTGATTCTGACAGTAGTGATGACGAGGACTATGTCCCTTCTCACTCAAGTGAAGAATCTTCTGACTCTGAGCCTGATCCTCCTGGTCCCCTTTGGGCTAGGAAAACTTTACAAAGTGCTGGAGATTTAGTTGGAGATACTTCGGATATGAGACGTACTCACTCAGATTTCATTGGACCCCACTCCTTCTTCACCTCTGCTTCTGATCCACAATCTTTCCGGGAGGCTTCTGGTATTCCTAAGTGGGATTCTGCCATGGATGAGGAGTATTCCTCTCTCATGAAGAACAATACTTGGGACCTCACCACTCTTCCGAAAGGAAGAAAAATCGTTCGGTGTAAGTGGGTGTTCCGAACAAAGTATGGAGTAGATGGAGACATCGAAAATTTTAAAGTGCGATTAGTAGCTAAGGGTTTCTCCTAAATAGCCGGGGTTGATGATACAAAAACCTTTGCTCGGTTGTGCGAAGATGACTTCTATTCAACTGACCCTAGCCATTGCCACAACAAATAGATGGAAAGTCCATCAAATGGACGTTAAGAGTGCCTTCCTTCATGGTGACCTAGAGGAAGAGATCTATATGGAACAACCTCCGGGTTATGTCCAAGATTCCTCCCTCGTTTGTAAGTTAAAGAAGTCTCTTTATGGCCTTAAACAAGCCCCTCGGGCTTGGTATGCCAAGATGGACTCCTTCTTACTTACATCAGGGTTTACTAGGTGTCACTCTGATCCAAATGTTTATATTCTACGGCAAGATGACTCCATACTCATTCTTGTTCTATATGTTGATGACTTGTTGATCACAGGCAGCTCTTCCTCTATTATTGATTCTGTGAAGATTGCCTTAGCCAACAAGTTTTCCATGACTGACTTAGGTCTGCTTCATTACTTCCTTGGGATCCAGATTTCACAATCTGACTCGGGAATCTTGATTTCACAACCTAAGTATGCTCTTGATTTGATAGCTCGGTTTCAGATGTCCGATTGCAAGTCTTCTCCTACTCCTTTTCTTTCTCGGGGTTAAGTTGGTTTCAGATTGCTCTACTCCCTTGGTTGATGGTACTCTTTACCGACAGTTAGTTGGGAGCTTGATCTACTTGACTCACACTCGACCGGATTTATCATATGCTGTTGGGATCGTGTCTAGATTCATGTAGGAGCCACATGAGCTGCATTGGAAAGCAGCTAAATGGATCCACATGCCGAATCTGTTATCACCGAATCATAACACCCTTATGTTTACAAAAGTGTATATACTTGAGCTCATGGTGTGATGGGATAACATGGGTACTATCTCCAAGTTGTGGGACTTGTTACTTGAGATAGACCTCCATAGAAAGTTGGTTCTTACTCCTAAACTACCTGCCACAGTCTAATCTAATACGAGACAAAACTATCTTTCCTAATCTAACTTTCTAAGGGACTAAGGAGAGAAAATGCATGAAAATGAAAGCTTACACTAACACGGTGATACACCAGAAAAGGAGGGGTGTGAGAGTAGTCTTCTAATGTGTGAAAAATAGAAGTAACATGAATACTAGAAGGGGTGATAATAGTTCTCCACAATCTACAAAATGCATTCACAAAAATATTTCATACATACACAATAATAATGAGTCCTTGCAAGAGCATAAAAATAGACACAATACTCTTGTAATGAAGGTTGAAAGAGCAAGAAGAGTGCAAACAAACACAATAGGGGAAGATGCATCCACAACTTGTATTTTATTGCTTCATGATATGCATAGTTGAATCTACTATAGGATAACGGCATGGATCACCATGCAAGGAGTCCACTATAAGGGCCTACAGCAAATTGGCTTCATAAAGCAATATTGACAGAGCTTTTCTAATATAAAACTACCTCCCCTTACAATGAGCCCATCACTCTAATTTATAGAAAAATAAGAAGAGAGAGAGGGAAAATGGAAATCCGAATATCTATCCTTCAACCACTTGTAAAAGGTATTAATTGGAGTGAAATTATATTCTGCTTGCTTACAGCAAGTGAAGTATGTCAGCCCATGCTTCATTGAATGCATCCAACTACCAAATAAAACACTATTCTGAACTTGGCCGCATTTTTAAGAAAATATCCATTGATCCCTCATTGAATCTAGAATTTCTTGATTTTTGTGTGTCGTGCCTCGAAATAAGATTCCAAGTAGTACCAATTTTGTGTAATTTTGTTGAGAAATGCAAATGTTATAGCCTTTTGAGTGTGAGCAGCTATTTTGGGTTTGCCAAGCATTTTTTGTCATTTGTGAGAATGAGCATTAATTGATTGGAGCTGAATATGTTTCTTTTATTTTAATATATCTACCCTCATCAAAATTAATAAATCCAGTTTTTGTGATGTAGAGGACATTGTGCTCATTCCAGAAAGTCCAATTTTATGAAAATCAAGCTCGAAGTCAAAAGTTATGGCCGTTTGAAGTTCGGGGTCAAACGTTGATTTTTTCTCTTCATTGCAGCTATTTCGGAAAAATTGGGTCCGCGTGTCCTAGATTTCGAAAAAAATCTCCACGTCACCCGATTCGGGCTTCCTTATCCCCGCGCGTCTGCCATTGACCGGGCTGTGAGGGCCGTTGACCTCCGCATTCTCTGCAACGTATGGTTCCTTTTGTGGCTTTTTCACCTTTTCACGTCCCACGCGTACTCAGTTCGGATGTCCCATGCAAACTTTGCAGGACAAAAATTCTACTTTTTCTAATTTTCAATGCATGTGGCAATTTCAGCTTTGTGTGTCCTGCATACCTACATTCCAGATTTCCCATGGACCGCATGGGACAAAATGTCTGATTTTTCTGCAAAACACCAAAATGAGCCCATTTTTTGGATTTTTTCCAATTTTCTCTAACTTCTTGGGTTTTTTCTTGGATGGGGAAGTTAGAGAGAAGCCAAGGGGACCCCAAAAACATGATTTTTGGCCTTGAATCAATTCTACTAGCTCAGGACTGAAGAATTTGTGCAAGTTATCCAAATCACCATGGGGGTGAATTTGGGATAACAATAACATGTAGATTAGGCTCATATATTTACATTTTGGTGAACCCGACCTTCAAATTCCCATCCCATTTAGCACTCTCATACTCTCATCACTATGGCTCAATCTTATGAGGAATTTACTAAAGACCATCTTAAATCCCTTAATGATCATATCGTTGAGCATCCCCAAGATCTAGACTTGATCTTACATGCTGCTCGTGAGGAGGCCACCAATCTGGAAGAGCTTACTTGGTTGCAACTATCGCCATTTCCATTACTACTCAACCACCGCTTCTACTCTACCGCCCATTTCTAGCATCCCCATTTCTGTTCCTACCGCCATTAACCACTTCACTCTGCCTCTCTTTTTTCTCACATGTGGCAAGTCTCTTCCACTAGCACTTACAATTTAACCTCCCTCTATCAATACCTCCAAATACAACTTCATTAATTACAAAAAAATAATTCTCACGTGTATCCATCTTTGGATTCCACTTTATTATTACACAATCCATTTGCACCCTCCATTTCCACTTACTTGTTTTCTCCTAATTTCGTCACCCCCAAGCTTCCCATATTCAATAGGCATGGTGACCCACAAGAGAATATTCGAGCCTTCCATGTGGTTAGTTTAGATTTTGTGGATGATCATATCCTCTTGGCTAAAAGCTTCCCTCATAGTCTCCAGATTATGAGATGTGTTGGTTCTATGAACTACCTATCCACTAGGTAACATCTTTCATGCATTTGACCAATGTTTTTATCACTCACTTCTCTATTAACATCGACTCTAAGATATCCTATGCTCAACATGCACATCTTAAATAAGGATCTAATGAACACTTAGTTGATTACGTTTTGTGATACAAAAAAAACTTAGCTAAGATGTCAAATGTGCTTCTGAGGACTCGAGCTTCAAGACTTAATTTAGAATCTATTACCACCTCTCTAGGAGATTTTTCTCTTTGATACGTCTCCCTCATTTGACCAACTATGTCATACTCTTAAGCTTCATGAAACCAAGCTCTTATTTATAGGCAAGCTTAAATATAAGGAGCAAGCATAATATTCTACACGTTTTCAAAGTAAGTCAACATTTAAACCATATGCAACCAAACCAACTGACATAATAGTCACTTTATCGATGCGGTGATCAATCACCAAAGAGCTTCAATCACACTGCCTTGTCATACATACATGAAGTTAATTATTATTCCACATATTTTTCTTCCACAACTTGTCGAAAGTAATCTCATCACGCTTCCTCCTCCACTCTAATTAGATCCATCTCATCCAAAATGTTGTAATTATGATGAAAACTTCCATTGCGACTATCATCAATGTGTAGGGAATTCTACAGATCGTTGTTTCAAACTTCAAAATCTCATTCAAGATCTGATCAAAAATAATAAAATTGAGCTTCCATAGCCTATGAATTCTACACATGTCAATGACAATCATAAGCTCAAGATCTTCAACAATCCACTTCCAAAACATGACAAGAAACCGATTGATTCCTCAACTAATCATACATATCGCATAGTGCCTCCTCCTACATCAGGGGATCTTGATTTATTAGTTGTTAATATAGAGATGTCTCCTCCAATCATTTCTTTCTCTAACCACGATTATCATGTGATATTATATTCTAATCACTTACACATTAGTGACTCTATCAGATCTATCCCAATCAATAACACCAAAGTTGATTCATCATGGCCCATTAGTGTGTGTTTTATTCCACTTATTATTGCTATTGGATATCCACTTTCACAAATTTCATATCCGATGAATAATTCCTATGGCATTGTCAAGATTCATGTTACATCTCGGGGCCTCTTAATATGATGGTGCCCTTCCATATGGGACAAGTAGTCAAAGGGTGTGACATAATCTTAGGCCTCAATTGGATTCATAGGTATAATTATATCATCTCCATGAATAATTTATGTCTAAAATTTATTCACAATAATCAAGTAATTTCTATCAATGGTGTGCCTCCATCTACTCCATGGTTGCCATCTCCTCTAATGGTTTCCATTACATCATCTAGTTTATCTAGTACACCATTACCTTTACAACCTAAAGTAAAATATTCTCCTAGCTCACCTACTCAAACATGACCTATGCGGTCTCATCGCTCTGCTAGTCCAATTTATTAGTCTAGATCCCTCACTAGGATAGATTCTACATCTAGACACACTTCAGCACCTCATTTTATTCCATGTAAGTATCCATCACCACAACATTCTACTTCACATAGATATATATCACCTACACATTTTGCTACACCAAGGTGCCTACCATAAACTCATCAATCACATGTATATAGAATTCAATCACCTTCACAACTTCTATCTCATATACCACTACTATTAGAGCATGGTCACATGCCTTTAGTACTAGAAACATCGTAGAGGACCTTCATCCTTTACTTTTATTAGATAGCTCATTCATCAACAAACACTTGGGGGCATAATGCTTATTTATCCACCTAGCATTAACACACGTCTTATATTCACAACATTTCACACCTAGATTGTAGTATATTATTGGTGAGAAAATCTAATGGGTGGAAAAACTTGTGGATTTATTGCCAATGCTCTGGGAATCTAAGTCTCTCTACTTAACCGGTGTAGTGCTTGTATATGCATGCACATGAAAATGTGGATTTTTGTGGTGGCCTTTTGAACGAGGATCCAACAGGGACACTCCACCGACCATGTAGAAAAGATTGTAGATACCAGTAAGAAAACTTTTCTGAAGAGTGGGAAAAGGGAGTGAGAAATAAGATAGGAGAACTAATGTTGTAGGTAGAAAATCAGATTCTTGCATACATCAATTAGAAGTTTCATTCCATGCATTATAATTAGGAGGAAACAACTCTACACATAATGAAAAGACCAAATGGAATCTATGATCACAAAGTCACAATAAACCCCTTAGTCAAAAAAGGCTCAAAAATCCTTCTTGCTTAAACCAAGTTGTACATAGTATAAGAATGGAGGAAAAATAAAGAGTTGGGGGAAAGGAAGAAATTTTCTATCTCCTTTGTTCTCTCAAGGTAGAATGCACTCTTAAGCTTACAAAATTCATGAGTAACCCTTTGAAATGGGAATGCATTTACAACTTATAGAAAATAATCGACTTCTCATCTTCCTCATGACCCTCCATATGCCTTATTTCTAACTTTAGACTATTCATATTCCCACCAAAATATTTAAGCCCCATTTATAAAATCAAGGTGACTTAATTTACATTGTGTTTCTAAAGTCACTTTTGGGTGACTTAAAGGCATATCAAAAAGTGCAAACCCCAACGAAGAATTAGAACATTTAAAGAGAGAAATTTGGGGAGAGGGAAGAGTGAGAAGAGGAGAAGATGTTGCCCCTGATGAAGTCCGATGATCCCCATTGATTGAAAGATCTGATGTGATGAAACTATGAATCTTTAAACTCATTGTACACTATGAAATTCCTTCAAATCAGCTTGTGAAGACTTTACAAGTTGAGTGAACTGTTCCACTGATGACCGCAACTCCTAGCCTATGTATGGTATATACCTGTGACCCGAACTATGTGGTGAGTGTTGAAAAACATTGTCCAGTTCCTTGAGATGATCATCCCTCTATGCCTCATTATGCCAAACTTTCCCTTTAAGAATAACTTGCTATTAATAGTAATTTTCTGGATGGAAAGCTTACTATTTGTAGTCAGAGGTGATTTTTGCATCTTCTCGACCATCGTGATGTAATGAACTCCATCATTCAATCCTATGCACACTTGCCTTTGTTTTGACCACTTATTGGGGTGACTTACTATTTTTAGTAAGCACACATATAAGGGACTTACTATTTCTAGTAAGTGGTCATTTTCACTATTTACTTCTCTAAACACTCATTCTGGTTTCCTCTCGATCTTCAATTCCCGGTGCCTTTATCTCAGCTACTTTTGATGATGACTTTACAAACATAGCAAGTATGCATAGGAAAACTTACTATTTTTAGAAAGTGTGTTTCTAGTGCTTGATTTGTGACAGAACATACTTTTTGGGACTTTTATTTTTGTTACAATCACACCCTCTAAATTTCACATAGTTTTGCCCACTAGAATGCTTGGAAATAATTTTTGAAATTTTCACCTGGTAGTGGCTTTAGGCACGGAGCTACCATGGCGGCCATTAATGGAGCTTGAAATTTGTAGGTCTATTTTTGTCTCTATTCATAATGAAAAAAATCCATTGTGATAGGTTTTTCATTTGGAGCTCGTGTGTAATTTTTAGCTCTTTTCCATTGCTGAAATGATGGGAAATCTGATGAATGTGAGTGGTGCACAAAGTGGGATTTTTGTTGGAGAAAATGATTAAGAGCACCATTTGACCTATTGTTTGTTGTATCATGATCATCTTGAAAAATTTAGAATTCTGAAAAATATGAAACTTCAATTTGATGTGTATCTTGTGAGATATGAATATTTATCTATCGGGCGACTTCATAGTTATCTGGAAAAAAACCATCATTTTCTTCCCGTTCTTTGTCTTTTCAAAAATTTTGATCATTACTTCCCCTAAAATCTATGTATTTTCATGGCTTAGGTGTTTATGTGGCCATGGTGGAGCTGGTTTGGAGCAACAATGGTGGATTGGGTGTCTAGACAATCATGCACAAAGCCATGACAAGGTATGAAGCTATGAAGGAGAAATGAGGGGGAAGAAACAACTAAGTGCCGATTTAAATTTTCAAAGAAATACACATGGAGGGGATCAGAGAATTTTTGTTTCCCTGATGTCCTTGACCTCAAGGATATGAGGGACATCAATTTCCATGGTGTTTATGGTGATGCCATGTGTCCTCAATCCAACGACATGGATTTACTTAAAAAATACACGTAGGGGCTGAAAGTTGGTTACGTGGGTGTCCAAGAGACTCCCCATAGAGTTTGGGTGCATGTTTTCATGTCTAATGTTCCTCACCTTAGGGAAATAAGGGACATCAGTTTCCATGGTGGTCTAGAGCCGACACGTGGCGTTTGATATGATGGTAGGGAATGAATGCTCAAAAAATGTACCTAGGGGCTGAAAGTTAGTCACATGGGTGACCAAAAGACTCCCCATATGGGTTGGGTGAATTTTTCCATGCTTGATGTCCCTAAAATTAGGGACATGAGGGAAATCAATTTCCATGGTGGTCTTGGAGCTGACACGTGGTGCTTGATCCGATGACAGGGAATGGATGCTCCAAAAATGCACCTGAGGGCTGAACTATCAAGTCTTGAGGTCACATGAGGGTCCTAGAGGTCACATGGGTGTTGGAAAAAATTTTTAGGGGTTGGTTTACCTAACCTTAGGGACTTTGGGACATGAAATCTCGTAAGGATCTTTGTCCTGACATGTGTCCTCTCGAAAATTGACTAACTCCTGAACTGACTTTGAGAGGGCAACTTGGAATGATGATAAATTAAGCTCCCGTGGAATTTATTTGTGAAATTTTATATGATCCTGACTAAAAATGAAATTTTTAATCCAATGGTGGGGGTATAATTTATTTATTAATCCATCTGATCCCTGAAAAATTGGATTTGTGACTTGAGACCCCACCTATAGTTGATAAAACCTGCTGCAAATCCTATGCACCAAGGTGTTGTGAAAATATGATTTCACCATCATGTAGGTATTGGAATCCTATTTCTAGATTTTTTTTTTTACTTCTAACTCCATTTGGAGCTCCCAAAATCTTCTTCTGAAGCCTAGCAGTTGTTTTAGGCTTGTGTATTGCCTAGGCTTATGAACCCTATTTTTACTCAGACTTCTCCAAGTCTTTAAAAATTCACCAAACCTTAAAAATAATTTCCATGATGTTCTAAGGTATTCAATTCACCTCCATGTTGAAATTTTCCCTTCCGTTCTGCTCCAGGGTCTGATCCAGGTCTTGGGAACGCCAAAGGATAGCCCTTCCTATAGCTACCATGTAGTTTGCAAATGAACTCCTAAAATCACCTAGGGGGAATGAATGGAATTTCCTAAATCACCTAGGGGATGATAGAACATTAGTTGGGATGTCACCGACTTCGGACGAGTTGGGGTATCTTGGAATGATAGAACATGAAAAATTAACATTGAGGTATAGTTGTCATGCTTGAAAATTATCAATTTCCCTATTACACATTTGCACGACAACAACTGGATCTAGCTTGGGGACATGACATGGAATGAGAATAGTGAAGACATGACATGGGAATCTAGAATCTCAATTTTAGACCATATAATTCATTGACTAGTGCCTTATCCATTGGGCTTTGCAGAGTCATGTACAACTTACAATAAGAGAGAGAAAGAAGAAGGAAACACACACACACACACAAAAAATGACAGAAAGGAAACACATGAAACAAAACAGAAGGGAAACACACGAAAAATAAAGGGAAACACACCTAAAAATCACCTATGGTACAAGGTAAGGGACAACCCGCTTTCACTGAAGCACTTTTCATTTCTCAAAAGTTACCCTTGAAGAGGCAACACTGAATGATGATGTTCTGCGAATCCATTGACGAGTTCCAGAAAGTATCCTCCCCTCCTTAGCTACTTATGAAATCCAGGTGCTTTCACAATTTTTGTGTACTTGGTAGGAGTGAGTCCTTGTGAGCTTCTTGATGCTCATGTCCTTGCTTGAAAATTCCATTGCCTTCATGTTCTTTGAAATCAATTTCATAGGACCAGTTTCCTTCCATGTTTATCCATATAGCTGATTCTCCATCGAGCATCTCATTGCTACCCTAGGGCTGCTTTTCATTCAAATTCCTTGGATATTCTGAGTTACTTTTGTTTCCAAGTCTATGCTCATTGACATCTTCTCCATGAGAAACATTTGATTCATCCTTTATCTCTACTTCACTATGAGGCATTTGAGTACTGATAGGAGGATCGGAGGAAAACTCATACTTATCTTATATGTCCATGGCACTAGTGAAGAGATCGAGAATCTACTTGATATCTTCCCCAACTTCTACTGCATCCAATATTTTTTACATAGAGTTATGCTTCGTTGTTTTCTACAACTCCTCTTTGTACACCTTTGAAGGATGCAACTCAAGGAAACTATCTAGAGGGATTACCTCATCATTTTGGGAACCACTGCACTCTACCAATCCTTCATCAAAAGGAGCTTCATCTTCAGAGGTCTCAAAATTCCTTGATTCAATTTCTTTGCCATGGAAAGAGTCTTCATTTTCAAATGTGAAAGAAAATATCTCCATTTCATTATTGCATCCACCAACCATTGGCTTGAGAGAAACATCATATTTCTCATCTAGATTTATTTCAACATAGCCCATCTTCACACTAGTTGAATTTTCCAAGTCAGCTTCACACTTGTCTTCCAAATTCATGACTTGCATTAAAAGTTTAAGACTGGTCTCAAGGTCTTCTTTCTTCCGCAGATCTTGGTAGTTCTTATACGGATAGTTCTTTCAAACCTTTCACAAGATCATCACAAGATGATTTTTCTCTCTATAGATGGCCTGATGGAGATCATATTCATCCCCAAATGGGAATGAGAACAACTCCTCATCTTGGATAAGCATATAAGCTGATTTTTCTTCTTGAAAATCATCAAGGAACATCTCCTCTTGCTCATGGTTTGCATCATCCAGCAATTCAAGACTACCCTCTTGTAACTCAAATCTTCTCAATGCTTCTTCAAAGTCCAAATATCTCCAGGAAGGCCTATATGGACCCATCAAGATGGGAATATCCTCTTCCTCCTCAGTTTTCACAAAGTGATTCATCTTCTTGTTACCCTGGTACAAAATGTTAGCTTCTAGATTTTAGACTTTTGTACCATGTACCTCATCTTCTTATGGGAAGAAATTTCTCCATTTCTACCTTCACTGGTATGGTTGTAGAAGACCAATTCATTTGAAATTTTCCTCCTAACTCTTGGAAAAAATTTCTACTTAACATCATTCCGAATGAGGTCGGGACGTCTACTAACAAAATCATCATGAAACTTTCTTGTCTGGAAATCTGGTGAGAGCCACCTATGCATCTTTGACCTTCCCTATAAGTGAGACCTCTTTTGATTCCAAAGTGTAACAAGATCTTCTAGGTGGATTCATGGTAAGTTTGAGAGCCTTGGTGACCTTAAAAGGAGTCACGTTGTGTGAGACACTAGAATCTATTATGCAATTGTTCGGTACATATTCTCCAACAAGAAGGGAGACGTAGAAAGGTTCAACTTTATTAGTCTTTGATGAACTCAGAGAAAGCATGTTCTGTGAGGGAGGTGTAGGTGAGTTTGGTAGCATGCCTTTTGAACAAGAAGTTACAACATTGGGTGTTAGACTACCACTCCTTATATATTGGATGAACCTAAAATTTTTCAAGATGAGTCTCAAATATTTGGTTTCAGTAATATGCACTTTAGCTTTATTTGCATATTCTATGAAGTCAATGGAAGTAGATGTGGAAAAGGTGGTGAAAGAACTAATTTTGGAGTCTGGATAGGCTTGGGAGTAGGATTTGATTTTTGGGGAATGGAGGGTATTAGATTTTACAGGATCAGATTTAGATTTAGACTTGGAAGAGACATCAGAAGACTTACTTGGGATTGCGGGAGTCTTCTTACTTACTACAGGGTCAAGCTCCAACAATTCAGACTTCATGGAAGATGGAAGTGGGGATCCTTGACTGATTATTTTATATTGTGGTGTCAACATAGGAGGATCATCAACCTTCTTTTCTTTTGCAGCAGTGGAGGGATATGCCCTTATCTTGGAATTAGAATGAGTGAATACTGCACATGGTAAACTAGGTGCATCCTCTTCATCTTCTTCATCACATCCGAATACTCATAGAATATGATTTGTGTATCATTCTCAAACTCATCAATTTCTAGGAAATTTCCACCTTCACTTTCTTGTTCAAGCTCTTCTTCACTTTCTTGAAATATCCAATTTACGTTCATGGGTGGGGCCTCTAAGGCGAGCCTTTGGGGTGCTCTTGCAATCTATTTTTTTTTTCTTTGGGAAGAAACTTGTTTATATAATTCCCTTTTCAAATATGCTATATCATTCACTAAATTTTACAGTGATGGATTGGTTCTCTCATCTCCAGGATATTTGGTCTTTTCTTTTGATGGATTCTTGATCTTTCCAGAGAGGATGACATTGTCATCAAGTTCAATGGCCAATCTTTGTGATTCTGTAATATCCCTTAGTTGAACTCTTCATAGGATAAATCCTACCTCCAGTGATTGAGCATTGATGAATAATCTCTTGAAATTGTTTTGAGATGGTGAATACTCTTTAGGTAACTTGTGAAGCAACCATTCGAAATGAGCCATTAAGTCTTTCATGGTTTCATTTTCTCCTAAATTTTTTTGAGCCAACTACACCAGGAGGTTTTGAAAGTCTTTAGTTGATTTAAATCTCTCTTCAAAGGCATCCTTGATGTCATTCCAACCCATGATGGACTGGGCAGGCAGGAGGTAAAACCATTCTGCTACTTTTTCTTGGAGGGACTCCACAAATAGTCTCACCGCAATGTCTTCATGTTGGACACCAAGAATTCCACATGATGTTGTGAAGGCAATGATGTGTTCTTCAGGATGTTGTGTTTTTCACCTTTTAAATGTGGCAAGTTCTTGCAGGAACTTGTTGGTAGATCGTGGAGAGGTGGTTCAAGAGAAAGCGGGCCTGTATTCCTTCCCCATGGAACAATTGGTTGAGGTATTTCTTCTTCGTCTTCCATTGTCGTTTATACTTATACTTCAGCCCTTGCTTCTACAAATTCTTCTTCTTCTACAAACTCGATGTTCAATGGTGGTTGAAAAATGGGAGGACTTGAAGGGGAAGTATCAACAAGAGTTTTGATAGTATTGCCAGGTGAACTATTTTAAGAAATGGATGGAGATGAGGCTTAAGAGAAGAAGTATGGATTATATCTAATTCATTCTTACTAATTTTTCAAAGCCTGGAAATTGGAATAAACAATACCTCTCAACCTTCTCAACCTGGTGTATCTTCCTTTAGCTAGATTTTGGAAACTTTTGTAGTGGGAACATGAAAGGACATTGTGGAATGTGAAAAGTTAGGTGTAGAAATTAGTAGTGTATCTTTCAGCAATGGAATTTCATGAACTCTCCTTTTTTATTTTTTCAATATTTGATTTTTTTTTGAATTTTCAGACCTTGTGGTCATATATTGGGTGCAAATGCTGCTAAATATGCCCCATGGTGGGCACCAAATTTTATTGTGTGAAACTTTTTCATGTGGACCAACTTGTGGATTTTAACCAGTGTAGCTACCGTATATGCATGCACATGAAAAGGTGGATTTATGTGGTGGAATTTTGACCAGGGGATCCCATAGGGACACTCCACTGACCCTACGACAAAGCTTACAGATACCTACAAGAGAGAACTTTTCCTGAAGAGTGGGAAAGGGGAGTGAGAAATTAGAAAGGTGAACTAATTTTATAGGTAGAAAATCAGATTCCTATATACATCAATTAGAATTTTCATTATATGCATTATAATTAAGAGGAAACAACTCTACGCTTAACAACAAGACCAAATGGAATTTATGATCACAAAGTCTCAATAAACCCCTTAGTAAAAAAAGGCTCAAAACTCCTTGTATTGAATGCTTAAACCGTACTTAGTATAAGAATAGAGGAAAAAGAGAGAGTTGGGGGAAAGGAACAATTTGTCTATCTCCCTTGTTCTCTCAAGGTAGAATGAACTCTTGAGATTACAAAATTAATGACCAACCCTTTGAAATGGGAATGGATTTACAATTTATAGAAAATAAACGACTCCTCGTCTTCCTCATGACCATCCATATGCTTTATTTCTAACTTTAGACTATTCATATTCCTACCAAAATATTTAAGCCCGTTTTATAAAATCAAGGTGACTTAATTAACGTTATGTTTCTAAATTCACTTTTGGGTGACTTAAAGGCATATCAAAAAGTGCAAACCCCAACAAAGAATTAGAAAATTTAAACAGAGAGAAAGTTGGGGAGAGGGAAGAGTGAGAAGAGGAGAAGATGTTACCCCTGATGAAGTCTGATGATCCCCGTTGATTGAAAGCTATGATGCAATGAAACTCTAAATCTTCAAACTCATTTCACACTGTGAAACTCCTTCAAATCAGCTTGTGAATGCTTTCCAAGTTGAGTGAACTGTTCCACTGATGACCGCAACTCCTAGCTTGCCTATGGTATACATATGACCCAAACTATGTGGTGAGTGTCAAAAAACATTGTCCAGTTCTCTGAGATGATCATCCCTCTATGCCTTATTGTGCCAAAATTTCCCTTTGAGAAAAACCTATTATTAATATTAAGTGTCCGGATAGAAATCTTACTATTTGTAGTGAGAGGTTATTTTTTCCTCTTCTCGACCATCGTGATGTGATGAACTCCCTCACTCGATCCTGCGCACATTGCCTTTACTTTGACCGCTTCTTGGGGTGACTTACTATTTTTAGTAAGCACACATATAAGGGACTTACTATTTTTAGTAAGTGGTCATTTTCACTATTTTCTTCTCTGAACACTCATTTTGACTCCCTCATCATCTTCAATAGCCGGTTCCTTTATCTCAGTTGCTTTTGATGATGACTTTCCAGACATAGCAAGTTTGTATAGGAAAAATTGCTATTTTTAGAAAGTGTGTTTCTAATGCCTAATTTGCAATGAAACATAATTTTTGGGACTTTTCTTATCATCACAATCACACCCTCCGAATTTCACATAGTTTTTCCCACTAGAGTGCCTGGAATTAATTTTTGAAATTTTCACCTAGCAGTGGCTTTGAGCACGGAGCTACCATGGTGGTCATTAATGGAGATTGAAATTTGTAGGTCTAGTTTTTGTCTCTGTTCGTAATGAAAACAAATCCATTGTGGTAGGTTTTTCATCTAGATCTCATGTGAGTGTTTTTATCTCTTTTCCATTACCAGAATGATGGGAAATCCGTCAATGTGAGTCGATGCATGAAGTGGGATTTTTGTTGGAGAAAATGATTCAGAGCACCATTTGACCTCTCATTTGTTGCATCATGATCATATTGAAAAATTTAGAAGTCCATAGAAGATGAACTCTTGATCTAATGTGTATCTTGTGAGATATGAATATTTCTCGATTGGGTGACTTCACGGTTATCTGGTAAAAACCATCATTTTCTTCCCATTCTTCATCTTTTCAGCACTTTTGATCATTACTTCCCCTAAAATATATGTATTTTCATGGACTAGGTGTTTATGTGGCCATGGCGGAGCAGGTTTGGAGTAAAAATGGTGGACCATGTGTTTGGACAATCATGCACGGAGCCATAACAAGGTATGAAGGAGAAATGAGGGGGAAGACATGACTAAGTGCTGGATTTAAATTTTAAAGAAATGCACATGGAGGTTCTGGTGCATTTTTGTGTCCCCGATGTCCTTTACCTTAGGTATGTGAGGGACATCAGTTTCCATGGTGGTCAAGGTGATGCCATGTGTCCTCGATCCGGTGACAAGGGATTTGCTTGAAAAATGCACCAAGGGGTGAAAGTCGACCATGTGGGTGTCCAAAAGACTCCCATAGGGTATGGGTGAATTTTTCATGTCCGATGTCCCTCACCTTAGGGAAATAAGGAAATCAATTTCCACGGTGGTCTTGGAGCTGACACGTGGCACTTGATCTGACGGTAGGGAATAGATGCTCCAAAAATACACCGGCATTGAAATTTGGTCACGTGGGTGACCAAAAGACTCCCCATAGGGGCTGGGCACATTTTTCCATGCTTTATTTCCCTAACCTCAAGGACGTGAGGGACATCAGTTTCCATAGTGGTCCTGGAGCTAACATGTGGCGCTTGATCCAATGGTAGGGAATGGATGCTCCAAAACGCACCTAGGGGCCGAAAGTCGGTCACATGGGTGACCAAAAGACTCCCCATAGGGTCTGGTGAATTTTTCCATGCTTGATGTCCCTGACCTTAGGGAAGTGAGGGACATCAATTTCCATGGTGGTCTTGGAGCTGACATGTGGTGCTTGATCCGATGACAGGGAATTGATGCTCCAAAAATGCACTTGAGGGCTGAACTGTCAAGTCTGGAGGTCACATGAGGGTCCCAAAGGTCACATGGGGGATGAGAAATTTTTTCAAGGGCTGGTGTACCTAACCTCATGGATTTTGGGACATGAAATCCCACTAGGCTCATAGTGCTGACATGTGTCCTCTACAAAATTGACTAACTCCTGAACTGACTTTGAGAGGGTAACTTGGAATGATGATAACTTGGGTGGAATTTATTAGCGAAATTTTATACGAGCCTGACTTGAAAATGGAATTTTGAATCTAATGGTGGGGTATAATTTCTTTATTCATCCATCTGATCCTCAAGTATTTCGACTTGAGATCCCACCTATACTTGAGAAAAAGCGCTTGTAAATCCTATACACCAAGGTGTTGTGAAAATATGAATTCACCATCATGTAGGTCTTGTAATCCAATTCCCCGAAGATGTTTTTTTACTTCTAAATCCATCCAAATATCTTGGAATCTTTTTCAAGCCCAATAACTATTTTAGCCATGTGTCTTGCTAGGCTTGTGAACCCTATTTTTACTTAGACTGCTCCAAGTATTTAAAAACTTCACCAAACCTTCTAAAATAATTTTCGTGATGTTCTAAGGTCTTCAATTCACCTCTGTGTTGAATTTGGCCCTTATGTTTTACTCCGAGGGTTGAGGCGCCTTGGGAAGGCCAAAGTTAGCCCTTCCTACAACTTCTTATAGTTTACAAATGAACTCTTGAAATCACTTAGGGGGAATGGATGGAATTTCCTAAATCACCTAGGGGGAAGATAGAAAATTAGTCAGGATGTCACTTGGAATTACTGGGTAGAGTCGGGGTATCTTGGAATGATAGAACTTGAAAAATTTGACACTGGGGTATAGTTGTCATGCTTGAAAATTGTCAATTTACTACTTGTACATTTGCACGACAACACATATACATCTTCATCCACACGCTAACAATGCTCACTACCCGAAGACATGCTATATAGTACAAAGGTTCATACTCAACCGCCGAGGGTCTCATTCAAAATTAAACCTCACCTCATCACACCTATATCATTCTACACTTTGATCTTCACATTCAATCAATCAATCTTCTTATCATACTATGCGACATTTTTAGCCATCACCTTATTCACACATATCGTGATATACAATTTTAGGATAAATCATCACCCCTTTTCCTAGCATTCCATCCTTAGATTTTGTGATATATGCTTTGTGATACATCATCATGTTTTCTACCATCATCACGTTCATCTATTTCGTGATATACGCCTTGTGCTACATCATCACACATATTAGCATTTTACTTACACATCTAGTGATATATGCTTTAGGATAAATCATCACACATTAAAAATCCATCATCCCTATGTCGCATACAATATCATCAATGCATTACCATTCCATAATCATCACTCAATTCGTCACCCCCTTTATACATACAACACATTGCTCACACCATTTCCTGATGGCACACTCTCATTTAAGGTTCATTCTTGACTTTTGAGGGGGCATAAATAAATGAACCTCATTGCATATAGACACATCCACTCAAGAGGTATGCTACTCCTATCATTCACTCGTATTCCATCCCACCTCATTTATAGTATACTTGCATATCTTTGTTGCATTTACTCTTGCTTACATTTACTTGCTACATGTTCATTTTATTACACATGCTAGATAGATATATTGTATGTCATTATCTTTATCATACACACATGTGAATTCACTTTCCTTTCTAGTTGTGATCACAAATTTTACAGATCTATTACATGTAACATGGATGCTTGGAATAGTACCTATTACCAGTCCCATAGTGGCTCCTGGGGCATCCAATTTCGTACACTACAAGTGTTATTGTTTAATTTTATTTCACAGACACCCTAGTTTATCTAATTATACACACTTTGACATATATTTTATCTTTCTAACATGCTAATGGGTCCTTCATGTGCAACATTTGTTATGGAGGGCTATTTGCTTCCTTAGTTTTACATTTACACTATTTGTTCTTGCTTGTCATTTTTTGTGGGCTTTGCCCCATGTCATGCTTGTTCTTTGATTACTTGTGGCCATTATGGCCTTGATTTTCTTACGACATCGTGAGTTATGTCCCATGTTTACAACCTAGTTTTCATGGTATACATTGTCTTCTTGCATGTCTGTCTTAGCTTACACATTGTCTTCTAGCTTACATTTTACATGAGTGTTTATCTTTTCTTATTCTAACACTTGTTTTTTCATCCACTTGTTTGCATGTGCCTTCGTTTACTGCCAAGAACATTCCCTTCCCCGTACTACACAATTTCAAAGTATAGCGCTCGGTCCTCCTTTGGGCCGCATACTCCTTCAACAACATCACATACACCTCGAATGAGGGGGCATCATTTGGGTGAATCAGGTCACCCTATAGAATGTTATACGAACATGGTACCCATACAACATAGTTTTTAATTTTAGACGGGATCAAAATCAGATTTGGGTCCTTAACACAACGACGTTTCTTGGATTCCGAAAACCATGGGGAAATACATTGACCTTTCTTGGATATCTAAGACCAAGGGGTGATTACAAAATGATTGGTAGTTTAGCACAATCTACATAACTCCATACATAATGGATTTTACATGGTAGATACTCTTTAGCACATGCATTTATACACACCACTGCGGTGGTGTTCTACACAACAAGAAATAGTTAAAGGTTGGAGGATGAAACAAAACTATTCTCTCTGCACTTATTCCATTTTATTGGTGTGAGATCGCTTGAAAAAATCACATGCAGACATCATCTACAAGATCCTTTCCACACCCCTTTCCTCATCACAGATCAGGTGCACACGTCCCTTTTTCACACTTTCAACATTTTTACATAATTATTTACATACTTTCCCTACACAAATTTTTAACATATTTTTATCATATACATGCATATTTGATTACTTATTGACTTCTCTTTTGTAGGTATGTCCATATGGGAAGTGATAGATAATGTCAACATCATCAACACCAATAACAACATCACACACATCAACATAAACAATAGGTACATTGCGATATCTATACATGTGCTTCCACCCTAGGTTAATTTTCATCATCACTTTTTACACTTTATCCTCCTTACCATCCACATTTCACATTTTTTTATCACTCCACACTTTGTCTAGTACCTCGGTACACTTTCTACATTTATCTACATGGTTATCAAGTACACATATTTATCTACTTTATGTTAACGAGATTTCTGCTCACCAACATAAAGTAGGGGAAAATGTCGACACACAATCACACGCTTTGGGTAATTATTTAGTCATGGTTGCATACTACTATTCATATGATTCCTAAGTAAGAAAAGTAATAATCAACCCATGTCTTTGCCACCTTGCTTTACAATCTGCTTATGTTTTTGGTATTACACCCTTACTTGCTCGGTCTTCCTTTTAATCTTCAACATTTGTAATCCTGGACACCAGGTGCTAGCCGGACGATAGTGTTGGGAACCCTCACTACTCGAGATCTAGTATCCCCTTTGTACTTTACTCTCACTTTTTGGCTCCTTTCTAGCCATTTGAGAATCTTATCTTTTTGGTAGTCGAATTTTTGGGGTTATTACAAAATTCAAGTGAAGGAATCATATAAATATAAAGTATGTGATCATAATAAGGGACAAAACACTAAGCACTATTTATCACCACCTAATGTTGCATCCATCAAGGCATTTAAGAGCTCTATTTTCATCCATCTAGCTCCATCACAAGGGACATAAGGGATGGTTTTTTGTATCACACTTCATAGGAAGGAATTTCATTCTATTCCACACATAAATTTATTACATTATACATCTAGCTACATGTTCACTATTCAATTGTGATGTGAACAAGAGAAACCTAGGGCACAATTATGCACACACACATAGAACTACATTGGGTCTAAGATGTAGTGCAATGCTCAGTTGTAAGTTAACCAAAGTGACACCCGATAACAGCTTTAAACCCTCATTTTACATCTTTCTTTTTTAGGATTTGCTATCTATTTAAGGGTTTTGTAGGTTCATTATTTATTGCAGGTTTCTAGTGACCTCGGAGAAATTAAAGGAAAACACCTTGCAACACCTTAGAGGAGGTTTTCTAAGCATTTATGTAAACAAAGGTGCCTTAAATAGGTATAAGGAACCCACGGGCATCTCAATACATATTGTTCCTCTAGTTCTACATTTTCATGTGCTCCGATCGACATTCACCGCTTTACATTTTCTAGGTTCTCAACTTTGTGCATTCTCCAAAAATCAGAATCAACTAAGGCTTCTTACCCTCTCTTTACACATTAGGGTTTCATTATTTATTGCTTAGTTACTTGGGTGTAATTCCCGTATTTCATTGTAATTTTTTTATTAATGTTATAACATTTATATTATGTTCATATATTTACATTTTAGCTTAATCACCAATCATTCAACACCACAATAATTAATCTCACTTCATGATCCTCATAATGGTCCCACGCCTCTCTCATTACACCACATGGATTGACACGCGGATCCATGGTTCACCACACTATATGTTCTCATTCAAAGACATACTTCTAACACATCTTTGTGTACTTCGTAACATGGGCTTCTCTCGGTATGTATCTCTATCTACTTTATGTTATCGATCTTTCACTCATTAACATAAAGTAGGGGAAAATATAGCCACAAAATCACACACTTACTACTATTTACTATACTACCAAGTATGCTTTGTTTTATATATGGATCTTGTGTAAGAAGAGTATTCACTGATGACCCATTCCATAGTTCATCAACTTATATTTTTGGTTTCTATTTCTTTTATATTTCACACTTGTCACTCATATACCTAGTTTTGGTTAGGTCACATGGATCCTTGTCTATCATTCTTGACTCATTTGTTGTCACTTATCTCCGGACACTAGCGCTAGGACTATACACTAGCACTGCACTCCTATCCATCTTGGGTTCCCATGTATTCTTTATATTTGATATTATTTATTACATTTGAGGTCAGTATTTTTGGTTTTCCCTCTCATATCCTTAGGTACTAGTCGGCATGTAGAGTCATTAGTGTTAAAATTCAAGAAAGAGATCCTTATATAAACACAACATATATACCATTATATGGGAAAAAAATTATTATCAAAAGATATCTATCTACATATCTCAAGGTACTAAATTTGGGAACATTAATCTGCATGCAAACTATATAAGAAGGGGAGTTCATTCTATTCCATTCACACATTTACATTTCATCTAGCTACTGCCCACTATCTTAGCATCATTGGTGTGAGGGCAACCTATGAGCACTATTACACACATAATAACATAGAACTACATTGTGTTTGAGATGTAGTGAAACACTTAGTTGTAAGTTCACCATTGTGACAAATTGTGGACTATTTGACCCTTCATTTTGCATATTTATTTTTAGGATTTGATGTCTTTTTGATGTTTTTGTAGGAGGATATTTGTGTACAAATTTATAGGTACCTTTGATCAGGGGATCATTTTTTAAAGTTCCCTAAACATCCCTAAATGGTGTTAGTGTAGAATATCATCTCGAGAGCTTTCCAACGACTGTGAGAACGTGACAAACGGACATCGGGAGCTCTAGATATGTTCGGTCAAAGTTCAGACAGCAGGAAAGTCAACTCTGGTCAACTGGTCAATATTGGACCAATCGCACTGTGACACGTGGCTTGCCACCACTCATTGAATTAACTTGATTTTCCTATCGGAGATGACAAGTGGACTATATGATGACCGAAAGTTAATTAATTTCGATACCCCATGGTATGGGGTGAATTTTTGTCATTATTGTCTTGCATTATTTTAAGTTGATTACTTAAAAGGAGTAAATGATTGGCAAATAATTAAAGCCTATAAGGGTCTGAGATCAGGTCGTAATAATTTGATTATTTTTGGATCAAGTTTGGTATCAGAGCTGGTTTAGCTCTATATTTGTTTTTCAATAAATCTGATTAACAAAGTGATTGCTTCAAGGTTGGTGCAGTTAGTTCAGTTTGTGTGAACAGGTACAAGTGCACTATGGGCAAGATGTCTAAATAGACAAATCTCGAGGAAATTGAAGATTATAATCACCAGATCTAGGAAGAGAACTCTCTCCTGCGATCAATGTATTACTCCTTGGAAGAGGAGAATGCTCATTTGAAATCAGAATTGCAAACCAAGGATGAGCTCTTGGCAAGGTTACAGTGTGGTGATCAAAGGAAGGAAATACCTTCAACTTTAGATGCAATGACCATGATAGATGACTGCACTATAAGTTGTTCACCACTGGAATCTTCTTCTTCCTCCCATTCGGTTTTAGATTCAGGTAATGAAGTCTTTGGTTTGTTTGAAAAGCATACTAGAGGAATTGGATCCAAGTTACTAGATAAAATGGGATTTGATGGAAGAGGCCTTGGTAAAAATGGTAGGGTATTGCTAACCCAATACAGGTCGAGGATCATCCTCATTTTGTAGGTTTGGGTTATCCTAGTGCGGGAATGGAAATTGAGAATGCTCCAAGAACGCTGATGGGAGACAAGCTTCCAAAAGCAAAGTGAATACCCCACTAGTCCTGCAAGAAGATTCTCGAGCAAGAAAGTTGTGCTTCATCGTCACAGGAAGATGTGGTAAGAGAAATCAGTGAAGAGGTAATGAGATTCCACATCTAGTTTCTTACCATAATCATAAGCACAAGAAACTTTTGATCCACTTTTTTAGCTTAAGAAGTATGGTTATGATTTTCAGAAGATGTGGAATTCTTTTCCATGTAATTTTTGTGGATTGCATAATCATTTAGTGGCTAGATGCTAGAAGAGAAGGAAATTGATGAAGAAGTTGATGCCATTCGTTAGGAACAAGGCAAATCAGAAAGACCAATCTCGTCATGCAGAGTCGAGAAATGGAAAAAAGAGTTCCTCATCTCAAAAGGAGTTTAAGAGGAATTTTTGTGCTCATTGCCAGAGGAATGGGCATCAGGTGGAAAATTGCTGAAACTACATCCATCTCGCCATTAGAGTAATGGCAAGCCAAAGATGGAATGGAGGCCTATTGCAAAGGCGAAGAAGTTTCTACTCCACCACCAATTGACAAGTCAACCTAGGACCAGGTAATACCTGAAAGTGAAAGTCCTTTAAAATGGGTAAGTCAACAGTTTTTCAATTATATATTGCATAATTCAGATTGATGGATCGTATGTAGTATTAAGTTTGGAGATCAAATTTTGTGAGAAAGTGTTGAGAGAAAGGTTTACCATACTCAGTGGATTTTCTTACTTATAAAATTTGATTAATGCTCCAAACATATCTCCTAATCAGTTGGTGAGTACCTATTACAGCTTGGACACATGAATTAACTCATATAAAGCTTGGAGATTGATCTTCCATTTGTGTAGATAATAGAGTTCGCAGAGATCAGCTCGGAACTTCATTCTATGTAGAGGCATTGTGATCGTGCAGTAGAATGGTAGCTAAATCACTGTTGGAATTGATGTCAGGTCGAACTTCATTCTGTGTAGAGGCATTGTGACCGTGTAGCAGAGTGGTACCTGATATTAGTATGTCAACAAGAGGAGCTCTAAAAGGATCATCTCGGAATGTCATTCGGTGTCAAGGCATTGCGACCACACATATGAATGGTAGCTGATCAACAAACTTAGCATCGTGCATTGGAGGCTTGAGGTCTCACGTGCTTATCATCATGCATCGAGAGGTGTTGATGTCTAAAATGAACTTAGCATCATGCATTGGAGGCTTGAGGTCTTACAAGAGGCTTAGCATCATGCATCAGAGGCATTGAGGTCTGTAACAGACTTAGCATCATGCATCGGAGGCTTGAGGTCTTGAAAGAGGCTTAGCATCATGCATCGGAGGCATTGAGGTCTGAAAAGGGACAAGTCATTGTCCATCATTGACATTAGATCAATCAAAGCTCTACGTAACATGGAGTTCCTTCAAACCAGTTTAGATTTTACGAAATCAACTCGAGCCAGGAGCTGTGTTATAGAGTAAAAGAAGATCCTTGTTGTCAGATATCAAGAAGCTTAGCACCGCACAGAAGGAGCATTGAGGTTTCATTCAGAAACTTAGCACCATAAAGCGGAGGCATGGAGGTCTTCTTCGGATATCAGAGTGGCGCAACGAAAGCATCGTGGGCCCATAACCCATAGGTCCTAGGATTAGAGCAAAGTTGTCAAAGTGAGAATGTTGGAGGAGAAGACCTAAGGGTCTACTACAACAGCACTTCCGAGGTGGTAGCAGAGTTTTTCAGATTCAGGATAGTATGGAAGCTTTTTGGGACAAAAAGCCTTTCTTAGTGGGGAGGTGTGATCAGGGGATCATTTTTGAAAGTTCCCTAAACATCCCTAAATGGTGTCAGTGCAGAATATCATCTCAAGAGCTTTCCAATGACTATGAGAATGTGACAAACAGAGATATTGGGAGCTCTAGATATGTTCATTCAAAGTTCGATAAAAGGAAAGTCAACTCGGTCAACTAATCAATATTGGACCAATCGCACTGTGACACATGGCTTGCCACCACTCGTTGAATTCACTCGATTTTCCTATCGGGAGACGACAAGTGGACTACATGATGACCGAGTTAATTAATTTCGATACCCCATGGTATGGGTCGAATTTTTATTTACTTGGTAAGTCCACTTACACACCATTCCAAATGCCACACACACACACACACAGATATATATATATATATATATATATATATATATATATATATATGTGTGTGTGTGTGTGTGTGTGTGTGTGTGTGTGTTCAAACATTAGTATAAACCACCACATGCTAAGTCCATTTGTGAAGGAGGGAAGCGGTTGTTGGGTGCTTAAAGCCATGTGCGGTATTATCCACGTGAAGAAGGACCACGTGAAAGGAGGATGAAGTGATTGTTGGGTGCTTAAAGCCATGCGTGGTATTATCCAAGTGAAGAATGGAGGGGAAACCTTACCCAAATATATGCCACTCCATTTGGGATTATATCCCATTAAAAACATTCAAAACCGCTCCCCCTCTCCTTAGCCGCTAAAATGGATATTTATCCCATTAAAAATGCAAACCGCCCTATATGGGTATGTAATCCCATTAATTTTGCTACGGGTGAGGCTAAGGTTTAAAAATAGCCTTAGGATAAATTATATTGCATTTTTTAAGGGCCCTATTTTTTGTATAAATAGGGAACCCATTCTATTGTAAGACACACATTAGTCCAACAAGCTTATTATTTGTTAAGCTTTTTTGTGAGATGTGTCAACAAATATTGTTTATTGGCCTATTATTTTAGGCAATAGTAGATGAAATATTTGTGATTGGGAGTAAATTATAAACTACCCAATAGGCCCATTGAGCCACACCAATTACTTGCAAATCCTGGATTGTCGACTAGAGTGCTAGCGTCGCATTGATAGTGTCGGGAAGGACGATCAAAGCCGAAGGAGATTGTGCATCAGGAAGGTGAAAAAAATTCGACTGATCATAAAAAGTTTTTGAAGAACTGGTGTACTGATAGGCAAGTAAAATTCCATTAGGTTTTCTTGTGAAAGTACTATTTTAACTTACAAGTTTTGACTAGTGGAACGGTTTGACCATAAACCCGGAGACGTAGGCAATTTTTGAACTCCGCAATCAATCTATGTGCAATTGGCATTATTGTCTTGCATTATTTTAAGTTGATTACTTAAAAGAAGTAAATGATTGGAAAATAATTAAAGCCTATAAGGGTCTGAGATCAGGTTGTAATAGTCTGATTAGTTTTGGATCAACCTTGGAGATCCAAGTGTGAAATATAGGAGACCAAAATAGAAAAAATACGAAGCCCTAATGACACTATCGTAACCAAGTTCTAACCATTTTTGTAGATTCCAAAGACTCCACACAGAGGTCTTGGGCACCCGTGTCCATGCATCGTGAGAATTTATACATTTTTATGAGCTTGATTATGATGGTCTGTTTTCATGTTCCATCACATTTTCTAGTTCAGACTCACTTCGGGATAAGAGAAATTAAGATAAGTACCTTACCCCTCTCATTTCCTTTCATAATTAAAATTAATAAATTATTTAGCATTTATATTTCATTGTTTATCAGTTATAACAGATCTTTACATTCATATTTTAATAAAATATACAGATTTTATTAAATCACATATGTATACATGTCTTATTTAACCTAATTAGGGGGGAAATAATTTCAAGTGGCACTTGCTACTACAAGGATATAAATATTTCCAATCTAATATATCATTAAAGGAATACATTATTCGTTGCATAGGGGGAGCTATTTTGAATTCAATACTACACATTTTGTATTAGGACAAAGTAGTTATAGATAACTATTATTTTTTCCATTGACAATAGGAACAATTATCTAAAGGGACACTATTTAAATCACACACACACTCTAACTAAATTGATTTTGAAATTTAGTGTAACGCTCGGTGAAAATCACATTCAGGTGACCACCAAGGTTAGTCCGACTCAAGCATATGCATAGTTTTATTCATCTAATGTGTGCTTGAGTATTATGTAGGTAGCTAGGGTTTCTTTTTTAGGTACAAGTGTGGTAAAGAAGTAGTGTAGAGAACCTGACATGACCTATAATGAACAAGAAGTGACAAAGAAAGAATTAGGACTGAAGCCCTTTCATGTAGACACAAGATACTCTGAACATATGGTAGTTCCTGTGGCCCTATCCTATCCTGTGTTCTTCTATCTATGAGATCGTTATAGTCTATTTTTTGATAAATATCTTATATAACCTATAATCTTCTTTCCAAATCAGTCTCTAGTCTAGAATCAGTCCAAACCTATAGATACAAGTTAAGTTACAAATCCTATATATCAATATTTCTTTTATTGATTTAGCTTGATCTTGTTTGAATATTGTTATATTTATCTGATCTATAATGTGCTTACTTTAAATTTAATTTTATTAAATCATTTGGTTAATTCATTCCTTATATACACATTATCATATATTTCATGGATTCCCATACCTTTTATTCCAATGCTTCCTATTATATATCTAATATCAACCTTGTAATATCCTCATTAACCATGGCCTAGTTGATCGTAGATCTAGTCTTAATATATGCACTTTGTTCTTTATCCATCAAATAGGACTTTATGTTACTCATCTCAATCCATATACTCTTTGTATCTATGGATTTGATGATACACCTAAGCAAGTATTGGGCACAATCTCTCTTCCCCTTACTATGGGATCTTACACTCTTGATGTTCTATGTCATGTTATGCCTCATGATGTCCCTTATACTATCCTTCTAGGCCATCCTTGGTTACATACTATGCATACAATTATTTCTACCCATGCCCTTGCTACACCTTCTTCCATGGATACTACTACAATAGATTCCACACCTCATGTTGCTACTCCTTTTGATATTCCCTTCATACATGATGTTGATGACATTACCATTGTACATCCTTCTCCTCTTAGGATATACACTAGTGCCACTGATTTAAAAGATCAATTTTCTATTGGTACCCGTAACACTCCTCCCATCTTGTCTCTTTCTAAATTCACTTTTATTAATCATATGCTTATTGATTCTAATGTTAGAGAACCACATGTTGATTTGACAATGATTCCTAATGCTTTCAATTTCTGAGATTATATGCATGATTTATTTACTATGGTTGCACCTTATCTTGTTACATCCATGGGGGAAATCAATTCCCCTCTTTCCACATTTCTATCTATGGTCATAGGGGCTAATTCATACTACTTTATTACTTTTGATCTTCCCAAATTGCACCTATTGCTTCTGATGAGTCTTATGTCTCTCCCTCCATTGCTTGACATTGATACTAATGAGCCTCCTAGAATTACATATGTTACACATATTTTGAATCACATATTGATCCTTATGTTTGCAATTAATTTTTCCACTATTTCCAACACACCCAATGTTACACCTATTCTATTTTCTCCTAATGGGTACATTATTATTGTTTATACACTTCCTACTCATCTAGTTGGGATCTTGGAATCTATAGGGTTTTCCCCTCACCATGTTGACATTATTATCTGGTAGCTCTTGTGTTTACCAATGTTCTAGTTATTTTATTCTCAACATGCATGAAACAATCCTAATCCACATGCTATGATACATGCACTTTCACATGAATCTAGGTCCTTACCTCATGTTCACATATGTTCATATTATTTAGTAGATCATGGGCCCTTTCCTATTATCTCATTGCATACACATGTGGATGCATCTTAATTCCCCACAATACGTAATGATACAATTGTATTATTGGTTCATAATTGATTGTTGAGGAATCCTTACCTACATGAACCTCACTTTGCACACACACAACTGGGGGCATCCTTATTCCTCCCTTATAGTTGTTCTCTTTCACATATTTGTAATTAAAAATCCAAAAACATGTTTTCTTAGATCTTGATTAGATGTAATCTTGCTTCTTTATAATACTATATGTTACACCTTTGCTTATCATGTTACTATGGTTCATAGTATGCTTTATCATTTTTCATACACACATGCACATTCATATGGTATATTGAGGTGAATGTAGGTCACTTACAGTTATTAAAAATGTATGATGCTTGGCCCTATCCATTACTAGTCCCACTGAGGCTCCTAAGGGCATCTACCTTTTCCCACTTACTATCATGTTCTATCATTGTAATATTTCAAATTTTCATTCCTATATTCAGATATTACATTATGGAATACTATTTATCTTTCCTAACATGCTAACGAGTGCTTCATGTGTAGAATTTTCCTTATAGGACTCCTTCCAATCATGGTTGTATGATTTTCTTGTACCTTTTTCTATTGTTTTTGGTTATGCCCTATGTTTTATTATTACCTTGTTTACACAAGCCTTGATGGATTTGATTTTCTTGTGAAATCCTAAGTGGTGTCCCATGTATACAACCAAATCCTCATTGTGTCCTTGTTTTTGTTTTCATATATGCTTTTACTAGTTACTATTTCGTGTGCATTGCTTATTTATCACTAACACTTGTATGCTAACATGTTCCAATTGTTTTCCTTATGCCATGGTAACTACCATGTGTAATCCCTATTCCCCTATAGGAATCCCTATATTAAATATGCATATTAGTTAAAGCCTTCTTCATTTGGGATATGTTCACTTTTATTCATCTCATGCACCCCAAATGAGTGGGAGAAAAATTGGGTGAAACTTTTCACCCTCCCAACAATCACATAAAGTAGTTACAGAATCATAACCAACAGAAAAAATAGAAATCACTTATAATGTGGCTAGAAACAAACTTGGCCACAAAAATTATCCTGGATAGAACCACGTATTATAGACAGGGAGTAGTGGGAACCAGTGTCCCACTTGGGAACTCCTGTACTAGGGGTAAAAATAGTTACAAAGTAATTTTTTCAGAAATTTCACAAGATTCTTCTTCTCCGCTTTCAACAGTTTCATAGTTAGTTTTAGATTACAATAAGTTACTAATAGGAACTAGACAAGGAACTAACTACTTACTCAGAAACAAAATCAGAACAAATAAGGAAGTGAAACCTAAGGCATATACATGATAGTTATATTCCTGGAACAATTTGTCACCCGAGGTAAGTTACAAATTAGGTTTTTGATCATCTGCAGTGGCACTTATATGTGGGGAAGCATTAACAATTGGAGGGAAAATCCTATAGTTCTCCCAATATAATTTACCTTAGTGGTGATAGGAAACCTAAATCCAAATATTAGCATAGGGATGCTTAAATATCTAATTGGTAACAGGATGCCCAAATCCTTTATATTATTCCAAACAGATCCTAAATAACAAGTCTACAAGCGAACCAATTTCTATCTCTTTCTCTTCCAAAATTTTAGGTGTAATCTAACCCCTTGGTTTAGATTTTTTCTAATACATATTTTTGAAGGTAAATTTTAATTGTATTTATGTAGAGAATTTACTACATTAATATTATTTGGTAGGTCATATCTTATCCCAAAAAGGAAAAACGCACAAGAAACCATGAAGAAAAACTCAAGCATGCTCCAAAAATACAATATCCTAAAGAACTACACACACATCACCATTATTCCATGCAACAAAGGTCATCCCTAGGATCCTTATGCTTCCTTCCCTTAAAATCCCATGGTACACCTTTTGTACTATTCCATCGACATACTAAAACACTCCTTCAACACACTACTAGGTAAAATCATCTTTCCACATGCTAAGGTGATTTTTTTTTTTCCACTTTATATTATCAAATACGTATTCACCAACATAACATGGGGGAAAAGGTAGTCACTAAATCACAAACTTACTATGTACATATAGCCTCTAAATATTTCATTTATATGCATGATTCTTAAGTAAGAGAATTAGTCATTAACAACACTTGTTTTGATTTGATATTTCTTTTATCCATTTTATATTCATTACTTGTATTTTCTGGATATACACCTTACGTGTTTGCATACTAGCTTACATCTTTCTCACATGACTACACTATTTTGTCTTTTTGGCACCCTATACATAACGCCCATTAGGGAAAGGAACACTTAGGAACTATTGCCCATTTTGGGTGCTTTTTTCCTCCTTCCGTATTTCTCTAAGTTTTTAGATGTTACATAATTCATGTCTTTATTTACTACCTTGGGTCAGCCTTTCACTTATTAATGACAAAAATTAAGTGAAGGAATCATATATATATATATATATATATATATATATATATATAATTTCAAGAGGCACTTATTATTACAAGGAGCTAAATATTTCTAATCCACTACATCATCAAAGGATTGAATTATTCACTGCATAGGGGAACTATTCTGAATTGCATACCACACATTTTACATTGGGAAAAGTTTTTTGTAGCCTGTTATTCTTTTTGCTGCCACTAGCACTAGGGAAACCTAGCTCAAGGGAACCTATTCTTATCACATGCATATATAAGAACTACATTGAGTCTAAAATATAGTGTGCTGCTCGATGACAATTGCATTAGGTAACGACTGAGGTTATTCTCAATCAAGCATATGCATATTTTTATTCATCTAATGTGTGCTTGAGTATTGTGTAGGTAGTTAGGTATTTTTGTAGGTACATATGTGATAAAGTAGTAGTGTAACAAACTTAACATGATCTACAATGAATAAGAAGTGAGAAAGAAAGAACTGGGACCAAATCCCTTTTGCAGACAAAAAGCACCTAGAATGACGCTAATGCCTAGGTGGCCTATCCTCTCCCAAGCGCTTATGTCCTTGAGATCGTTATAATATAGTTTCTGATATAGAGCTTACATAATCCAAAATCTCCCCTTCTAGATTAGTCTTTAGTCCATAATCAGCCTCAATCCTACAGATACAAGATGAGTCATTCTACAAACCCTATCTATTGCTCTTAAGTTTTTACTTCTTTAGCTTGATATTTTTTGAATATTTTTACATTTATATTATCAACAACGTCCTTAATTTATATTTAATTTTATTATATCAGGAATTAAAACTTCCACTCGCTTTTAGTACTATGATTGAACCTCCATTTATGGTTGCGAACATGTTATTATCAACGAATTCAAGTACTAAAATAATAATACATAGTGGGAATTTGTTATTTATTAACTTTAATTTTTCATCTAACTATCAAGATATGTGTGTGTTCCATATATAGTCGTTAAAAATTTATTCTTTGAATTTGATCATATATTTTGAAATAGTTATTTATTTTGTAACAAGATAACACCTTTTCCATATTTTAGTTGATATGCCACATATTTTTTACTTGTTAAGACAAAATAATTCTTGTCCAACTTAATGTGTAATCTCCTCATGGATATTTATTTTTAATTTTGGCAATCTACTATAGATGTTGCAAGTTCCATCCAAACATGTTTTGTTATAAAAATTATCCAAGTGTTCGTCACGAAATATGGTAGAGCATATCCCCTTGTTGGTTTTAGTGTAAATTTCAATTTTCAATCTTGAAAAATGTTATTAGTGTAGACACTAAAATTAGGTCACACTCCCCCTTCACCCCACCGATATTAATTTAATTAAATTAATGCTTTATCCTCACTATATTTATTATTTAAATAATATCTACACATACAGTTCACTTAGACACCTCACCAAGCTAACTCAACCTAAGACCTATTCTTAGCAAGTTACCATAACTAACTAAGACTTACCCAAACCCTAAAAATCAATGCCTACATTCCCTCTAACCACATTCCTACATGCTCACAAGAGGCTCTGAGTCTAATCCATAGGATAATGACATGAGATCTAAGGAAATCAAGAGGATCTCCCTAAGTTTAGTAAACCTAGAAAATCCCACCTTGACCGATGTCGGCTACCCCTAACCGTTGCCGGTTAAGTCGAAACGCCATCGGTTACCTTTTTAACCCAAAATAACCTTATTCTCAAGGTTGGAACTTGGAACTTGGAAGTTGGAAATAAGAAGTTGATGAAAAATAACAAATCTTAGAGAGATAATGCATCTTTAGAGAGCCAATTCCAACAAGAACTCACATCCAAGGAAGGAGATTGAGGATCTTCTCCTGCATAGCCATCCCAGCCATGTTCTGATCTATCTAAGCAAAGAGGAGTGTGCATGTAGCCCATGCAGAAGATTTTCTTCAGTTGGTGATCACTTGTAGCCTTCAAATCCATCATCAACACCTCCATCCTTCACACACGACCACTAGGAACAAAACCCAAGTAAGTATAACATCATACTTTCTTGGTTATTTCATTTCATCATTATTTTATCATCCATTGTTTATCTTTCTCTCTATTGACCTTCTCCAACATTTTCACCTCCATAAACCCATCAAAACCTCACAAAAGCCTACTCTAGTCACCCATTACCTCATCTCGACCAACCAAAATCCTTTGTACAATCACAAAGGAGACCAAAACCCTGTTCTATGACATTTCCAGATCTCACAATAACTAGCACCGTTATACCTAACCGCAGTTGGTCACCCCTAACCGACGCTCGGTCTCTATGTTTGCCCACACAACCTTAAACAAAGACCTACCCACCTAATTTTACCTCACCCTCACTCACCTGTGACCTACCCGAGACCTTTATCGATCTCGTAGAGATCTAGAACCTATCCCTTGACCTTGGATTCTATTCTAGCTTAGCCTGTTAGATTAGATCTATTTCTTATTGTGTTTTTAAGTGAGATACCTAAATCATTTTAAAATAACAATAGGATTTACTTTGTTTATAGCATTAATTTGTTTAAAACAATGGATTGAAAGCCATCTAGGAAGTATCATACTTCCTAGATCTAGCTCACGCTAGGCAGTTCACTTCCTATATTGTTTAATTCCTTATGGTGGTTTTCTTTTCATTACAGGTAGTTCCTCCTAGCCAAAGGGAAGCTCTCTCACAACTATGGATTCGGAAGTCATACATGCAACAACCCATCAACTAACATTTGAATAGGTATTCCTCCTACGCTCGTTACCCTATCTATTTCGTCAACAATTCAAAGAAACAATCTAAGAAAAAGGTGAAACATTTTGGCACGCCTGGTGGGACCCATCCAGGGTTCCTTGCATTTCATTCATTCCTAGGAAAAAAATGTGTTTGTTTCCTTTCTAAAAAAAAGTGTACACACTAATTTTCTTCCCTGGTAATCCACTTCTTCTTTCTATTTTCTCTAAAGGAAACTTTTCTTTTGGTGTATTTAAAAAGAATCATTTCTTCATGTTTTCTGCATTGTAGTGAAAGAGCATCCCTCTTCCTCTTCATCTTATTGTGTCATCCAATTTCACATTTTCGATTTGGGTTTAAAAACAATCACATTTCATTCTGATTTATTGCATTAGCTCACATTAAATGAGGGCAACCTATATGCTGGAGGTCATGACCAGCTGATGGTTGACAAACAAATCGTAGAAAAGCACTTCTATCCTTTTCTCTTTCTCTGAGTTTTACCAAACCACACAAAAATTCAAATACATACATTCTTAAACAACATATTACCTGGAAGAAGTTGTAGGTGATCACACGATCATGACACAGTGGGCACCCAACTCGCTGCTTTGTCGAGTCATACTTCAGAGCGAAGCCCGCCCCACCATAACATACCTAAAACCTCACCCTTTAGATCTCCTTCTTTGTAGGAAGCCATCCTCACCAAAAACTATATTTCATAATTCATGTGTCAGTCCCTAAATAACATAAGCTAAACAAACATAATAGAAAAGGGCACTCTTAGGATCACATTTTCTTAGTGTTTCTACTTGGCTTGCATTTTGAGGTGAAAGATCACATTCATCACTTTTTTGTTCATCCTTGCATGCTCCTCATCATAGCTGGTGTATTCTGGCTTCACTTGAGTGTGCCTAGGCCATATCACCATCATTCTTAGAATTTTGGGTCTAATTCCACATCAAATTTTAATTCACAACCACTTTTTCTTCATCATTGTTTCAATTCCACAAGAACCGTCATCGCTTACTCTAACCACCATCGTTATACCCAACCGACGTCGGTTCCAATCCTTTTACTAACCTACTCAAAAGGATAGTTTCACTTCACATTTTCCACTTTCCACAGTCTGCACTTTCATTTTTCTCATTGACATTTTAAATCCTTCATATTTGGCATACTTGTCGATTTTGCCTTATGGCTCGTTGTTTACTCACTGTCTATTTTCTACAGTGACCGGTAGCAGTTACCCTTGACCAACATTGGTTTTCCCTAACCAGAATCGGTTAGCCTTTTTCACATTTCAGCCACCATTCGTTACTTCATCCATTGTTATCACCAAATTCACATGTTCTTGTTGTTCTCTATATCATTTACAGAGAAGCAACCCTACCTGATCAATACTAGTTCACATGGTGCTGACCCGAAGACAAGCAAGCACCCTCGTGTTCCATGCCAGTTGCCAACCACTCCCACCTAGTCCTTCACCACCTTCTATTTTATCACCAGCCATGGATCCTATCTAGCCTACTAATATCACTACTAGAGATGAGGAGTTCACACGACTCCTTGACTAGAACCCTACCGCCTTGCAATTTTACCTCTCCCACTCATCCACTCGAGACGCCTTGGGTTAGTTGATATACGGCATGCCCGTATCTATCCCCCCGACTCTCACACCCACTTCCACATCAGCCCCATCTGCTCCATGCTTCCCACATCCACCTTACCCCTAGTCATTTCACAGTTAGGTTCTATACCTGCCATGACTACCGCATCTGTTATCTCTGTGGCACCCATTACATCCACCATACCCTCGACAATTACCCCAAACACAACCTCATCCACCCCTCATGTCTCACACATACCTATAGCTACGTTCCCACCTCTAGTGTCGGTGACCCCTACCCCATTTCAGAATGTAGTTATTTCCATTCCACAATCATTAGCCCCTATTGCCACTAGGGTTACCACGACCCTTCCTCCCCCATATATGTACTACCAACAACCGCCTATTTCATCTATTATTCATTCGGATATGTACCCCTATTTCATTACCTTCTTCTCCACCACCTTACATGGCAGCCCCATACACTAGAATGCCACACCCATTATATGTCCAAAACCAACCTCCTCATGCTATAGGAGGCATCCAATCATCACAACCCACCAACGACCTAATTAAATTGATGATGGACAAGATGCAGACACTAGAGGCATCGGTTTCAGCTCCCATAACACTCTCACTTACGATGAGATTTGCAATGAGCCTATTCACCCATCCATTCCCATCCATTCATACCCTGTGCATTAGGAAATTCCTAAATTCAACCGCTTCAATAGTAAGGAAGACCCACAACAACATTTGCGCTTGTTTAAACACGGTGTTATCTTGATTGCTCATTATGATGCCTTACTTTTAAGAAATTTTCCCATGTCCTCACTTTGGACTGCATTAGATTGGTATAGTAGGTTACCTAAGCACTCTATATTTTCATTCAATCACGTAGCCCAAGATTTTTGGATCATTTATCCATCAATATCGCTAAGAAGGTTACCATGACCGATTTATATTCCACACGTCAGTATAAGGATGAATCTATCACAGATTTTGTCACTCGCTAGCATAGCTTGATCAATCAACTTACCTTCCAACTGCCACAAACTAAACTCATCGAGCTCTTCACATGAGCTTGTGCTAGACATATCTCCCCGACCTTATAGGTCCAAAATTTCTAAACATTCGATGAGGCATTCACCATGGCACAAAAGTTAGAGATTCGGGCCATCGAAGAGAAGAAAATCCAATTACGAAAATAAGAATTCGGCATTCAAGTCGAATGAAACCTCTTCTTCTTCCAAACCACCAACCAATTATTCAAAGGCTAAGGGTACCACTAATGCAGTGGTACTCAAGGCTGGCCCAGCTCATCCATCCAATCAGACTACACCCTCATCTAATCTATCACCCATCTAGGATTTTTGATTCAGACAAGAACAATGAAAATACACCCCAATTGGGGAACCTTACTCTTCTATCTTAGAAAATATTATCAAAGTTAAAGCCATCACCCTTCCACCCATAAAACCACACACTGGTTTTGACCCTACTTGCCCCATGCTTGTGTGGTATAAGGAACAAGATTTCTATAACTATCACCGAGTGAAGGGTCATAGTGATGGAAATTACATCACTTTTAAGAATATTGTCCAATAAATGCTCGAGAAAGGCGAGTTGACTATGGATAATCCCAACACCACCCCAAACAAAATCTACAAATCTTTAAAAAACCATTTCCCAATCATGCCCCTTCATCTAATCAAACCAGTGAGACATCCACTCATGATACCCATACCCGTGAGGTTCACGCAATCTTTAATGAGGTACCTGTCACCTCTTAATTACCTCACATCCCTTCCATAGAGGAAATCCTAGCCCAAAATCCTCCTTCCACATTTGAACCAACCTTCACTTGTTCCTTCACCAATAGAGGAGCACCTTTCATTTCCTTCATCACCTATGGAGGAGTCTTCTGCTAACATTGAGACCATCTCACCCCTAGCTTCTCCACTTAGAGAACCTTTACCTACCTTACCTCCTCAACCCACCCATGAGGAGCACCCATTACCTCCTCTACCCATGAGGAGCACCCATTACCTCATCCACCCACCCATGAGGAGCACCTATCTGCTCCTCCACCTATTGAGGAATTCCCATCATCTCTTCCACCCATCATAGACCTGGTGGAGATACCTTTACCTCTTGCAAGCATTCTCCATCAGCTACCCAACATCCAATAGACCTACTTTCAACTCTCTTACCCACGGAAGCTAAAGCTAGCTGATTCCCCGTCTCTAAGATGCATTTTATGGGAATTCCCATTAGGTCCTCACCAACTCCACCCACAAACATGCCATTCTCACGTTTGGCCGATCACTTGGATTATGTGGATAGGGCTTTATTATGGGGGCACCTCTTACTCCCTGTCTCAACACAAATGCAAAGATCCCTCGATGACACCTCCACTATCTACCCAAACACATTTCCACCCATCAAACCACATATAACCACTACTATCATAACCCCTTCCACGATACCTATTAGCACTCACACCACACCCTTACCTCGACCCGACCTATATCTAAACCCAAACCCATACCCACAACATTTGCCTCCACCAAACCTATTACCACTTTAGGGGTCACCCCGATCACTAGCCTTACTCATCCGCCTATTAAACTGAATTTAGCTACATCCTCCAACGTCAATACCACACCTACCCCGACACCCAAACCAAAGAAACAAACTCATCGGCCTCATACCCCGACTACACCAATCACACCTACACTTGTCCCATCTACCTTAAGACCTCAACTACCCAACATGGTCAAGCACCCTTCACCCATCCATAAACCAATAACACAACCACCCATTCCTTCCTCACAAATCTCTAACCTACCCAGGCACACAACATGACTCATACCCACACCTGTAGTCTCTTTACCACCAATACCTCCGATACCTTCAGCCATTGCTTCACTACCCACTACACTTCAGTCATTGTCCCTCACACCCCAAGCACGACCCGCGTCATCTACCTTCATAGCACCCCCATTATCCCCATGGGTAACTTTCCCTCTTCCTCCATCTACTTTTCCTTCTAGACCTCATACACCCACATCACCTTTACCCAAGAAGGTGTAACCCAAAAAAAAACCCCAATACCCCACAACAAGGTAGTCAAAACAACCCCACACCCTCCTACCCATCCATCTACTATACCCCTACCCAAACGAACCCGACCGATACCTCAAACCACACCGGAACCTAAACCCATCGCTCGACCTATTCCTACTCTTCCAAAAACAATTCCTTGACAACCAACCATACCTACACCCAAACCCACATTCACTTCCCATTGTGATCCACTAGTAGGGTCTTATGCCAAAATTTTAACCAACCTCCTCGAGACTTCTGTTATCACATTACCACCACTCGACCTTACGACCCCCTCAAACCCAAGCCAAAGGGGTTTGATGATACAAAAATTTATGCATACCATCGTGTGCCAGGGCATGATGTGGAGAACTAGTAAGGCCTTGAAAACTGTCCTTATCCAATTGTGTCCACCGAAACCAACTTTGATGACGATGACCTTCTTAACGAGGATCCTGCTTCACTTACACCCATTCCCACACTGCCCACTCAACAACCACAACCTCCACCCTCACAGCTCCTAGAACCACACACAAAATTTGAAATTAACATGGTTCGCATCAAAGAACTTGCCACGCCACCACCCAAATGTTGTTGTGCCCAAATGACCTCTCAGGATTTTCTCCTTTAGTAGGTTTGTTCCTTCATGTCTTTATACCACTTACCCTACACCTTCTCCATTTGAAAACTTCCCTCAAATCAACATGATACATGTCACTACGCATGCACAAAAGGGTAAAGAAAAGGCAGCTGACCCACCAACCAATCCTATACCCAACATACCATCTACACCCATACCTAAAATCACTATCCGTGGCCCCACATACCCCATTTCTAATGGTATCACACATTGTACCATGCTCAAACAACTACACCAATCTCCCCTCAAAATGTCCTTATACGACCTCATCCAAACCTCAAATCCCATCATCAAGCCCTCATGGAGGTTCTTCAATCTATCAGGTTTTACCCAATGACCATACACCGTAGCTTCCATTATCACACCCCATCATGTACCCTCTCTCACTAAATTACCACCTTCATCCTCACCTCACCTTGATCACCAAGTGGCCTCCCTCAACTTCTCAGAGGCAAATATCACGCCATACCAAAACAATGACCCGGACCCAACCCTCTTCATCTCTGTCCACATTGATGACATACGGGTACACCATGTGATGATTGATGGAGGCACTAGAATTAATATCATTTCATCCCATGCATTTTCTCAAATGTGCATACCCAACAATTACATGAACAAACATCCGGTCATGTTGCATTCATTCAACGACGCTATCACCTCCACACTAGGCACTGTCATCCTGCACGTTCATGTGGGCCCCCACACTATTCTAGAATTGTTTTATGTTTTAGAGGGGGAATTCCAATATAACTTGTTGCTTGGTAGACCCTAGATCCATGTCATGGGTTGTGTTCCTTCCACTTTACATCGTTATGTAAAGTTTGAACATGAAGGACACACTTATACCATTCCAACTGACCCATCACCTTTCAAAACATGCAACATGCTTTACCGACCCAATGATGTGCTCATACCTGTCAAGCCATCTACCTCCGTAACCACTACCACTTCACCTACACCTCCACCTACCAGTATAACCACTACTTTCACCACACATACCTCCTCTATTCCTACCACTACTATAACCTCCACGGTTGACCCATTAGCTTCCCAATCTATTAACTCCACCTCCGCATCGACCTCCGACACATCATCCATACTAGCTACCCACATACCAACCACTGATCCCTTGGAAGGTGTTTTTCAACACCTCACTCTAGGGGAGTACCGCCTATATAGTGTCAACACATTCCTTACTCCACACGAGTATGGAATCCTTCACCAACACCCTCGTTATGATCACCGTATAGAGAACACCTCCTTTATGGTCCTCCTCATCTTCGTACTAGTCTCACCTATGGGGGACTTGATACTACCACCTACACACCTGAACCACCATCACAACCCCGCCCATTTTCCGTTGACTTCCAATCACTTACCAATCACCATTTCACCCACACCTTCCTGCACTATTGTGCATGGAAGGGTTTTGGTTTTGGCTTTTATGAGCAAGGCCGCCATATCATTATTCCATGTACCACCCGTAAAACATAATGACCGGAGTGGTATCGGCTTCCCTAAACCTCCTACCAAATAGGCCCGCATTGAACTCATTAAGGACCCTAGCCCTTCTCCACCTTCATCACCACCCTCACCGACGGAGTCGATGGATCCTGAATCTATCCCTCCTAAATTTTTTTTTCATAAACACCATTTCCTTGGGGCCTTTGACTTATCAATGTGAAGGTGAGGCCCCTTCCACTCTCCCATTCCTATATCCTGAGATGATCAATGACGACACACCTACCATTAACATCATTCAATGTCAGGATGATGAATCCATACTCACCTACCTTGGTGTAGAAGACTCATATATTCATCGGTCATTACCCTCTGAGACACAAACCATGTTGAATGAATCAAATATCGAGATCAACCTTCATACTCGTGGATGACCCTCACATCCTAAAGATCAGACAATATTTAGATGCTATTGAACAGAAACCATCACTTCTTTTCTCCAAGATCATAACCACGCTTTCACTTGGTCTTAAGTAAACATGCCTGGTATTGACCCCACCATAGTGGTCCATAATATCTTAACCATTCTTGATGCCAAACCTATCAAATAAAAGATGAGAAAAATGCACCTCACGTTGCACTTCTCATCAAAGAAGAAATTTAGCACCTTCTTTCCATTTCCTTCATCTTACCCATTGATTATCCTCGTTGGATTTCTAACATTGTCCCCGTTACTAAAGTAAAGTAATAGGGGGACTCTATTTGAAAGGATTAATAACTAGATCATGCCAAGCCAAGAACACACATGCTAATCAAACATCACGATCAATAAGATGAAAGAAATTTGCTAGAATAACTTTACATAAACCTTTACAAACAAATGAGCAATAATATCATATATTATTATGGAACTCAATGCAATACATTGAGAATGGGCCTTGCTTAAATAGGTAAGGAATAACAATCTAAGAACCAGTCAAGGTCGTAGATCAAGCCATAAATTAAGGAAATAACTAGTCATCAAAGAATTAGTCAAGACCATAGATTTAGGAGAGAACTAGACATCAAGGATCTAGTCAATACCATAGATCAAGGAAAGAACTATACCTAATAACTAGATAATATCTCCTAATATCTAAATAAGATAAAAGAAATATCCACACACATAAGTGGGTGAGGATAAATACAATAAAGGTAAATAAAGTACCTAGGTGAACATGAGCTAAGGTAAATACCTACTCTAACAAAGATTTACATGGACTTCGTGACCTCAACCTTGCTCGCCCGAAAGACGGCTTTCCCTTACCCAGATTGATCAACTCAAGGCTGACCTTACCGCTGGTCACAAGATTCTCTCACTCATGGATGGTTTCTTGGGTTATAAATTTTTTTTTTCTTGCCCCGTAAGATCATCACAAGACCGCATTCATTACCCCTTGGGGAACCTTTTGCTATTGAGTCATGCCTTTTGGCCTTAAAAATGCTAGTGCTACATATCAGTGTGCTATGACTTACATCTTCCATGATATCATGCATCACATATTGGAAGATTACGTGGATTATCTCTTGGCCAAATCTAAACATCGCGCCAAGAACCTCACTATCCTCAAAACCATCTTTGACTGCCTCATTAAATATTACATCTTCCTTCAACCTAAAAAGTGCATCTTCGCGGTTCTCTTAGGAAAACTCTTGGGATTTATTGTTTCCCTCCATGGTATAGAAGTTGACCCTACTAAAGTCAAGGCCATTCTAGAAATTCCTCCGCCCACTAACCTTAAACAACTCCATAGCCTGCAAGGTAAATTGCAGTCCATTCGCCATTTCATTTCACAACTATCTGATCGGTGTCAACCATTTCATCATCTACTTAGGAAAGATGTTTCCTTTAAATGGGATGATGAATATGACAAAGCTTTTGAGGCCCTATAATAATACCTTCTCTAGCCACCCGTACTCATTCCACCAAAATACGTTCAACCTTTTTACCTATACATATCGGCTACCGATCATTCCTTGGGAGCTATGCTCGCATCATCGAATGAATAACATAGGGAGCAAGCAGCTTTATTACATAAGCCATACTCTTTTGGACTATGAAATCTGATACAACCATCCAGAAAATCTTTTATTAGCCTTAGTTTTCATCGCCACCAAACTTTGCCATTACCTACTCAACCACAAAACCTATGTTGTGACAAACACTGCCCCTTTACACTTCATGTATGCCAAACCTTATCAAAATCAGCGTATGCCACGCAGATGGCTTATGCTTTTAGCTGATCTTGACCTTGAAGTTATTCACCAAAAGTCCATTAAGGGCCAAAGCTATCATGCCGCACCAACTAGTTAACACACCTATTACCAGGGACCAACCCTCTAATTTTGACTTTCTTGATGAATCCATTACTACCCTTTCCCTATACGAACCCCTTACCAAATGACATTGTTCTTCGACAGTTCTAAGTGTCAGCATGGGGAGGGGCTGGTGTTATCCTCATTCCTCTGAATGGTGAACCCATGCCTTTGTCTTTTAAACTAGACTTTGAATGCACCAACAACATTTCCGAGTACGAAGCGCTCGTACTAGGTCTCTAGACCACCTATGCCCTAGATGTCAAATCAATCCACATCTTTGGTGATTCACAATTGGTCATAAACCAAGTCAATGGTATATACCAATGTTGTAATGAGATAATTCAAAATTATAAACATCATGTAGACATACTTTTGACCACCTTTGATCGTTACACCCTTCAAACCATCCCACGTTCAACCAACAAATTTACAAATACCATGGCCTCTTAGCTTCCCAAATACCCACTTCCCCTACCGATTCCAAAATATTTGTCACTGTGTAATGCCTCCATTCACCTTCTTATTTACCTCATGATGTTTACTCAATTAGAAATGACACCCCTAACCCGAGTGACCTTTGGTATAAACAATACTCCGACTACCTTTCCCTCTCCATCTTACCTCCTGATCTCACCCGTAATGCATAAACGTGACTTCCTTAAAAGGTCTCCCATTTTGTTATCCTGGGGGACTCCTCTATAAGCGTGGCTTTGATGGTATTCTCTTACGATGCCTTATAAGTTTTGAAATTCCTTATACCATTAAGGAGGTTCATGATGGCATATGTGGAGGTCACTTTAGTGGCCTTACTGTTGCTAAGCGTATTCTTCACCTAGGCTATTACTGGCCGACCCTTAACCATGATTGTTGCAACTATGTCAAACATTGTGTGAAATGTCAACAAAATTCCAACCTTCATCATACACCCATTCATGCCTTACAGGTCGCTCGTGACCTTTGGCCCTTCTCTTAATGGGGTTTGGATCTTGTCAGAGAAATCAATCCTTGTTCTTCCCAACGCCATCAATGGATCATAACTGCTACCGAATACTACACAAAATGGGTGGAAGACATACCACTCATCTCCACAAAAGTTGAGAAAATATGTGAGTTCATTAACCATCACATCATTTGTCACTTTGGTGTCCCTCATCACCTCATCACTGACAATGGAAAACAATTCAAAAACAAAACATTGCAAAAGATTTGTGACGCCTTCAACATTCAAATTAGTTTCTCCTCACCTTATTACCCACAAACTAACAAGCAAGCCAAATCCAATAACAAAACCCTCAATAAAATTCTCATGAAAGTGGTTGATGATACTGGGAAGGATTGGCATATACACATTCCTTTTGCTCTATGGGCATACCACACTAGTATTCACACTTCCACTATGGCTACACCCTTTTCACTGGTCTACGGTACCAAGGTTGTTCTACCTCTCGAAGTCTAGATCCCCTCACTCCACATTTCTCTCCAAGACATGCTTACTGATGATGACTTTCATCGAACTGCTTAGCACAACTAGATTTATTAGATGAACGCCATCTTAATGCTCTGGATCACCTTCAAGTTTACCAACAATGTATCAAATGTGCTTATGACAAATGTGTTCATGAATGAACCTTCCAAGTTGGTAACCTTGTCTTGAAAGAGAATCAACACATAACCAAAGTGGAAAAAAGTAAATGGGAAAATTCACTCCTAATTGGCTTGGACCATACATCGTAACTCATACCTATGGATCCCGTGCCTATCGTTTGTCCTCGCTTGAGGGAAAACCCGAACTTGAGCCCCTTAATGCAATGCATCTTCGACCATTCTATTGTTGATTTGTTGTCCTACCTCACCCTTCATCTCTCTCCGTGTTCATCCCTTGAACACTATCCACTCCATCCACCTCCCTAATGATTAAACAAGAATCATGTGAGTACCCGTCACTTGTTATCTTCTCTTGAATATGTGTACCATGGTACTACATATAGCATGATTCTCATGGACACTTTTTTTCTACCTTTAGATGTGATTCCATGGTCGTTCCACCTCACCTTTTGAACAAGAGTCCTATCCTTCACCTTGGTCTTGTCCATGATTTCAAAGACCTCCAATGGGAAAAAACTCCTTGAGTCAAACTTCTAATAAAAAGATGACTCCCTCAAAAGGACATCTTCCTCTCGACCAAATTACTACTATAAATAGACTACTCCCTCGAAGGACAACTATGTGAAGCTTAAAAAAACAAAAAAACCAAGCTTCCCGCATCGATCAGCTTCACGAAGACCTCAAGGAGTACCATATTATTTATCCCATATAGAATTCCCACATCGATCATTCTATCAAAACAAAAACACTTTTTTAGTCATGGACTTGCCCATTGTGACCTCATACCTCTTGCCTAAAAGATCATGTCACTCAAAACATATATAATTAACTACCTTTCACCCACCTTACCATTTCCACTCTCATTTCCTAAATTTCCTTAAGGGACATCTTGGAATTTTGACATTTGGTGATCCTGTGACTACTTTCACTATAGAATAGTTAATCGTGCAATTCCTTTCAGGTCTTGTATTCATCACCCCTTTTCAAGGTATGATCTACTCGGTATGATTCTACCCAATCAGGTGGCTTTATTGCCCCCTCTTATCTTTTAACCATCTTTGTTTACATTTTGATTACCTTATACAAGACTTGGTCCTCGACGCTTACCTTTGGGGGTCATCCTCCCCTTTCGCCATAATCGCCCTTTGCTACAACATTTTAACTATCATCTACCCACACCTATTAAACCTAAACCCACTACATGCCCACAAACCTACCAACTCATTTTCATCTTCTTCCCTAGCTCATGGGAGAACTACATCGGTCTGAGGTCCCTTTTCACCGAGACTATGTAGGCAACACTTCTAGGGCATGGGGCCCTAGAAGGTTAGCTCGGCCACTCTTTACCCTAACCATTTTCCCCACCTTTACCTAATTTCCTGTTCATATCAAAAACCCAAAATCTATCCCATATCCACATCATTCAACCTACATACACTCCTCATGTTTCACATACTCTTTTACCACTACCATTATTTCCCATATTCATCTATAACCCATATTTAAACATTGAACACCATTACATTCATTTGCATTAACATGTATTACCAAAATACCGAAATACTCAATCCATATCTAGCCGACCTAACCGATCCATGCCTAAAATTAACTTGACTTGATCCATGCCTAAAACTAACCCCATCGACTCAATCCCCGACTTGATCCATGCCTAAACCAACCTGACTCGATCCATGCCTAAAATGAACCTGACTCAATCCATGCCTAAACCGTCCTGACTCCATCATGCCTATCTCACCTAATCCATTCATATCATAACAAAAGTAAAATAAAATACATATCACAACACATAATCATCTGAACCTCATACATCTCATCATATAAATACTTGTGCATCACAATCATGTACACTCATCTCAAAAATACATGTGTCTCTCATACATTGCCGGCTCACGAGCCGTTATACTCAAAAAATCTTTGGCATTGATATCATGTACAAAAAAATCATAATAAATATAAAATCTCTTTGGCATGCAGCCTCTCATCTATAATCCATACAAAAATGACTCATGCAAGCTCATCCATAAAGCAATTCAATCATCTCCCCATCTAATGTTGGGGAATTCCCTTGTATCGTGTCTCTCCCGAACCCTCTGCCACACCTATCTAGTGCCCGGAACCCGCCTCACCTCCAATACAAAATGGCCCCTCACCTAGGGCTTTCCTCTATACACTAGTGGCCTCCCAAGACCTTGTCCCTAGGCTCACCAAAAATCTCCACACTAAAGTACGGGATCTAGTATTCTCACTGGAGGCTGTTGTGCTTTGTACTCGCAAAGGAGGGCACATCTAAAAGCTAACAAATGATCCTGATAATATCATGCCTCTGCTAGGGCATCCTCAATCGACCATGGTCACATACTATGGAGGTGCTTCGCACTGCAGTGGGTACTGTCTGAGGGGACCTTGTCCTCCCATCCCTATGCTGTTACTAGAGCCTGAGTTAGCCCTGAATCTATGCTTGTGCCTGTATCTAGGCCTATAGGGTAGTAATTTGTGCTTGTGTTCACCTCGATAGCCCCTCGAGACTTGTAAGCTACCCTCCTGCGTTGTGGCCAACCGCCTGTAGATCTTGTACCTACCATGTGGGCAGGCTACTTGCCCTCCCTCTCCAACTACCTCCTCTCCATCTCCATCTCCCCTACCTCTACCTGTGGGTACTGTCCTTATCACTTGAGGCCTACAACATAGCTATCTGGGCCTGTAAGATGGCAACCTGTGCCTCTGAACTTGTAAGCTGCCCTTGCATAATCCTGAGCTATGTCACATAGGTAGCCACTGTTTCACACGGAATGTTTCAGCTTTCGAGAATAGAGTTGCTTCTATCCTTTCATTCCTTTTAGAAACAGATAAGGGTTAGGGCTAGGAGGAATACCTGTTGAATGTCGAGAGGGTGAGGCTTGCGCGTACCGTAGAGAGAGATCAGGTTGATTGCGAAGAACTCCTTTTTGTCTTGGAAGGACTACCTGCAAAATAAGAATACAAGACCACCGATTTTGATTAGACAATAAATGAGGGAACTACCTTGGCCCAGAAATATAAAACTTCCTTTCAAGGTGGTCAGCCCCCCTTTAATACGAATTAACACAAATGATAACAAAGAAAGCTATTGAAAAATCATGATTTAGGTACCTCGTTACAAAGCAATAGAGGCTAAACTATCAATAATAAAGAGTCACGTTGTTTGTTCGGTTACTGGTCGTTGATACATTCAGGTTGAGTTACAGGGATAAACCAGACTGGACCTGAGGTTGTTAGGTGACAAATAGGCGAGAGGAAGGTTTTGGGGTATAAGTCACAGTGACCGATGCCAGCCACTTGATAACTAACTGCGGTTAGAGAACCACTGCCGGTAGGGGATAACCGACACCGGTAGGGTCAGTAATCTAGGTGCTTCTAGATAGAGGTTGGTTGCAGGGTGATTGTGGGGTTATTAAGACTAGCGGATGGCTGAGGGGAATAGTGAGAGGACAGGGAAGACTCAGAGTGTGATAAAATGGTCTTCTGGGAAATACAAGGATGTATGGATGAAGGTTAAGTGCAGGGTGCTGGTAGGTGGTAGATCTAGGAATGAGTTTATAATTACTATCAATCCACAGGCTCAAGAAATGGTGCTTAGAAACATACAAGACACTACTTACTCGTTCCTGATGAAGATGCAGGTTCCACGACTGTGATGACGAAGACAGGGCTCAAGTAGGATGATCTGACAATCCAAGATGTGCTATCTCCTCTTCTGATGCTCGATGAGTGTCACTGGGCTCTGGTTATTCAGTTGCAGTCTTGGGCTTGATGTCCTTTTCTGCAAACTCTTCTTGTTTCTTCACTTGTCTCTCTTCGGCCAAGCAAATCCGGATCCTTTCAATGATTTCTCCTCCTCCCGATCAAATGAAAATCCGATCCCTTGTTTTTGGTTGGAGGTGGTCATTTACAGGGAACCGATGGCGGTTACGCAACCGACGGTGGTCGAGTAGGAACCGATGTCGGTCAGGTCAAAGCGGGCTATTTTTGGTAAAATAGCCAGCTTTCCCTCCTTTTCTCCCGAGGGATTAGTTACGGGCTTGGTCAAGTCATTATGAGGTTGGTTTTAGGTGTGGGTGAGGAGTAATTAGTCATGGGTGTGGATGTGGACCAAGTTATAGGTCTTAATTAGGTTAGTTTAGGGTTAAGACTAGGTTATGATGAGGTGGCGAAATGAGGTGGCAGGTATGGCGATGTGGATTTATTAATTATAAGGTAATTAATAAATAATTGTGTAAGGTTTAGGTGATGAGGTTAGGTTGTGAAATGAGATGCGGGGCACAGGGGTCGTAAGACACAAATTTGGTGTCTACATTAGCCCCTTGTTGTCATGTAGCTTGTCTTTGTTAAAGCTACATGGACAATAATACGAAGTGGTTACCCCTGTTAAGGGTATAGGTAATCCCCCTCAAATCTATCACATATTGAGGTAGCGTGAAATCAGGGATAGGGTTGATAAAGGGTAAATGGTGTTTAGATAATGGTAAGATGGTGGGGTAGGTCCAAGGAAGCAGACGCATGTTGACATGCAGTAGTGCGACCAGGGTACATGATTTGAAGAGCAAACAAGTAATTCATAGGCAAAGGTCGATAGTTTATCCAAACAAGGGTGATATAATCCTGGTATCCAAGGCATAGGAAGTAGCTCCAGGGGATATAACGGGTAAGGTACAGGAACGTTTAGGCATGTTCGGCAGTACCAAATGGTTGGTTTGGTTGAGATAAATGTCATGGTCTTGGTCTAGGCAAAGTTTGTCGACTGATCAAGTCAAGGACCCTAATCATGCTAAAACACGAACAGGTGAGCTCGATTGAACAAAAAGCTACATGATGGGTGGATAAAATTGTATTGTGTTGAGGTTGGGTGAGGTATTTAATTGGTGCCTTGGCCTTGGGTTGTCACATGAGTCACTTTCGAAACACAATTTGAGTTGGGTCAGCCAAATCTGAGGTGGCCAAATGTTGAGATTGGAGCATTTGGTCGGTTGAGGGTGGCGCTATTTTACGAGTGGAGAAGTGAGTGGTTAGTGGGCCCAAATGAGTAGGGGCCAAATGGTCAGTTGATTGGTGGAGGACCCAAAGCGAGAGTGAGAGCTATGGCACAAATAGAGGAGCAGGAGGTCTGAAGGTAGGTATCAAACCACCGACCCATCCCATATCACGATGATGTGTCGTCGTTAGGGCACATATAACCTAGATCGGTTAGGTTCTATAAAAAGAAACCCTTCATTGTGTGAATTTGATTGTGTTAATTTTAGATTTAGGTTTTGGGTAGGAATGTAAGGTTTTTTGAAAATAATTAATAAATGGGCAAATTATTTGAAAAAAGGAGAGAGGAGCCATGATAGGTGAAGTAGGCCCACCGACCACCACCACCCATCCCACCACGACGACGTGTCGGCACTCTGCAGTGGGTAGGTTTTTGAGGTGTTTGGGTGGGTATATAGGTTTTAGAAATAGGGAAAAAATGCATTTAAAAATGGGCCATCGGCATTAGATTTTCTGGCTATTTTTGGGTAAATAGGTGAATAGATTTGGGTCACTAAACGACCGGCAATGACACGATCATGAAGTTTTGGGGCAGGGGGTTTGTGGGTGAAGGTGAGCGCCGTCGATCGTGACGCCGACCGCCGGCGTCGGTGGAGAGGGGATCGGGGTCGGTTATGGGTGACCAAGTGCAGGTCCCCTCCAGCTAGGATTTTCTATTTTGTTGCATGGTTTTGTTGTGGTTTTGGGGTGTTAAGTTCTTGTTGGGGTTGGCGTGTTGTGTTGTTTGTTGTTAGTTATGATTGGGTTTTGTGTTTTGGGTGTGGGGAAAAATGGAGGGGATAGTGTAGAAGATAGGTGGGTGGAGTTGTGTGTTATAGAGGGCATCGGGGAGTGTGATGAGTAAATGGTAGGGTAAAAAAGGGGTATAGAGGGTTAAAATAGTTGTGTGTGATAAAGAGTAGGGCTAATGCGTAAAAGGTGGTTTAAAGTAGTTGTCAAAGCAAGGGTAGGTCTAATGAAGTGGGTGATTTGATGCCCCCACTGACTATGGGACGGATGCGGCCACACGTGTTGAGACGCAGCCACACGTGGCATTATGCATCATGAGGGGGACTCGGCGGAGTCCAGCGGTATAGGGCGATCGATAGGGATCACAGTTTGATGGTCGCCCTCATCGAGAGATGGGATCCGGCGACCAATGTGTTCCATCTCCCGACTGGAGAGATGACCATTACATTGGAGGATGTGTATCGCATCCTTAGATTACCGATTGATGGAGAGCAGTCTTCCGTGGACGCAGAGAGACAGCCATGGACAACATCTTACAGGTATTCGGGGATGCAGCACGCTATTGACTTATCACAGCGTGAGCATCACCTATGGAGATATGTACCATGCCCACCGACATGAGACATGGCTTGCCGTGTTGATGATGATCGGCATCACATGCTTCGCCCTCCCGGACTCAGAGGGAGGCCGCTTTCCATGGGCGCTGATGGGGGTTTTACACGAGATGGTTGAGGAGCATACATGTTATGCGTGGGCACCAGTATACCTAGTGCAGTTATACCGAGAGCTGTGGGGCTATCGCCGGATGAGGCGATTCGGGATTTGCTCTACGTTTTTGTTACACTGCTGGGCATATGAGCATATCATATGCATTCGACCAGTAGGGCTGCCCTAGCAGCCAGGGCCACAGGTGATTTACAGATATGGCTTTCAGAGGTGGTTGGGGGTCGTGGGCCAGCCACGAGCAGTTCTCGCCGGACGAGATGTAGCATATTACCGGCATGTATTAGAGGGCTTGACAGCTTTAGATATTGTATGGAGACCTTACAGAGGTCATCACCCCACGGAGGAGCCCGATCATAGTTACGGTGGATCCAGTATACATTCTGGATAGTGGGACGGAGGCCGGGAGAGTACGAGCGGATACCCCAGAGAGGGTATGACGACAGCTGGGCTACGACAGGATGAGCCACCTCCCTTCCCTCAGTACCGGAGGGATGATGTAGAGGCTCCACTGCCTGCACCACAGCCTATGGACCCAGATTGGGTAGCCGAGCGGCAGGCAGATGATACAGTGGATGACGCCGGGTGTACAGGATCATTTTTGGTATGGTGGGCAGGGGAGAGAGCCGCGAGGAGAGCACAACCCGCACAGCCAGACTTAGCGGCTGTTAGAGCAGAGAGGGACCAGCTCAGAGGATAGGTACAGTTGTTACAGGGGCAGCTTGCTGCCACACAGGCACAGATAGGTGTCCTACAGGGCGCTTAGCCCAGCACATGTATAGGCCCACCACAAGTGCACCACCACAGTACACACAAGCACCACCATTGTGTACCACCACCAGTACACCACGACAAAGATAGCACAGTGTGCAGTACACCACCACCGACGCACCACAAGACCACCACCACCGACAGGCACATAGGTGGTGTACCGGTAGATAGGGCCATTGGTATTAGGAGTCGGGGGACCAGCCCCAGCTTTGGTGGCACGGGCCCGGTATATGGAGGCGAGAGCGGAGGCCCGGTACTATCAGGACATCCTTGATGGTACCGGGGCTGACTATCAGCCATATGCGGCGCATAGAGGAGACCTCACGTAGCCAGAGATCCCAGGGTGGTGCACCACGCCGTGGGTCCTCACATTACAGGGAGGAGATGAGAGGCAACGCAGGGGACCCGCAGGGAGACAGGCAGAGGGCGGTGGGGAGAGCTGAGGGATCCCTGGGTCGAGAGAGATGTTTTGTTTGTAGATGGATATTAGATAGAGGCACCGGTCTATGAACCGGCTATGTATAGAGAGGCCTGCGTGCCCACATATGATTCTTTCATTTATTTATTCATTTATTGTATATACCGGCCTGCGAGCCGAGTACAAAGTTGTACTTGATACCGGCTCATGAGCCGAGTATATTTTTGATATGAGAGACCGGCCTGTGAGCCGAGTCGATATTTTGATAGTTGTTGAGGCCTGCATGCCGGCTTTGTATTATTATGAGATCACAGAGGCCCCTATGCAGGGAAGTTGTATATTTGAAACCTTTAGTATATATATATGATGATTTTGACCCACATGGTGTATATGAAATGGTGTTGATGTCTTTTGTTGATGGCTTTTTGAAATGGAATGTATGATGAGTTTGATCCACATGGTTTATATATTGATGGTGTTGATGTCTTTTGTTGATGGGATGTATGTATATATAGATGATGAGTTTAATTGACATGTTGTGTTTATGAAATGTTGGATGTGTTTTGTCGCTGGTTTGTGAAATTGAACGTATGTAGCTGCTGAATTGGATCCAAATGGTGTATAGATTGATGGTTTTTGATATCGTTTGTTGATGGCTTGGTTGTTTTTGTAATATGGATAGATGATGTTGATGAAATTGTGATGAGATATGGATTTAATGAAAAATTATAGATAATGGTGTTGTTTATGCAGGAAAAAGGGACGGCGCCACAAAAATTTGCAAAAATGAAGAAACGGCTTAGGTTTAAGCAACAAGGGGGTACATGACCGATATCGGTTATCTAACCGATGTCGGTATCTATATGACCGATATCGGTTATGTAACCGATATCGGTTATGCAAGAATTATTTTCCTAAAAATAGAACTGCTTGGTTGGCAACTTAAGTTCTTATTTTTAGCATTCTTATTTTTAGAGTCATGCAACAAGTTAAATATGTGAATGCGACGCTATTTGACGACTGCTACAGGTAATTGCATGAAAGAATTTGAGTGATAAGGAGGAAAGAGACAGGTGAAGTGAGCGTGGGCTGAGATTCAGAAGGCAGAAAGACAAGTTATATTTGAAGAGGGTGGTGAACATGGCTGAACGAGGAGAAGCATCCAGCAGGCAGGGATGAGGGGGAAGACATGTTCCGCCCCAAGCTGCTGCATCCCGAGAGGTAAACTGTTTGGTTGTAATTTGATTCTTGCATGTTTTGTGAATAGGATGAGAGAAGTGTAAGTGGGTAAAGATGAGAAAGAAAAGGTGATAGGAAAGGGTTGGGGATGGGGTGAGTGCTATGGGGTAGGTAAACAGGGTGGTCACGTATGTTTTTAGGTATAAATAGGAGTAAATGGGCAAAATTATCGTAGGTGTATGTTTTAAGCAGGGTAGGTATATTTTTGACAGTGACCGGTATCGTTTAGAGATAACCGGTATCGGTTAGAAAACCGGTATCGGTTATTCATAACCGATATCGGTCACTGTAAGAGTTTCCAGAACTTGAGAAAAAACCCGAGAGATTTGTTCTTTTGAATAATTATGTGTCGTTTTGATGTATGCAGCAGAAGCAGGGTTAAGGATGAATGATACTGTGCCAGCGTTGTTGTCACGAATCCGAGCGGATGTAACACCAGCTGAATGGGCATTGATAAATCATTTGGGGTTAAGTGGAATCCGCTATTATTCAAGAATCGCGCGTAACCATGCTATGTTGCAGGCGTTGATTGAGAGATGGAATCCAGAAAAGAATACCTTCTATCTACCAACAGGGGAGATGACAGTGACTTTGGAAGATGTGTTCCGTATTTTGAGACTCCCAATGATAGGAAAAATAGTGTATCAGGCATTGCCTAGCGCAGGGCAGCAGCGATAACAACAGTATTTGGGTCAGCTGCACGAGATTTGACACAACGAGGTTTATCATTTACGTATGGTACAATGTATGCAACACACCCTGAGGAAACAAGGTCACGTGCTATTAATGATAGCGGTGGGGTATTATGCATTGCCGAGGGCGGAAGGGGGAAGATTTCCAAAAGCGTTGATGAGTGTTATTTGGGAAATGATAGAAATGAGCGTGACTTTCGCATGGGCACCCGCATATCTGGCAGAGTTATATAGGGGTCTATGGGCCTGCAAGCGAAAACACAGGACGACACTGGATTGTTCGTACTTATTACATTGTTGGGCCTATGAGCATATTGTTTGTGTGCATCCAATAGGCCGACCCATCGAGTCGGGAGAGGCAGGAGTGCAAAGGTTGGGATTCAGACGATGGGTCCAGATAGAACAAGAAGCGAGATCCCAGGCCGTGATAGATGACATCGAGTATTATAGACAGGTATGGGAGATGGTGACGATTGCGGATATTTGTTGGAGGCCTTACGGAACTATATGGTGACAGAGCACATAGCTGAGGAGTTGAGGGGTGTAGAGTGATTGAGATGGATCGCAGGGCACAGGCCGGGTGAGTACGAGAGGATTCCTCTAGATCGCGTGCGGTGACAATTTGGGTTCGTTCAGGATATACCGATGACATATAGACCATACATGAGGATCGACGCCGAGGCAACATTCTCACCTCCCGGCCTACACCTCCAGAAGGGCCAGAAGAGATAGCAGTGATCGTAGGGTAATGGATGCGGGAACGACAGAGGCCTATAGAGTATGGTGGGTAGCAGAGCTGCGAGGTGCACGTGAGCGCCCAGACATAGCTGTGATTACAACGGAGAGAGATCGTCTGTAGGAGTTGGCTCACCAGCTTCAAACACAGGTGAATGAGACAATGGGATTGTTAGAGGTTTCACAGTTACGAGTGGAGAGACTGGAGGCAAGATTCCTCCACGCGAGAGGACGTATTCGTATGTTACAGGAGATGTTGGCGGATCAATGGGAGGAACCAATGGCAGTGGCACCTTTGAGGATGGAGAGGCCAACTGAGGGGCATCGACGATCACGATCACCACCTGATTCGGGAGGAGGTGCAAGGGTCTAAGTGAATTTCATAGGAATATAAGAATAAATAAGGATGCCGACCTGTGAGTCGATGATAGAGAAGATGTATTTGTTTAACATCTAAAATAAAACTAAAGATGTATGTGGTTTTGAGTGATGATAATAATAAGAATGGTTGTGTTTTGAATGTTGTTTTTGTTTTGTTTGAAAAAGGATAAAGATGAATGTTGGCAAATAGAAATACACAAAAAATATTTATATTTACAACACATGATAGGGTATGGTAGGGGATGGTCGAGCTAACCTTGGGAGACTCCATGTCTCCTAAGTGCTGCCTACATAGCCCATTGCACAAAGCAAGGAGGGGCCTCAGACCGATGTAGTTCTCCCTTAGGACCAGGGAGAGGTGAATTCAGGCAATTTAGGTATGGTTAGGCAATTTGTTGGTTGGTAAAAATATTGATATTGATATTGGTAGGGTAATGTTGTTGGTGTTGGTAATGAATTGGTGATTTTGGAATAGGTATAAGTGACGCGAAAGTTAGCCTACCCAAGTGGTAGGGAACCATGTCCTGATTAAGATCAACACATAATCCTAGATTCGAGTCAAAGAGGAAAGAGTGCTCCGTAGGTGAAAAGAGCTAAACAAACCACATAATAACGTAGAATGAGCTTGAACCCCTAGGTACCGTGCATAGACGAGAAGTCAATAGGTGAAAAGAGTTGTATGATCACAATATATCGGGTGTACGTCACGTCCCTTGAGTTGTGTTGTTTTAACAAATGGTGAGGTGAAGTGGATGGTGTAGCTGAGACACAGAGAACTTGTTATAAAGTGAGTATTCCGACGAAAGAGAACCTAACCCAAATAGACAAGTCCATGACTCAAAAGTTCTTTTGAATGTGGCTTTTATTTTGCTGAATATAGACTGATCGATGCGGGAAGTCTACAAGGGATATTTTTTTGTTTTATTCTTGAGGTCTTCACGAAGCTGATCAATGTGAGAAGCTTCTGATAAAGGCTGACTGTGTATAGCTGTCCTTCAAGGGAGCAGTCTATTTATAGTAGCAGATGCGGTTTTATGCTATTTATAGTGGGGAGCAGATGTGGTTTTAGTGCATAGTTGTCCTTCGGGGGAGCAGTCTATATATAATTTAGAGAGCTAGATGTCCTTTTGGCGTAAAGCATCTAGTTTGGTAGGAAGTTTGACTCAAGAAAATCCCATAAGCATATAATTAAGAATGTGTCATTTTAATACTTTGAAGTCATGGACTAGACTAAAAAGGGGAAGGCATCTTTAAGGGGAGGTGAGAATCAAACTATGTGAGCTTGATTTTATTTTGAGATGTAGGAAACAACGTGTATGTGGTGGTAAAATGAGCTCAAGGGACGAGCGGTAGGTAGATAAGAAGTGATATAACACTAAATTCAATAGTAGAATGGTCGAAGATGCAAGGCATTAAGGGGTTCAGGCTCAGGTTTACCATTAAGCGAAGCTAAACGATAAGTGCCTGATCCATAAGTGTGAGTGATTATGTAAGGCCCAATCCAATTGGGAGCAAATTTTCCACGTTTGCTCTTTTCTAGTTTGGTTACATGTTGATTCTCTTTGAGGACAAGATCACCAACCTTAAAGGTACGCTCATGAAGTCATTTATCATAAGCACGCTTGATGCGTTTTTGGTAGATTTGAAGGTGGTCAAGAGCCGTAAGACGACGCTCATCAAGAAGCTCTAATTGGGCTAACCGCTCTTGGCGGAAATCATCATTGGTGAGAATATCCTGAAGAGATATTCTGAGGGAGGGTATTTGTATTTCGAGAGGCAAGACCGCCTCGGTACCATATACCAAAGAAAATGGTGTGGCATTAGTGGAGGTACGAATGCTAGTATGATAAGCCCAAAGGGCAAAGGGAATGTGATCATGCCAATTTCTTCCAGAATCATTAACAACTTTCATGAGGATTTTGGTCAGGGTTTTATTAGAAGATTCAGCTTGTCCATTCGCTTGTGGATAGTAGGGTGATGAGAAGCTAAGTTTGATACCAAAGTTGTCACAAAGGTCTTGCAACAACTTATTTTTGAAAGATTTTCCATTATCTGTTATCAGGCGATGAGGAACACCAAAACGATGATAATGTGGTGGTTAATGAACTCTACAATTTTTTCTTTTTTTAGTTGAAATGAGTGGAATAGCCTCCACCCATTTTGTGTAATATTCGGTTGCTGTGATTATCCATCGGTGACGTTGTGAAGAGGGCGGATGAATCTCACCAATAAGGTCTAAACCCCATTGTGAGAAAGGCCAAAGATCTCGTGCGACCTGTAGCGGATGGCTAGGAGTATGTTGAAGGTTGGCATGTTGTTGACACATAACACAACGCTTAACATATTCGTAGCAGTCGTTATTGAGAGTAGGCCAATAATAACCTAGGCGAAGGATTCGTTTGGCCATGGCAAGGCCGCTAAAATGTCCACCACAAATACCGTCATGGACCTGTTGGATGGTATAGGTGATCTCCGCGCCGGTTAGACATCGAAGGAGGATACCATCAAAGCCACGTTATAAAGGAGTCCCCCATGATGACATAACGAGAAACACGTTTAAGAAAAGCACGTTTTTCCGGTACTAGTTAGGTCGTGGGAGAATAGAGGTTGTAAGGTAGTCGTGAAATTTGTGGTACCGTATCCTGCGAATTAGATACATTATTTATCATACAAACAACCGGGCTGAGTAAGATGGGGCAAAGAGTTGTTGGACCAAGATGAATATGTCGAGTCACTGGTGAGGTAGAATTTGCGAGGCTAAGCAAGTTTACATAGTATCCACAAATTTGTTAGTGGAGCGGGAATGGTCTGGATAGAATATCGAGTAAATGAGGTCAAAAGTGAATCCACGTAATGTTTGTACTTTTGAAGTTCCTCATTTTTACATTGGTAGATGCCCATAACTTGATTGACTACCAATTGAGAGTCGCCAAAAATATTAATAGATTTGACACCTAAGTGTAATGCAACCTGGAGACCCAAAACAAGGGCCTCGTATTCCGCTGTATTATTAGTGCAGGGGAAATCGAGCTGGAATGAAAGAGGCATAGGCTCAGAGATCAAGAGGAATGAGAACAATGCCGCCCTCTCGCCGCTAGCATTTGGATCCATCGAAGAAGAGGGTCATTGGATACGACTCTTCCCTGAGTGAAAGAGTGGCGATGAGTTCGTTGGGGAAATTAAAATTGGTAAATTGTTCCCCAGGTAAAGGGGCCTCCGCAAGTTGGTCCGCAATAGTTTGTCCTTTGATTGACTTCTGTTGTATAAACTCAAGGTCGAGGTCAGCGAGGAGCATAAGCCATCGGCGATGCGTTGGTTTAGATGTGGTTTGGCGTACATATAATGAATGGGGTCCGTGTTGGTAATGACAAAAGTTTTGTGATTCAGGAGGTAATGTCGAAGTTTGGTGGCTACGAATGATAGGGCTAGGCACAATTTTTCTACATGTGTATACCTAGTCTCGTAATCCACGAGAGTACGACTTATATAATAAACGGCTTGTTCTCGACGTGCCGAGTCCCGATGTGTGAGCATGGCTCCTATAGCATGGTCAGTGGCAGAAAGGTAAAGGTAGAAAGGGCGATCATCCTGAGGTGGAATAAGCACGGGTGGCTACAAGAGATAGGCTTTGAGAGCTTCAAAGGCTTGGTGACACTCTTCGCTCCATTGAAAGGCAATGTCCTTTTTAAGAAGGTGATGGAAAGGTTGACATCGATCCGAGAGTTGGGAGATGAAACGCCGGATGGATTGAAGTTTACCCTGCAAACTACGCAATTGTTTGAGGTTTTTGGGTGGGGGCATTTCTAGGATAGCTTTGACTTTAGATGGATCGACCTCAATGCCACGCAAAGAGACGATAAAGCCAAGAAGTTTTCCCAAAGAACACCAAAGACACATTTCTTTGGTTGAAGCTAGACCGAATATTGTAATAGGCGATCGAAAATAATGGTTAAAACATCGAGATGTTCACTGCGATGTTTAGATTTGCCAAGAAGATCATCAACATAATCCTCAAGGATAGTGTGCATAATGTCATGAAAAATGTAAGTCATAGCCCGCTGATAGGTCGCACCAAAGATTCTTAAGGCCAAATGGCATGACACGATAATGTAAGGTTCCCAAGGAGTTATGAAGGTAGTTTTATGTTGATCGGCAGGGGCAACCAAAATTTGGTTGTATCCTAAAAGCCATCCATGAGAGAGAGCATCTCATGGCCCGCAATGAGATCAACAAGTTGATCAATACTTGGGAGGGGGAAGTCATCCTTGGGGCAAGCGAGGTTAAGATCTCGAAATCCATGCATATCCGAAGTCCCCCGCCGCTTTAGTGATGGTACGATGTTAGAAATCCATTGAGGATAGTCAATAGGCAGGATGAAGGAAATAGAAAGGAGTCGTTGAAGCTCTTCTTTGACCAAGAGGGCAATGCGTGGATGCATTTTTCTCAGTTTCTGTTTAATTGGCTTGGAATCGGGTTTCAGGGTAATGTTATGGACAAAGCAATGGCAGGATCAATTCCTCGGCATGTCACAGTAGGGACCAAGCGAAAGCTTGGTCATGGGTACGGAGAAAGGTAGTAAAGGCGGCTTGTTCTGATGTGTTAAGGGATTGTCCGATCTTCACAACGTGAGGATCCTCCTCTGTGTGGATGTTGATTTCTATAGTTGACTCATTCAACATGGTTTGAGTTTCAGATGGTAAGGCGCGTTGAATATAAGAGTCATCCGCGCCAAGATAAGTGAGGATGGAGTCATCATCCTGGCACTCAACAACATTAATTGAAGGTGAATCCTCTTCGATCATGTCTGGATATAGAAGGGGAAGAGAAGATGGGTCCTCATTATCACGTTGATAAGTGAGAGGACCTAGGGAGATAGCATTTATGAAAAAAAAAAGTTAGGAGGGATAGATTCAGGGTCTATCGACTCTGTGGGTGATGATGGAAAAATGGGTGATGATGGTTTGGTAGGGGTGACGTCATCATCTTCCAGGATACAACTGACACGAGGTTTCTCCGGTGTAAGTGTTTCAGGAAAACCGAGACCACTACGATCATTGTGTTTGTGTGTAGTCACGGGAATGAGTGTATGTCGGCCTTGTTCATAAAGACCAAAACCAAAGCCTTTCCAAGCACAACTGAGTCAAAAGGTGAGGGCGAAACGACGATTTGTCAAGTATTGAAAATCGATTGAAGGGAACCACACCAAGAGGAGGTTCAGGGGTAACGGAGGATGTGTCAACACCCCCATACGTTAGGTTGGTGCGGCAATGGGGTGGTCCGTAAGAGATTACCTCCCCCACGCGACGGTCGTAGGTAGGATGTGCATGTAACTGTCCGTACTCCTGCGGGGTATGGAAAGAGCTAACGTTATATAGGTGTACTCCCCAAAGATAAGGCATTGAAAACATCTACTAAGGGGTCGAGGTTGGGATGTTATCTCATGGAAAGGAAGTGGTATTTGTGATGGCGGTTTCATTGGTCAAGGTGTAGGTGCAATTGAAGTGGATGGTCAAGGTTGATGAATGGGTGTCTTGACTGGTACAAGCACATCATTAGGGCGATACAACATATTACAGGTTTTGAAGGGGGGAGGATCAGCTTTTACGGTGTAGGACTTCCCCTCGTACTCAAATTTTATGCATCTATGTAAGGTGGAAGGAACGCATCCCATAGCCCGGATCCAAGGGCGGCCTAACAACATATTGTATTGGAACTCTCCCTCAAGGACATAGAAGAGTTCGGGTAAAGTGCGTGGCCCTACATGAATGTTAAGGATCACGGTGCCTAAGGTAGAAGTAATAGCATCATTGAATGACCGCAACATGATGGGGTTGGCACACATGCAACTAGAAGGGATATTCATTTGTTGGAAGGCTTTTGAAGAGATGATGTTTAGGCTAGCGCCCCCATCAATCATAACACGACGTACCCGAATGTCCCGGACATAAGCTGAGATGAAAAGAGCAGGGTCAGGATCTTCGGCACCAAAGTCGATAATTTCGTCTTCGGAGAAACTGACAGCAGCGGCTTACTATACAGAGACAAAAGTGGTTGGGGAGATAGATTGTTTGGTGAGTGAAGCAACGTGATTGGGTGTTAGAATAGAGGTAACAGGCAAGGTTTCATTAGGTAAGACCTCTATCCCTTCAAGGATTTCAACGAGAGCTTGTCGATGAGATTCAAAGTCCAATGAGATCATACAAAGGTCATTTTTATAGGTGATTGGTGAAGCTGTTTGATCATGGTTCGGTGGGCAATTCCATTAGAGACGGGATAGGTGGGTCCGCGAATAACTACTTTAGGTGGTGGTGCCATCGGGATGGTGGACGGAGAAAGAGATGCCGCAGGTGTGTTTTCTTTTGCTTTCCCATTGTTTTTCTATCCTCGAGTAGCAACACTAATCATATTGATCTCGTGAATACGAGAGGAGGAAGACAGTAGGGATAGGTCATGGTCTTCGAGAGGTGGGGCTGTAATAATGATAGATCTTGGTGAGGCGGGGACAGGTGGTATAGGAGAGGGAATTGAAGCTAAAGGTCTCTCTCTTCGTAAGTTATCTTTCTTAACTTTTCTATCTGAGAGAGGTGACTGACGAAGTATAGCTTTCAACGCTTTGCATCCCTCTACGTCATGTCCTGGTGTGCGGTGGTAAGCGCAGATTTTAGACTCATCGTAACCTATAGGTCGAGGTTTAGATGGATCATAAGGTCTAAGTGGGGGTAGGGAAATGGTCGCATTCTCTACCAACATAGCAAGGATTTTGGCGTAAGACCCTTTGAGTGGGTCAAAGTCGAGGAAAGAGGAGGCTATCGACTGGTCGATTCCGTGATGACGTGGTATGGTTGGTTTGTATGGGTGGTGGTTTAGCCAAGGAGTTTTGATAATGGGTTTTAACTAAACGTGGCTTCTTCGACGCAGTAGTTATGTTTAGCTGGTTGATGATGAGGCCACATATGATGTGGTATCGTAAAACAACCACGGAGAAATAGGAGTGACAGAAAACAAATCTTTTGATGATGGAATTTGTTTAAGGTCGATAGGTGGACAGATACACGGGGTGACGTGTTGCTATACCCTTGATTTCGTATGGGTGCAGTAAGGCGAGGTCGCTTTAAAGAAAATGCAGGAGGTATGATATATTGATGCAAGGTGTAGAGGATGGGGTCCCAATATGGAAGGTAGGTGTGACGACGAGGGTTTTAGTTGTGATAGTGGCATAGATTGAGGAGATTGAGTCTATCTCCTAATGGGATGGATGGCTTTATTTTTAGATAAATCAAGCCACTTAGGTGGGTGTGTTAGACTCGGTATTAGTGGGGTCCCAAGCGTAGGGAAGATTTGGTTAGGTTAATAGAAGTGGATGAGGTATTTGGTAGAGATGAGGGGGGTGAAGATGAGGACATAGGCATTTTAAGCTTCTGTAAACACTTCGGGTATATGGTAGAGGCATCTGGATCGGTCATCTGCATTTGAGTAGAATATGGCGTACTCAAACGTTCCCATAGGACCTGTCTATCTTCTGGGAATGACAATCCTCACATGTGAATAGGAACTTTTGTATGGAAGAAAGGTGGGTTGTGATTCCGGTCCACTGTGGGTGTGATACAGGGGGTAGATGAGGCACTGTATCAATGGGCGTTAAGAGGTCAACCGGTCACTGAAAAGATTTAGGCGATGAAGAACTAATAGGTAGGAGGGCGTGTTTGAGAGGATCCGTCATGTTTAAAGAATGTGGTGATGTTGGTTCAAGAGGTTTTTCATCTAAGGATGACAAAAGAAGTGGCGAGCCTTCTTCTTGTACAACAAGAATGGTAGAAAGAGACGTTTGGGAAATAGATAAGTTGGATAACATCCGCTCACAGTCTTGTAGGGATGTGGTGTAAGAAGACTCATCTATGAGAAGAGGACTCTGGGCGGTTAATTCCTTTACGGATAAAGGAATGATTTCACCTTGTCTTGATGGTGGTGAAGGAGGTTCGGGCCCCTACGTCAGTGAAGAGGCTTGATTCAAAATTTTCTCGATAGAGGCTTTTGGCTGGGAGTCGAAGACTGCATGGATCTCATGAACACTCTCCTCGGCTAAGATATCTTGGTTTATGTTACTATTAGAAGAGTGATTCGGGAATGGTTTGTTGAATATTTTCAAATTTCGGTTAGCAGGGGCATTAGGATTATCGAGGGTTATATCCCCTGCATCAACCATTTCCTGCACTATGTTTTTCAACATCTTGCAGTTTTCATGACTATGTCCCTTTACGCGGTGAAAGTTACAGAAGTCATTTTCTTTGTACCAGGAAGGTATAGCACGGGTGGAGTCAAACCCGGAGTGAGGTTTAACAGGAGGCAAGGTGATAGCTCCGGCTTTGAGCAATTTTTCCAATATCACACCATATGTTTCTCCCAAGGGAGTGTAGTTGATGGGCTCGGCTTTATATTTATAGGTGGTTTTTGGTGGGGTATTAGACGGTGGTTGAGATTTGACCATCACCGCGTGGACAGCTCCTTTTGATTTCGAAGAAGTAGATGTGTGAGGAGTGGTGGTGTTTGGTTTATTGGTGGAATCTGGAGTTCAAAAATTGGGGTTTTTGTTGCGCAACCACAATTTCTCTTCTTCTAAGGCTCGAATTTCTAGTTTCCGAGCCATAGTAAAGGCCTCATCAAATGTGCGGAAGGTTTGAATTTGAAGGGTAGGAGAGATGTGCTTAGCGCATGCCCGCGTAAAAAGTTCAATAAGTTCAGCCTGAGGCAAGGCATATGTAAGTTGGTTGATAAGGCCCCGCCATCGTCCAACGAAATCTGCGATAGATTCATCTTCAAATTGTCGGATGGCATAGAGGTCGGTGATAGATACTTTCTTGGAAATGTTAATGGAGAAATGATCCAAGAAAGATTGGGCTAGTTGGTTAAAAGAGAAGATTGAGTGCTGGGTTAAAGCACTGTACCACTCCAAGGCGGGTCCTGATAAGGACATGGGAAAGGTGTGGAGTAGCAAGGCATCATCATGAGCAATCAAATAACAAGCATGTCTAAATGATCGCAAGTGTTGTTGAGGATCCTCTTTACTATTAAAACGAGTAAATTTCGGAAATTCCCATTGAGGAGGATATGAATGAAGGGGGACAGAAGGGTGAATAGGCTCCCGACAAACTTGCTCGTATGTCAAGGCGCTACGACTTCCCGAAACAGAAGCCTCCAGATTTTGCATTTTGTCCATCATTTGTTTGATGAAATCCGTGGTTGGATGAGATGATGGTGCGGTTGTGGTAAACGGAGGCAAATTGGGCCAAGGGCCTCCGCTAGACAATGGTGGGGTTAAGTGTTGATAAGGTATGGGGGACAAATATGTTGAAGCGACCGAATAGGGATGTCCTATATAAGATGTTGAGGTCACTGGATACGTGTGTGGGAATGAAAAGGTAGGTGGAGCTTGAGAAGGAAAGCTCGTGTGGATAGGTGGCAGAGAGCAAGTCATGAATGGAGCAGTCTGCAAGAGAGACGAGGTAGGAGCAGTCGGTGGTAATGACATGTGGGGCCCAAGATTAACCAAAGGAAAGCCAATCTGTGTCGTATGAACCTCTCGGGCCGCTGATCGGGAGACGGGGCTAAGGATGCAGAAGGCAAGACGGTGTTATCAGGCGGAGTGGGAGCTAAATGAGCAGCTATACTAATAGGCATGCCAACAAGGAGTTGACCATCGGGCGTACGGTCAGGGGCATGAGACAAATAGTATTGTACAACGCTAGGATTAACATCCAGAAATTTGGCAAATTCCTTATCTCCTACAGGAATTTTGGGGATCTCACTGGTGTCCGTAGGGTTCCCTATAGAATGTGAAGGGGGTGATTCAGGCAAAGGCACAGAGCAGGCATGTGAAACCATGGCGGCGGCTTGCTTCCGAGTGATAACAACCATGGACAAGAGTACATAGTAGGGCTTCGATCTATCAGGAACAGAAACAACCTCAGAATGGTGAAATTGGTAGGTTGCTGGTTTGTCAGGAACTGTAAAAGACAGTAACCGATATCGGTCTAATAACCGATGTCGGTTAGACTATAGCCGACGTCGGTCAGTTAACCGATGTCGGTGTAATAAGACTGGTATAAGAAAATATAAGAAGCTGCTGATTTGATTTTTAACAATGCTTAGTACATTTATCAAATTGTTCTGAGGTGATCACAGAAGACAAAGTATATAACAGAAAACAGAACTGAAAACAAGCAAGATGCACACGCAAATCCGTAGACTAACCCTAGGGTTAATTTTAATTATTGTGGGCTTATGCCTTTAGACATAGAATGATGTCGTAATCCTAAACAAAAGACTTAGGGAAATGTCAAGTTTGTTTTGGCTCATAAGGTTACCTCAATCGGGCGTGAGGAATACCGCGGAAAAAGGGGGATGTTTTGAGTCATTGTGTTAATTGTGAAGTGATTCGGATATGTGTTGTCAAAGTGAAAGTAAGATTAATTTCTTGTCAATACCATGGATATCACCCCCACGTGTACGACCTCATTACTTAATCTATGTTCACTAGAATTGAAAACAACAAGCAAGAATGTGATGCACGTGTTTTAAACCCAAATCGAAAATGATATTCGATGAAGCAAAAGAGATGACTTTCACTAATGCAAAGATGTAAAAGCAAGGCCAGTTCTTTTACCAAAATAACAAAATACCTTGTGAATATCTTTAGAAGAAGAAAACAGTAGGTATGCTCCCTATATGAAAGCAAGCAAGAATTAAAGAAACCCGAAATGGGTCCCACCGGGCATGCCAAAATGTTTCGCACGGAATGTTTCAGCTTTTGGGAATAGAGTTGCTTCTATCCTTTCATTCCTTTTAGAAACAGATAAGGGTTAGGGCTAGGAGGAATACCTGTTGAATGTCGAGAGGGTGAGGCTTTCGCGTACCATAGAGAGAGATCAAGTTGATTGTGAAGAACTCCTTTTTGTCTTGGAAGGACTACCTGCAAATAAGAATACAAGACCACCCGATTTTGATTAGACAATAAATGAGGGAACTGCCTTAGGCCAGAAATATAAAACTTCCTTTCGAAGGTGGTTAGTTCCCTTTTAATACGAATTAACACAAATGATAACAAAGAAAGCTATCAGAAAATCATGATTTAGGTACCTCGCTTACAAAGCAATAGAGGCTAAACTATCAATAATAAAGAGTCACGTTGTTTGTTGGCCATCGGTCGCTGATACATTCAAAGTTGAGTTACAGGGATAAACCAGACTGGACCTGAGGTTGTTAGGTGACAAATAGGCGAGAGGAAGGTTTTGGGGTATAAGTCACAGTGACCGATGCCGGTCACTGGATAACCGACCGCGGTTAGAGAACCGCTGCCGGTAGGGGATAACCGACACCGGTAGGGTCAGTAATCTAGGTGCTTCTGGATAGAGGTTGGTGCAGGGTGATTGTGGGGTTATTAAGACTAGCGGATGGCTGAGGGGAATAGTGAGAGGACAGGGAAGACTCAGAGTGTGATAAAATGGTCTTCTGGGCAATACAAGGATGTATGGATGAAGGTTAAGTGCAGGGTGCTGGTAGGTGGTAGATCTAGGAATGAGTTTATAATTACTATCAATCCACAGGCTCAAGAAATGGTGCTTAGAAACATACAAGACACTACTTACTGCTCCCCGATGAAGATGCAGTTTCACGACCGTGATGACGAAGACAGGGCTCAAGTAGGATGATCTGACAATCCAAGATGTGCTATCTCCTCTTCTGATGCTCGGATGAGTGTCACTGGCTCTTGGTTATTCAAATTGCGCTTGGGCTTGATGTCCTTCTCTACAAACTCTTCTTGTTTCTTCACTTGTCTCTCTTTGCCAAGCAAATTTAGATCCTTTCAATGATTTCTCCTCCTCCCGATCAAATGAAAATCCGATCCCTTGTTTTTGGTTGAGGTGGTCATTTATAGGGAACCATGGCGGTTACGCAACCGATGGCGGCGAGTAGAACCGATGTCGGCCAGTCAAAGCGGGCTATTTTTGGTAAAATAGCCACTTTCCTCCTTTTCTCCCGAGGGATTAGTTGCGGGCTTGGTCAAGTCATTATGAGGTTGGTTTTAGGTGCGGGTGAGGAGTAATTAGTCATGGGTGTGGATGTGGACCAAGTTATAGGTCTTAATTAGGTTAGTTTAGGGTTAAGACTAGGTTATGATGAGGTGGCGAAATGAGGTGGCAGGTATGGTGATGTGGATTTATTAATTATAAGGTAATGCTACCCACCACCGCCTCATATCTGTTTGCCACTCTGGCATCATCAATCTATGAATCCACTGGCTTCTCCTCCTGTCTAGTTGGCACGGTGGGTCATGGTGGAGACATAGGTCTCTCCATGTCATCTCTCCTATACTATAGGAATGGAGGTGGTACATCTTGGACTAACCCAAACTAGCACCTAACCCACTCTATGGGTATCCGTTCATGCTCTCCCGCTCTCCTCCCCTCTATCCACAGATATAGCTATAGCCCATCTAGCTCCGTGGCCATCTGTCTGTATGTGGGGAAGCCCACATATGGCCTCCAAATGATGTCCACCCCAAACAACCCCTCCAATAACCTCCTGTAGTAAGCTACATCATGAGTAGCTCTGGCACCTCGGGCCTCTCCAATGGCCGATACCCACCACCTGTACCCAACTCTCAAAACTCTCCATGGGAATGCATCTACTCGGGGCATCCCCACTGGTCAAACACAAGCAATGTGCTCGTAAGCCCAACAATGTAGTAGTACGACATAGCAGATGTTGAACCTCCATAGTCACCCGTAGGCCCATAACTCTCTATATACCTATGTTAGCAATGTAGGTGCCCATGCAAACCATGTCTGTTATATCACCATGTCATGAAGGACTCCCATTAGTGACCTCGGGAATCTCCCACCCTCTGCATCCGACAGTGCGAAGCAGCACACTACCTCCATCAAAAGTACCACTAACCTCATCTCCTCTGGATGAGCTCTATACATCACTCTATAGCTCATGCTAGCACTATGGAACATCAGGTCTGCTACACCCTCACCAAAAACGGGTGCTAGTAGCTCCTCAGATGCCTCTGAGGAGATAGAATAAACCTGTGCCCCTAATATGGGCAACTACAGGGATCTTGTAGACATCCTCCGTGGTTGATCGTCATCTCACCTGTCGGCATATGGAAGGTGTTGGTGCCGAGTCCCATCTATCGTTGAGGGAAACCATCAGACTCACATCCTGGACTACATGCCGGTAGTGCCTCACCCCTATTAACCCCACCTCTGCAACATGCTGCCACTCCTCCCGTGTCATGCTCACCTGTACTGTCAATAATAAGGGTGGCACCTGGGCCCTCATCCGTAGCTTGTCTCGGGCCTGCATCCCATAAGAGTACTGTATTAGTATACCTTCCCAACTTACCCTATTTCATCCCACATCCTAACCTAATATCTTTCTCCACCCCCATCCTGTTGGCCTTGTTGCTAATCCAACCTACCTAAACCCATCTACCCTACCTATCTACCCTAACCCTCACCCAAACCTACCCAAACCCATCTACCCTACCTATCTACCCTAACCCTCACCCAAACCTACCCAAACCCATCCACCCGAAACTATCTACCCTACCCCTCACCCAAGCCACCCTAACCCCTTCCCGTCTCCCTTAACCCTTTTCCCTCTCACCTCATCCTTTCCCACCCTGCCCCTACTCTATTCCCTTTTTTTCTCCCAACTTACACTTTGGTTGACCGACGATGGTATCCCATTGACCGCATCGGTCATCGTGTTCTTGTGACCGATGCCGGTCACTAACCATCGACGCCGGCCACAAGTCGACCGATCGGCGATGTCGATCCACCGCCATGCCTCCCGCCATGACTTCCCAACCCTACTTTTTCCCTTCCTACTCCTTCTACCCACTTAAACCCCTCCTTACACCCCTAATTATTCCTATACTACCCTTTTACTCTACACCCTACCCTTCCCCATTCCCATTTCCCCCTTTTTTCCCCTTATTTTCAAATTTCTTCCCCCCCAACCCCCATTTTTAACATTTTTTATATTTTAACCAATTTCACTAAACAATCAATAACCAAGGTTCGACACTTACCACATCCCACTGCTGCCATCATGGTGGAACCTCCGGCCTCCACACCACTCCTCCCGATCCCTCTCCAGCCTCCGCCATCCTTGAATGACCTCTCACTCTCCCAACCAATCGCCTCACTCGATCCAATCTCGCGGCCCCCTCTCACCCAATCAATCTCGCCTATGTGGCTCATCAACCAAGCTCGTCTGACGTTCTCTTTTTTCCTCTTCCTCTTTTCTCTCTTCTTGTCCTTTTCTCCTTTTCACAATGCACAAATGAATTTTAAAAATGCAGGTTTTTCACTTTTTATAACCTACCCGACTCAACCGACATCGGTTAACCCTTGACCGATGCCGGTCTGATGCCCTAGCCAACCACCATCGGTTCCTCTCCACCATCATCGGTTCATACTGACCACTGTCGGTTACCTTGCATACTCATTGCCCTCACATTGACCTCATTTTCCTTACCTCCTCTTTCTTTTACCTCCCCTACACCTACCTGGACCACTTTACCTTCCCCTCTAGCCCTCCACCTTCTTCAACCTCACCTCATCCACTATTGAAGCCTCATTATTTTACCCCTACCTTAGCCTTACCTATGTCTTTGTGAACTATCTACTTAAACCTAACACTCAAGCTTGTGACCTTTGAATCAATGTGCTCGCTATACCTTGTGACACTGTATTACCCATGTTGATTGACCTCGTGCCCTTACCTTGCCTATTGTCTGTGTTGTTTATCCTGACCCTACCTTTGGTGTATCGGATCATAGCTAAATGCTCATGCACCTAACCTACATTGTGTTTCCTGACCTTATCCTATACCTTGGATACCAGATTCAATTCAACCTTGTTTGGATAAACCTATCGACCTTAGACGATGTAGATTTTTCCTGATCTTTAACCTGGTAGTGTGCTGCAGTTTATACATGTGTATGCATTTGACTATTGCTACCATTAACCTTGACCCATTACCTAGATCACCCACGTAGACCTTTCACCCTTTTCCCCGCACCCACTTGCCTTTTCCTCACATTTACTTTTTATCAAACCACTCACCACTTCGACTTGCTACCTCTTTAGTTCCTAGTTTGAGGGGGATCACCTTCACCCTCACATGAGGCAACCACATCTTATTTTTGTTAGCATCACTTACCAATACAAGCTTACGCAACAAAAGGGGAAAAATGTAGACACTAAAATTAGGTCACACTCCCCTTCACCCCACTAATATTAATTTAATTAATTTAATGCTTTATTCTCACTATATTTATTATTTAAATATCTTATTTAAATAATATCTACACATATAATTCACTTAGAAACCTCACCAAGCTAACTAAACCTAAGACCTATTCTTAGCAAGTTACCATAACTAACTAAGACTTACCCAAACCCTAAAAATAAAATGCCTATATTCCCTTTAACCACATTCCCACATGTTCACAAGAGGCTCCGAGTCTAATCCATGGGATAACAACACGAGATCTAAGGAAATCAGGAGGATCTCCCTAAGTTTAGTAAACCTAGAAAATCTCACCTTGATCGATGTCGGTTACCCCTAACCGTCGCCGGTTAAGCCGGACTGCCATCGGTTACCTCTTTTAACCCAAAACAACCTTATTCTCAAGGTTGGAAGTTGGAAGTTGGAAGTAAGAAATTGACGAAAAGAACAAATCTCGAGAGATAACACATCTTCGAGAGCCAATTCAAGCAATAACACACATCTAAGGAAGAAGATATAGGATCTTCTCTTGCATAGCCATCCCAACCATGTTCTAATCTATCTAAGAAAAGAGGAGTGTGCATACAGCCCATGCAGAGTATTTTCTTTAGTTGGTGATCACTTGCAACCTTTAAAGCCATCATCAACACCTCCATCCTTTATGTATAGACTACTAAGAATGAAACCCAAGTAAGTATAACATCATACTTTCCTGGTTATTTCATTTCATCATTATTTTATCATCCATTGTTTATCTTGCTCTCTATTGACCTTATCCAACATTTTCACCTCCATAGACCCATCAAAACCTTGCAAAATCCTATAATAGTCACCCATTACCTCATCCTCAACTAACCAAAATCCTTTGTGCAATCACAAAGGAGACCAAAACCTTGTTTTGTGACATTTCCAGATCTCATAGTAACCGGCGCCGGTTATACCTAACCACAATCGATCACCCCCGACGCTCGGCGTCTCTCGTGTTTTCCCGCACATGCCTTAAACAAAGACCTACCCACCTAATTTTACCTCACCCTCACTCACCTGTGACCTACCCGAGACCTTTATCAGACTTGTAAAGACCCGAACCTATCTCTTTACCTTGGATGCTATTCTAGCTTAGCTTGTTAATTATATCTATTTCTTATTGTGTTTTTAAGTGAGATACCTAAATCATTTTAAAATAACAATAGGATTTACTTTTTTTATAGCATTAATTTGTTTAAAACAATGGATCGTGACAGACCTTCTAGGAAGTATCATACTTCCTAGATCTAGCTCACGCTAGGCACTTCACCGCCTATATTGTTTAATTCATCATGGTGGTTTTCTTTTCATTACAGTAGTTCCTCCTACCCAAAGGGAAGCTCTCACCGTCGGCCTATGGATTTGGAAGTCATACGTGCGCAACAGCCCATCAACTAACATTTGAATAGATATTCCTCCTACGCTCGTTACCCTATCTATTTCAAACAATTCAAAGAAAAATCTAAGAAAAAGGTGAAACAATTAGTACAAAAACATAACATACATGATGAAAAAATCATAATAGATTGAATATCAAGCATGAAACCTACAAGAAGAAGTGGTGTGTGCATGATTGATTTTGACATAGAAGGGATTGACCATTTCAAAAATATTTGACTACTTTGATTTCTATATGTACTCATTTTTCATGTACCCTTAAAAATTTTATAATCCAACGCACGTCATCCTATCACCCAAAGGGTGCTCATCTAAGCACGTGTGGGCACCGAAACCATCCTTTATGTGAGCATTGTGAGAAGGTATTGCCATTGATGGAGGATGATTTGTAGAATGAGAATAAATTTACTTAGTTTAGATAAGGAAGAAGAAACATCTAACAGATCCATGTCTTAAATGCATTATAGAGACAAAGTACTAAGCATGCTAAAACATATCTAAACTATGATAGCCATTTAAAAAGAGGGTTTACACCCTTAAGCATGATATACAGAACAAACCATTATATATATTCATTTAGAGTGATCCTAGTAGCCACATTACAATCAAAAGAGGTCATCACAGACCATACATATCAAAATAATAGGACTCATCCTTTACAGATCTTCTCTGGAATGGTATTCTAGCTATGCCCTCCCGATTCATCCCTTATTACAGACTCTAATGCTATGAAAATACTTGTTACATCCTTTAAAACCATGAGCATTAAGTGCTCTAAACCCTAACATGACTACAGTATCATACTCTTGATGCATCCCCTTCTGTCTATCTCCTATATCCTTCAGGTCCCCCTTTCCTTGCTTCCGAGCATCTCTATATATAGGGCTAGCACCCACCGCCATGCCTCCTCTTTTGAACATATCGCATGCCAAATGTTAATGTGGTCCTCCAATGGTGCATGATTATATTCTTACAAACCATACACCTTCTGTAATGATGTCTTCTAAGAGTAATCCATGCGTATAATATTATTTTCTTGACCTCCAAGGTTCCAGGCTGGTACCTTATCCACTCAGCATGCCTCGTTGGGTCATTTTTTTCTCAAGTGCCTCCAGAATGCTGAATATGGCTAAGTCCTTTAAACCTAATGTCCTACCTTTTGAACACACCTTAGTTTCTCCAAAACCCTTTTTATACATCTCTATCATGTGCACATCTCCACCCACACCATTCTTCTTATAAGTCTCACATGTACATGTGCCCTTTTTGCACTTAGCCAATATTTTGAGGCCTAACATCACCCCACACTAAGCATGTTATCCATCCTTGGAAAAATCCTACTTCCCCAAAGAATAAAAATTGTGGGACTTGGATAATTTTAATGAAGAGTGAAAGAATGGAAGAATCGGGGAATTAAGAATGGAATAATGAAAAAATATGCTCTTCTCAGTAAGAGGAGTGGGAACTCCTTCCTCATTGTTGCCTCAATTTTCTCCTAGGAATCCACTTCACCCTGCACCTATTAGAGTAGGTCACCCAATAGAGTGCTCACCTCTTCAAACATAAATTCATCACCCTTAGTGTTTAGTGTATCTACAATTCCTTCCAGCTACTTGCTAAGGTTGTCCAACGCATCTATTCTACAAGTGACCTAGGGGTACAGTTCCTTAAGCTGATTTTTAACTAAAACTTGTAAGGTTTCGATTGCTTTCATTTTCTTCTCAACTTCATCTAGGATTTTATCCAACTCCACCCTATTTACTTTGTTATTTTCTTGGAACTATTTCAGATCCACCTCATGTGTAACAACTAGTATACTCATTACCCTATCTCTATGTTAGTAAAATTATCATATATGGCCTCAGCCATTCCCACAATAGTCTTCATAACAGCAAGGAGCTTGGAATACCAAGTTATTGTCTCCCCGATCTTTATCCTTTCTTCCTTATTTTGGCACACCAATGCCTCTTCTACTGATTCTAGTTAGAGAGACCACCTTTCTATGGTAAGGATGCAAGTTAAGTCTTCCAAGAATTATAAGGCTGACTTGTATTTCTACTTAGGTGGGGCCAACTCTAGATGCTTCAAGATAATGGCATATATAATCATCTCTATCTTTTTTAGAGCTCGCACACCTTCACCTTTTCCTCCCTTAGTTCACGCCTTAACTGTGCGCTGATCAAATCCTCCTACTTTAGATCCTTTCTCTTCTCAATGATATCTTCATTCTTATTCTCTATCTCTTCCTCCAGGAACCTTACCCTGTCATTCCTTCCAAAGATTCTCACCTCAACCTCCACTAATACCTTGTTGAGTGCATTGTAGACTTGATCATCGGATAACTGTTGAGAATTTATTAGGGGTTCACTCCCTTGGTCTCTGGTATCTTCATCGAGCCCCCACGACCTCAAACTTAGGATCATTAACATGGGACTTAAAATACCATGATAACATCTTCCTTGTACATGGGTATGCACCTTCTTATTCGAATGAAGACCATGTAAGGATTTGGTCTGTAGGTATGGTAGTTTGGAAGTGTGCACAATGTACCTTACTTAGATCATTGATGTAACCCATTCCTTGCTCCTGTGTTGCTACCACACTCTTCTCTCATGTGTGCACTACCTTTGGAAATATTATCTCTAAGCTGGGATCTCCGCCCATGCTCCCATACTCCTTCCCTATAATCTCCTCCTCTATCTATTTGAGCACTTTGTCAACGCTGCGCTCCACCTCCTGCTCCACCAAGTCCTTTATTATACCCACTTTGTTTCCTTTTCCACGAATCTTCTACCTACTCCTTGGTGAGGCTTGGGGTCCTTTTATCCTTAGTGTTTACCTCCTCACTTCCCCCTTACCATGAGAATCTCCTTCCTTCTCAATCTTCTCTTCATTTCCTTCCTCCTCATAGTCATGTATATCATACACAACATGGACTCTCGAGCCTCTTCATGCTTGTCATCATCCTTTTGCCTCTCGTAGGCTTCCGTGCTCTTCGCTACTTCCGAGTCCACCTCCTTTGCTACCTTTCACTTATTCCTAACTAGTGAATCTAGTATAGGGGATTCTTCCTTCTCATCTTCTTTAGCAGAAACTCCTTCCTTGGTGAATCTTCTTTTGTAGGGGTTTTTCTTGCTCTGATACCTCTTCCTCAGGTGTCTTTTCTTTTTCCTTAATGGGGACTTCTTCCTTTAAGCATATGCGCTTGGATTTGCACATAAATCCTACAAACCAAGAAATTACACTATTTGTACACTCGGTTCCTTATTCTTTGGTGCCTCCTCTCTCCCCTGTTCCTCAACGCAACCTTCTTCCTCGTAGTGGGGTCTTCGGGATGAAAAAATCATTCTCCACCTAGGTGCCTTTCTCATAATTAGGCCTAATACATAGGTATATCCTCACTACGGTACTTCAAACAATGAAAAAATCACAAGTTTTATCATATGCACCTCATGGGAGACATACTTCTCCACATAAGTGCACTTTTTGGGGTATACTAGCTTTTTGTGTAGCTCGCGGTGGTCTTGGTCCACCTTGCTGAGGTTGAACCTTAGTATTTTGGCCTCCTTGAAGTGATTGACCCCGGCTTGGAAATATTGTGCAGTGAAGGAGAATGACAATTTACACCATGGGCTCTTGGTCCCTTCTGATAGAGTGAACCTGCCAATGCAAAAGTGCTAGTATACAACAAACTCAACTTCTCCTTGCACTAGTGCTGGAAATTGTTTGGGTATCCTCCACTCAGCCCCAAATGCATTGCACATTCTCTTGTACCATTTTTCTAGGCGCGCCTTGTGGGTGGATGTCATGGTATCACAAGTGTACTTCTCAAATATTTTTGTGGGGGAAGGGTCTTCATCTAGGTAGTTACATACAATTTTTTTGGCCCATCGGGCACTCCAATCTCGAGAAGATGGTGAGGAGGAAATTTCCAAACATGATCTTCTCTCATTCACATGTGGCACTAATGATTTCTTCTACAAAAAGATGGATAGGTTATAGATGGTTCCTTCTGAAATTTTTTGGCACACGTTGAACCAATCCTTATTTATCTGTGTCCACCTCTCTTGCCCATTCAACTTGGATACCAAGCATGTGGCCATCCTCATCACTGGGTCAGAGATATCTGAGATATCGAAGTAGCGCGAGCCCTTTTTATAGTCATAAGCCTGGACTATCTCCTTAATGGCTTCCTTGTCCTCCAAGTCATCTTCCAACATCTCCCCTTCACAAACAAGATTGGTAACATTAGAGATCAGTTGGAGAGTTATTCACATACTCCAGCCTATGAAGTAGAAATGATCCTCATGTATCTATGACATCAGCCATTGGTACAGTTGCTTGGGCTTGCATAAATAGGGTAACTCATAGAGTTGCAACAACCTGACCTTACCCATATTCACCGTCACTTCATCATCATAGATTGACATTCCTTCTAGTGTCATTTTATCTGTCAGGTCAACCAGATCCAATGCCATCTCCTTCTCTGTGGCATTTGTGCAATGGTTGTAATTGCTTACCACCATCTTCCTTACATGAGATACCCACTCCTTTTGAACAACACACCATATGGGTATTGCATCTTCGCATACCACTCCTCATTAAAACTAGTGGAAACAACTTATTTCCCTTTGACCTTGCCCTTCTTTGGTGAAACAATTTCCTTCTTTGGTTCCATCTTCTTGTTGGGTTACTAAAAAAACTCTTCCTTGCTCCTCTTCCTTTCTCTTCTCAAATCATGTGGCTTACCTTCATGAAAAATCCCTTTACTCCCATGCCCTAGCTATAGAACCCTAACCTAGACAACCCTTCCACAAGATGACGTACTCTCCTAAAACCTTCTTCCCTACGCCCATGTACTTCTTCCACTCTGGTTCACAAATCACACTAGTCATGCACTAAATTTTCACAATCTCCGTTTGTGCAACTTCTCAAGGATTCCTTAGTTTTCAAGATCTCTTCAATATCACAAATGTACGGTGACAAAAATGCATCTTGATCTTCTAATTATAGCTTTTTCTTCTATTTTCCATAGTAAATGTGATGCCACCAACCAACGTAATTTTGCAATAAAGGAAATTTTTCTTCTAAATCCAACCTTAAGCACTCTTACCCCGTGCCCAATCTTGCGTGAAAATCTCTATAACCTTTTAGCACATAAAAATCCTTACTAACTAAAGATCCTCACATGTGTACTTGTAGCACTGAAGGCACTTCTTCTATCCTTAACCTAATTTTTTTCCTCGCCTACCTCATGTTGTTCCTACACTTCTCATCCTTTGTATGTGGTCTTTGTAAAGTTATCCTGACACCAAATTCCTTATGTCCACCTTTTCTACGTACACTCTTCCAAGCTCACGTGCTTTTGATCCTTCACTCCCGGGACATCAAAAACAACTTGCACTACTAGATTCCATTATATATCACACTACTCTACCCCATACAAAAAAAGATACATGGTCCTCTACGCATCGAAAAATTTCAAAGTAATAAGTGGCTACCAAAGCACATAAGGTGCGCAAAACAATAATACAAAAATAAAGGAACACACAATGAGAAAGGGAAACACGAGGAAAAGAAATGCATTAAGGGGATTCCTAAGATAAATGGAAATAATACCTTATTTATGAACACAATGAAGACTTATTTATAGTAGGGATTCAACCTACTCCCATTGAAATGACCTCACAGTAACCGTGTTCCATCCAAAGGCTTGAATCGAAAGTACCCAAGTCAAGTATGTAAGATACCATATATGGGCCCATCTAATGGAATTTGAATTTCCCAGGATGGCACAGAAAATTGGAATCATATACCAAAACCATCTTCCTAACCTCAAATTGTTTTTTTATATGACGATCATGTCATGCTTTTTGTCTTGCTTTTCGGTCTCCTAACTCCATCTAACAATTGATCACCTTTCATCTTGCTGTATTCACTTATCCATGCACTCTTGAATTTATTGTTCATCAAATAAACCTTCTGTGCATGTAATACACAATGATGGTAGCATAAATTCAAGCTGGTAAAATAGCCTCTGTGCAAACACAATTTGAAATGATGTGGCCATGTTCAATCTCTCGTAGGTTGTCTGTATTCCCATAAAATGACTAATACCTCTTCATCCCAATATTTTCTTCCCACATCACAAATTTTAGTCAGTGTGTGGCTTAATATCTTGTTAAATTCCTTAGTAGTTCCATTCACTTGGGGGTGATAAGGGGTGGTCTTGTGATGGGCCACCATGAACTCTGCCAACAAAATCTTGACTGTTTCATTTAAAAAATGTGTACCCTGTCACTAGTGAATCTTAAAGGACATTCATACATGCTGATTATGTTCTCCCATAAGAATCTAGTAGTTGTCACCACTATGCAATCCCTTGTAGGTGCTACCTCTACCCACCTTGTTAAGTAATCAATGCAAGTAATGATATAGTGTGATCTAATCCTTCGCGCGATAGGTGAAATTGTTCCTATAAAATTAATTTCCTATTTTTAAAATGGTTATTTGGTGGATATAGGTCTCAAGGGCATATCATCTCTTTTTCCTAGCTTTCTAAGGCACCAAAAATGATCACAGGCCTTACAAAATTCAATACAATCCTGGGAGATACTTTCCCACCAAAGTCCTCTGAGTAGAATATTCCATGTGGTGGCATTCCCTGAATAGTTCCCTCATGCAATCCCACATGTGCTTCCTCCATGATTGTAATGTGCTCATGTTCTAACATGCATTGACATAGAACCTCATCATGACATAACTTGTATAAGTCTCCACTAAGTATCATGTAGGGCGTTGCATGTATAGAGAACTATTTCCTCTCCAAAGTTTTCATTCCCTTTGATGTCATACCTATTTTGAGAAACACAACAATATCTTTCAATTCAGAGGGCACAAGTTATAGTCTAAATAGTTGTACATCTGGCATTATATCCTCAATGCTTTGCGCATCATCTCTTGAATCTATTCTTGATAAATGGTCAGGTCCAAAATTACTCTTACCTAGTTTCACAACAACCATAAAGTCAAACTCCTAAAATAATAGAACCCATATACATATGCACCCTTGTAAAATAACCTTGTTCATTATGTACTTCAATGCCATGTGGTTTGTGTAGAATATGAAGGGTGTTTCTAACAAAAATTTCTTTAATTTGTGTAGTGCATAGATCATTGATAGTGCTTCACACTCAGTAGTAGTATAGTAATATTATATTGGTGTCAAATTCCTACTTGCAAAGAAAAGGGGGTGATCAACAATCCCCTCACCACTTTGTGCTAAAACAAATGGGGTGATCAATATGCACATGGAAAGGTTTATCCCAAGAAGGAAAGCATAATATGGGTGTAGTGACAAGCTTATCCTTCAATGTATCAAATGCCCTCTGTCTGCGCCTCTCCTAGTGAAATGCACTCTTGTGTTTTAGTAACTCCTCTAAGAGTGTGGCGATTTTGGCATATCCCTTGATAAACTTCTGGTAGTATCATGTATGCCCAAGGAATCCACACAATGTGCTTTGACTTGTAGGCTCCCCCAATCCCACAATAATGACAACTTTGGTGGGATCCACCAACAAGCATTCCTTATATATGATATGCCCCAATAGGGTTCCAAATGGAGTAGAAAAACCACATTTTTTAATGTTGAGGGATAGGTGTACCTACCGACATATTTCAAACATCAATCATAAATTGTCACAATGGTCTTTCACTAGTCCATACACCATCCATTCATCAAGGTAGACTTGAAGAAAATTATGGATGAAGTCTTAAAACTCCCGCACCATAATGCATAAAAATACAACATGCACGTTCTTCACCCAAGTGGCATGACCATGTAGGAAAAGCTTCCCCATTTAGTGGCAAAATTTGTCTTTTCCTAGTCTTCCTTTGCAATTCTAACTTGGTGATACCCTAAGAATCCATCTGTGAAGGAATAGATCTCATGCCCAGCTACTCCTTCCAGGATTTCTTCAGTAAAAGGGGTTGGAAAAGGGTCAATGACACATACTACATTCAAATCCCTATAATCAACACAGATCCTTATCCTTCCATCCTTATTAATGCTTATGACCATTGGAATTATCCATTTTGATTCCTCAACAACCTCAATGATGCTTGATTATATCATATTGTCTATTTCCTCCTTGACCTTGACATGAAGATTTAAGTTCATTCGGTAAGGCCTTTTCCATATTAGGTGTGTGCCTTCCTTTAACTTGATTTTCATTTCCCCCAAGGAGTGGTGAATGCCTTTAAGCTCATGGTACCCATGTGGAAATAAGTCCTGAAACTCATGTAATAGATCAATGATCTTGGAAACCTCCTTTTCTAACAAATAGTCCCCAATAATAGCTTCCTTAGGTTCCACCTCCGAACCAATGTTAACCTTCTTTATTTTCAAGGGTTCATGGTAGCGTGTGCTTTCTCATCAGCACTATCCCTTACTTTGTGCATACCTTAAGTATGGTTGACATCCAAACTCTCCATCCCTTCACCATATATCACATAGACCATCTTTCCCTTATCTTTCTTCATGCATGCACACTCAAGATGTACCTATTTCGACTCTTCCTCATCAAAGTGTAGTTCTAAACTAGGTTCACCCAATAATTCTAGTATCCTATCCTCTCCCATCGTAATGTGCTTGACAACCTGTAATTCCTTATCCACTATTGGTTTAGTACTCGATTTTGAAATCTTGAAGGAGGTCACCAATCAACTCCTGTTAATTTCCTATCTAATGACACATCTCTCGAGTGAATGTACCATGCATGTGCACATCCTTGTAAGGTGGATTTAAACTTATCCACCCATAAATAAGTTGGAAAGGCCTCCGTGCCTTCCATATATGCTTTCTCACATACTTATATGTGAAATAAGGTGGGTTCCTTCCCATAGTAGTCTTGTATGACAATGGGTGCATTACTTTGGGAAAACCTAATAGAGAATGTGATTCTTACCTCATGCCACTCTAGAAGGCTATCACGATGTGTCACCCACCAACATGTTGCAGTCTAAGAAAGTTATAGCTGAGCATCCATCTTCTTTCGATCTCATTTTTCCACTGAGCCTCCATTTCTCATAATAAATCATCAGGGTTGGATCCTCTAGAATAACTTTGTAACTTCTTCCCTCCCAGGCACTTGACACAAAGCCTCTTAACTATCACCCAATTATGTCCCATGTGCCCAATTGTTACATGCCACACTAGTAGTATCACTCATAGATTAAGCATCTTCGAACCAAATAAATTCTTCCATAGGGTGAATCACCTCAAGGTCCCTAATAGAGCACACATAGATCCTTTAAAGAAATTCTTGTCCCAAGGGATCAATATAGGATGCTTACTTTGCATCGGTTAAGGGGATGATGACCAATTCTTCCTTGTTTTGAAAACTCATGTACCCTTACATGAACTCGTAGGTCAACATTTTTCTTATAACACCAGGGGCACCCACGTAATGATGGAAATTTTTCCACCTCATCTAACACCAAGAATTTGAAATCCCTAATGAAAATTTCCCTTGGATAGTGATAACAACATCCTTCAAGACACCAATGGGCATTGCCTTTGTCTTGTTAGCCATATACAACACATTTGAAGATGGCAAAGAATGGGCCCTTCCCATTTGATATCATGCGTCTAGAGTGAGGACATTCAATTTCATACCCGTTTCAATCATAATATTGCTCAGAAGCCATCTATCCACAAAAACATTCAAGGTAATCTCCTTATCATAGTCAATGTGGGGAGGAAGGTTAGCATGTAGAACCTATCTCTCATGCTCTATTCTAGTGTGTGGTACCTTCTCTTGTAACCATTATCATAAAGAAGGGAATGATATTTTCTTGCCTTAACATTTTACATACTTCCCTAACTTCATCTAGATCCTTCTATGGAGCCTCAACACTCTTCCTTTGCTCTAGCTTCCTTGAATGCTCTTTCAGGCATTGGATCTCCCCTTGTAGGTTTCAATCACATCCATGGTTTCTTGATACACTTATTTCTGATGAGTAGGGTCTAGATACTTCCCATGTACCACCTCTTCTCTAGTAACCAATGGTTTCTACCTTGGTATATCCCTTGCATGCATAGCCTCATCTCGTGTCAAAACTAGTACAAGCTCTAGTTCCAAATTACGTGCCACTCTTGACATTCATTATGAATCGTCCTTCCACAAACTTACCATTATGACACATTTGTCTTTCTAGTGCTTCGGGTCATATGTTCAAATAGCTCTGGACACTCCTCATACTTATGTTTTTTCCACACCAAGAACATTGTTACAGATCGTGGGCATTCACACTTATAGTGCTTCATAGACCCACAATTATAACATGTTCCACGTAGGAACTCACTTCTCCCTCTCGCAGCTTACCATGACCAAGAAATTATCCTTGAAAACCTCTTCCATATGCCCCTCATCGCGCACCCTTCATAATGATGGCCATCATCCTTGGAATTGTTTGTGAGGCTGGTCTAGCGCACACCAACATCAATGACATCATATATCTAGTCAATTAACCTATAATCCTTAGTGTCATGAGTAGTAGAGAGAGAATATCTTGCAATAAAAATACACATTTTTATGGATTGTGTGCTTCAATAGTGGACACCTACTTGCATCATGATCTCTGTGGAAAATTTCACACTCCAACATCATGGCATGTACTAATCTCCAGGGAAAATTGTCCTTTTATGCCCCTCTACCTCACAATTCATGCACCATAGGCCACTATGAGTCTCATGCGCCGAGTTCACATATAGCTTTTCTAGCTACTTGGCTATTGCAGCAATATGAGCCTCATGAAAAGGGGTAACACCAGTATCCATGCTTCTAACATCCTCGGTGTGCGGGGTAGCCTCCAAGGCCTCGTGTGGGTCTGTGAAGGTCTTGTGTAAAATCGTTCTCCTAAGCGATGTTATCAATCCTCCAAAAAACCACTGAGCATGCTGAGAAGGGTAAACATCATAGGATAATTTTGATAAGAGGGTCTTAAAACATGCATCATTTTCCTACACACTCTCTACCATACCATGTTTAATATGTTTTAACATGCTAATGCTATTTTATTCAAACTCGAGAATATGAAATTCAGCCAAGTCCGCATTTCATAGCATAGTGTAATCTACCACTATCATCTACCACTATCTTATGGGGGTCATTATTCCGTACCAACTATAAGCATGCCCTTGCAATGTCATTGCAAATTGTCTTGCCTTTCATACTAGGGTAGTGATCCTTTTGCACACCATAACAACTCACACTTCTGTACATGCTCTATAACATCCTCAACACATTTTTAGTTTGGTAGATGCAAAGAAATTTTTAAAAAAACTTGTTGAGGTGGTGGAGCCCCTTAGCCGCGTGATCCAGAACCTTGATTTCCTCTAGTGTTGCCTCCACCACCAAATCCAATAGATCCACTAGGTCATGTTCCTCTTGATCTACTAGATCCTCCAGATCCACCAGGTCCTCTAGCTCCTATTCCACCAAATCCACCTCCTATAGCTAGTAACAAGCCTGAAGTGGTCGTGCCTAGTGTCCCCAATGTCCCACTGAACTGCATGCCAATAGTTTGTGATATTACACCACTACCAGATGTGTGTCCCACAATGCTTGTAGATATGATATCTAGACTTTGTGTACCCACACTTTTCCTAAATTTCGTTCCAAGTAACATTCCTCCAAACACAGGGAATGATTGTGTAGCCATAGATGTACCAAATGAGAAATTATATCTCCTAGGTGTAGATCGGTCACTCCCACCAATACCAACTAGGTTAGTAGTACTTATCTCTTGATTTGGAAAACTAAGTGCTAGGGGCTGGTCACCGTGTGGATTCGGATGTGCACCGATGAATCTCATTTTTGAAGTGGTGAACTCTCATCGAAGCTAAAGGAGTCTCTCTCCCACATTTTCCAAGATGGGGTAGCACAAACTTCTCAGGCTCCACATCCTCTGTGTGAACCTAAATTCCTTCCCATAATGTCTCGCGTCCATAGATACATCACTCCTACATTCTCATGTTATCTAGCCAAATCCCTTTCACGAGATTCACTATACTTTAGTCGCCTCTCCTCCCTCTCCTTTTTCAGCTGTAAGGTCTGCCATCTTCCTCCACCCTAGCTTCCTCACCCAAAGGCTTAGAAGGAACTTAGCTAACCATAGGGAATGCTTCCAAAATTAGTGTAATGATCAGGATCTTCAAGCTAAATGGATATCACACAAAAATGATCATCTAGGTTCCCTTAACAACTCAAACTTAGCAACCTCTAGACAAGAATATGTATAAATAACATATTCTAGGGTATAACTAGTTAACACTCTTCTCCACTAATGATCAACAACACGTGTCCAAGTTAGATCAACATCTTGCAGCCTCTGATATTCATCTTGGGTCCATACGTGAGATCTATAGTACCAACTTGATCTAGATGCATATGCCAAAATCCATTCATACAAATCTACTGGAAAGAAACAAAATAAGGTATCATACAACTCATGATACATGTGTTCTTCTACCCATTTACATGCATCAAACTCAGGTCCAATACTAAATATTTGAGAAAATTCATCCTCCATTATCTTAAACCATGCTTTGACACTGTCCAAGGTCAAGTGCTCCATCATCACACATCATTCTCACAAAAATTTGAAAAGAGGTCCCAACAATGGAACCAAGATGTAGTCATTTTTCATGTACCCTTTATAAAAATTTCTAATCCCATATGCACTGGACTATCACCCAAATGAGTGCTAGATGCTACCTAAGGCACACATGGGTGCTGAGCCCCTCCTTTATGTGAGAATTGTGAGAAGGTCTTGCCATTGATGGAGGATGATTTACAGAATGAGAATACATTTACTTAGTTTAGATAAGGAAGAAGAAACATCTAATAGATCCACGTCTTAAATGCATTATAGAGACAGAGTACTAAGCATGTTAAAACAAATCTGAACTATGATAGCCATTTAACAAGAGGGTTTACACCCTTAAGCATGATATACAGAACAAACCATTATATATATTCATTTAGAGTGATCCTGGTAGCCACATTACAATCAAAAGAGGTCATCATAGACCATACATATCAAAATACTAGGACTCATCCCTTACAGATCTTCTCTAGAATGGTATTCTAGCTATGCCCTCCTAGTTCATCCCTTATTGTAGACCCTAATGCTATGAAAATTCTTGTTACATCCTTTAAAACCTTGAGCACTAAGTTCTCTAAACCCTAGCATGACTGTAGTATCATACTCTTGATGTATCATATTTTTTCTATCTCATATATCCTTTAGGGCCCCTTTCCTTTCTTCTACGCATCTCTATATATAGGTTCAACACCCACTGCCATGCCTCCTCTTTTGAATAGATTACATGCCAAGTGTCAATGTGGTCCTCTAATGGTGCATGTTTATCTCCTTGTGAACCCTCCACCTTCTGTAATGATGTCTTCTAAGAATATTCCATGCATGGAATATTATTTTCTTGACCTCCAAGGTTCCAGGTTGGCACCTTATCCACTCAACACGCCTAGTCGGGTCACATTTTTCCTTAAGTGCCTCAAGAATGTTGAATATGGCTAAGTACTTTGAAGCTAATGTCCTGCCTTCTACACGTGCCCTAGTTTCTCTAAAACCCTTCTTAAAATTCTCTATCCTATGCACTTCTCCCCATGTGCCCTTCTTCTTAAAGGTCACACATGCACACAATCCCTTTGACATTTAGCCAATATTTCGAGGCCCAACAAAAAAACATCATAATAAATTGAATATTAAACATGAAACCTATAACAAGAAGTGGTGTGTGCATGATTGATTTTTATATAAAAGGGTTTGGCCATTTCAAAAATATTTGACTACTTTGATTTCTTGATTTTTCTTCTTAAACTTAGAAAATAATTGTGTTTGGTTCATATCTAAGAAATGTTTTGGATGTGGTTCATGATCAAAAGTGCCAACTTTTATTTTTATTGTATCTATTGTATTAAAAAAACCCTTGTGCTCGCATTCAAAAGTTTACAAGTACTATTTTAGAGAATTGGATGTAGCCCTATATTTCCATGGGAGTATACTAGAGAATGTGTAGTATTTAATGTTATTAGCTAATTTAATACTTTTATGTTTCCCAATTTCTTTCATTAGTTTTTTAAATTTAATTTCAAGGCCATGCTTATTTGTACAATCAAATTTTTTGTGTTTTACCAATTAATATATAATTAGTGATTACATGTCATGTAACATTACTATCTTTGGTGCATTTTTTCACACCCACAACATGGTACGAATTATGTATATTTTCATTAATTTTCTCATTTTAAACATAAATATTAGTTGTTCTTAGTCCTATGGTCTTCATTGTAGGTATCATCTTACAAAATTTCATCAACATAACAAAAATTAACATATTTGAGTATCTTTTAATTTATTAAAGTAATTATTTTAATTTTTCAGATATTTTCTTCTCAAATTTTGATAATATTTTATTAGGAATTAGTTTTAAAATGTTTTCATCAATTTCAATTAGTGCATGGGTCTTCTACATAAAATGTTAGGAGGTGTTATTAGTGGTAATTTTTATTTTTTTGTTGTTTAATTATTGTTGTCTTCAACACTATTTTATTCATCCATTGTACACATATTATAGTTTTCTTCCTTGTTACTTTTCATCATTTAGTGTTTCCATATGATTTTCGAATAGACAAATGGATTCTTAGCTAAAGATTCATTATCATTATTTACATCAACATCATCATCCATTTCAACATCGTTATTCATTTCATCATCAATACTCATTATAAAATTCATCCTCATTATCTTTTTTTTGCTTGAGTTACCTAGGAGAGGTCCTTAGCCCTTATGGCATCACCAGCCCACACCGACCATGGAACCATCCAACGATGGTAGTTTAAGCTCTTAGGGAACCCACAAATTAAATAAATTATTGTGGTGCTCCATCAATAAGGTATCTAAACCACCGGTAGTAATACACCTTAACATGGAGCCAAGATTTGATCCTTGACCTCGCATTTACAAGGAGATCTAATAATCATTACACCACTACCCATTGGATAAAATTGGTATGTTTCCTCTTATGGCAATGCCAAGACATGCCTTGTCACATTAAAAATAGGTTTCATGCCTGCCCCGACCTACGCCGCATTGCACACCAAGCTAACTTGACACCATGCCATGAGCCACCTGTTGGTATCTAGATTTAGTCTCCTTCACAACTTGAACAACATCATGAATCTGCACAAGACACTCAAGGATAGATAGATGTTTTGTATGTCATTTGTAGCTGGGGATCACACCTATTTGTTTGTTTACATTCAAGAATTGAGGGAGTGGATAGAACCTTCATAAGGGTTTTGATCTAATCCTCACTATTTTAGGTTGTGCCTATCAACCAAGGTAAGAGAACCTATATTACAGCCCTTGTATGGTAAAGGAGATGAAGATATCCTTGTATTTTACATATGACATGGAAAAGGCCTTGTGAAAACATGATCAAGTATCCATTATCCAAAATCAAAGGAGTTGTCACTACTAAATGATGGAAATGTTTTCAAAACAAAGCTAGAGCTGCTAAAGACATGATAAAACCCTGATCAACTTTGTGCATTTTTGTGAAAGGATTGAATTCTTTTGTGGACACATAATGCAGATGCAGGGGTATTATAGGTAGGATGAGTTAGTTTAAAGTGAAATTATGATGAGAGATGTTGGGACAAGAGTAGTTAGGAGTCATCACCTTCTTTGGGAAACCTTGTAAAAGAATTACAACACCTAAACAACAGAGATATTTCAATGAATTTGAAGTGCTCTTTCAACTAGGATGTGTGCACATATGGATGCCCAAATCTGCACTATTCCATACAAACTTTGATAGCCTGCCACAAAGGCTTGAAGCAAAATATCAATAAAGCATTCAGAACCCCTTGTTAGATCATGTCCTAAGGTACACCCAAAGGTTTACAAACACCCTCAATTTACAAGGAAGGTAAGATGAATTTAAATCTGTTTATCTCCACTCAAATGAATGCTCTTCTGAATGGAAGATTGTAGATGCCTTCAAACCCTCTACAAGAAATGAGACCATGTATGACCAATAAAGATCCCAAACACAAGATTGCAACATGAGCATGAAACACAAATTGAAAACATACTGAAATACAAGTGCATGCAAGCTTTGCCAAGAGATAAAACTAGTTAATCTAAGAATTTGATCAAATATATCAGCAAGGGAATGTTATTTAGACAATCTCAAATCTTTTTGATGGATTTATAGCTGAAACCAACTCAACATGATGAACATTTGATGCAAACTGGAATAAAAAAGGCTCTCAGGTAGTCTCACCAAAAAGGAAATGGACTTCTTCCATTTTTCCTGTGAAAATTCTTCTCTTTCTCCAAAATTCTCAATCAGACCTCAAAAATGCTTCCAAACTACATCATATACCCTCTGCCAACTTGGATCCTTGCATCCCAAGTAAAGAATATGCCAAAGGGATCAAATTTGTTACAAAACCCTATCCATTTGATGGAAAATGATATAAAACTGTGAAATAGCTCGTGAAATGCCAGAGATGCACAAAATTTTTAAAATATTACATGTACTCAGATCCTTATCCATTCCAGGGTCACTTTTTTGGCATTCCACCATGCTAGCATGCATTTGCAATCATTTTTCACCTTTTTCTCTCATCATTTTTAACTCTGCAACTTTTTATTTTTTACCTTTCACGTGTTTTTCATGGGCTGAGAAAAATATTTCACGAAAAACACTATAGGGCACTAAATCAGCTCAAATAAATGATGCCATTGTGTTCAGAAGGCCGAAGGGATGTAGATTCATATAAAATTTCATGTGTTTTGGTGCAAAAATGATGATTCCACACTTCTTGGAGCTCCAATGGCACCCAAAAATGAAAATGCATAGCTGCCATTGATTAAAATCAACTTTAAAATTCTGCCCTCCATGTGTCAGATGATATCTTCAATATTCTTCCTCTTTGTCTTTGGATGGGGTGGGACACGTGTCCAAATACCATTGGACCGAGCCTCCAACTTTAAAAAATGTGTTTTGAACCTTTTCTACCCTTGGGAAAATTTTGAAAATTTTCCCCGTGAGCCCCTAGATGTGCCATGTGTCCTTCTGTGGGCCTTCACCAAAACTGCGGGCCAATTTGATGCATTTTGCCACTTTTTTGAGAAAAGGAAAATTTTCTCAAAATGCTCCGTGCCCCGAACGCCCGTTGCCGCTTCTGCCACGTGGCGGTTTCCCATTCGCTGTGGAACCGACCCCTCCTTTTTTCCTTTACTCCTCCATGAGCACAAAATCCCTTGTGGGCCCACGCTTCTTCCTTTTCCATTTGAAACATGCCATGTGTCACCCCCTGATTGGATGCGGGGCACACCTCCAAATTTTCCCGCGGGCTTATTTTTCACCTTGAGATTTTTTGCTAAAATTTTGCAAAATTTTCAACTTTCTCTCCGTGCTCCAAACCTCCGCCAAATTTAGGACACGTGTCCTATTTTCATTGGACATGGGCCTATTCTTCATTTTTACTCTTTAAACATAGAGGCAAAAATTTGCAAACTTCTCCTTCAGCCCCTTCCTCCATTTTGCCTCTTGGACACATGTCCATCCCTTATTTGTTGCGGGCCTTTGGGAAAAATTTTTAATTTTAGCATTTTGAAGTTAAAACTTCAAAGTCTTTAGAACTTCTGCCCCTCCATTTCATCCCCGCATACGTGTCACCTTCTCATTAGGTGCGGGCCCTCGGGTCCAAATTTCTCTTTGAGGTTTTGAGCCAAAAATTTGAAAAATTTCAACTCTTCGCCTCCCATACTAGCTCTCCGGACACGTGTCCACTTCGTATTGGGTGCGGGCCTCCAAGTCAGAATTTTCCTTTGGCATTTTGAGCAAAAATTTGAAACATTTTCAACTCCACCGCCACCTGCTTGATCCTCCCGTGCCACGTGTCACCTTCCCATTGGGCACGGGCACGTGGGCCAAATTTTTCCCCTGACACCCTGAGCCAAAAGACATCAAAATTTTCCCAAGTCCTTCGCCATCCGCCTGACCCTCCTGTGCCACGTGTCATCATGCCATTCGCTGTGGGCCTTCGAGAGAAAACTTTAACATTGAGAACTTTTTCAAAAATGAAGAAAAATTTTAAGTGACCCCGCCACCTGCCATTCCTTGACCAATCACATCGTGCCACGTGAGCAAATCCTTGTAGCACTGCGGGGCCGTGGGAAAAAAATTTCCCTTCACCAAAATTTCAAAAATGACAAGTTAATAATGTTTTCCCGCATATCCTCGACCAATAGTAGCCTGCCACGTTAGCATAAAGGTTGCAATGATAAATTTGATGGCCCGAGAGCACATCAAAACATGAAAAATTCAGGGAATGCCCTAGAAACCAAATTTTTTGACAGGGAAGGTAGAATTCTTCATTTTAAACCAACTGAATCATCTCTTGACATCATTTGTGACCTTGGGATTGGGGAAACACTTGCACAAATTCAAGATTTGATCAATTTCGAGCTCTTTCATGATTTGGCAAAGGAGAAAATGGTACAGCCCGTGAAAATGAATAAATCAGGGCACAAATGGGGGAACTTGGATTTTACTTCAATTTAGGGAAGAATAACAACATTGAGGGTAGTTACGAAGGTATTCAGTTGGAAAATGTGAACTGCAGAGCATGAAATAAAAAATGAAATGTTTGTGAGCATATTCAGTCATGGAAAAACAAGGCACATTATGTAAACTCAATAATTGGACCAACACCACCTCCACCATGAAAGCAATTGTCCCACCCGACACTTCCTAGCCGAGTAACGATGAGTTATAAAGGTTTCCATCCCAAGGATTTGACCCCGAGACCTCCCACATTTAACACACATTACCCACCGCTAGGGTAAACCAAACGGGCTCATCCTCATTATCTATTTCATGATAATTAATCACTTTGATATTATTATAAAATTCTTTATTATATACAAAATTTGGTGCATTGGGGTTAGTAAATGTTCCTTTCCCTTTATGAAGTCTTCAAATTCATCCACCTTTCTTATTATTTTCACTTTTAATTGCTCTGAAATTTTATTCTTCATCTTTTTTTTACGTGTAGGATGATTTTCATCACCCATTATGTGTCCAAATATAGCTATTAAGGGTGGGGGCAAATTCAAAAAATTGAAAAGTAGAGAAAACTATGGATAATGATGCATACAAAGATAATGAGGGGACATAATTCTTGCAAAAGACAAAATAATGACATTCAAGGATGTGTAATACAATATTTAAAGTAACACATATGTATTATAACATGCATGTGTTACTACACGTACATGTTATAACAGTATACATAATTATGCATACATGTTCCTTTATGCATACATCTATACCAATGCCTCAAGGATTGAAATGGCTTGGAATTTTGGATCGTAAGGCCTACACCTATAAAAACACAACTAAATGCATGTTTTTGACTAAAAATGATAAAATCCATCTTGATTCAAATTATTTTTGGATTTCGGTAGACAACTTACTAACATTTTTTTTGGATAAGGTAAAAAGTTTGGTTTTGAAGGGACCAAAAAACCATTTACATATAAAGTAGCGAGGTTATGGAAACAAACCAAAAAAATACCAAAGTGGAAAAGTAAAAAAATCTTAACAGAGGGCCACCACAAAAGTGAATCCAGACTCCACACGGTTTGAATATTTAAACATTACATTTTCAAATAAAAACCTAGGAACTAAGTGGATAGAAACATGAAACCAGAAGGACAAAAAACAACAAAAGGGCAACAAAAGGCTTACCATTATTTCTTCTTACAACTAAGATCCTTGCTGTGGGTTCTAGTACTCGGCCTACTTTCCTTCGTACCAATAACCTTGATGATCACCCACTTCGGCCTTTTTTCAACCTTGTCCTTGTTCTGGTATCCTCAATATTTGTGTCATATTTTACCACAGTATCAAAATCCATGGCATATTCACTATCAAATATTCTAAGCATGAGCCTCATATGTTTCTTTTTACTTCCAACTTTTGCCACTTGATCCTGGAGGATGGATATCCTATACTCTTGCATAACAAAATCATCTGCACCCCCAATTATCTTCTTCTGTACTTTAATTTTTTATGGAAATTTCTTACCTCCTGTAAAAAATATTATTGATAATGAGAATGGTATTATTTTTCGTCTTGAATCTCATTAACCTTGCTTCCCAATCCACAAAATCCTTTTATCTACTACTAGAACCCTCACCCTTTTCATGGATTCCATTTTTTAGGTTATAGAGGACACCAAAAATCCCTTTTGAGGTGCTAACCATATCTTTTTATTCATCCATTTCATGCCCGATGTAAGGGTTTCATGGTCACACTCAGTGTCACTGGTAATCACCAGATGAGGAGGGATAAGGGGTTTACCATTTTGAACCAGAAGAAGCATCAAACCCTGATGTAAAGGAACATCAATTTTCTTGTTCTTGAAATTAGCTATGGAAGAAATTAGGGACCTATAGAGGAAAAAATAAAGACTCATAGCTTGGTCCCTTCGAAGGTAATTTAGGATAGAAAGATGATATGATAATATCTTCCTATATTTTCGTTCTAAAGTAAAATAGTTCATCACCACAAGGAAAACATCATCCCAATGATTGGGGAAGAAAGTGTGGGCTATACCATCATCATACGAGACAATACATTCCCATGGCCTAAAAAAAAAAAGTAGATAATTCATGTTTCCTTCTAGTTTTATCTTTAAATATTTTAAGGCCTTCCATAGTAAGCCCAGTAACCTCAGCTATGGATTCCTCATAAACCTTTAATTCAACCCCCCTAAGATTAAAAGTCCCCTCAACCCAAGAATTTATAAATTCCATAGAAAGCATAGGATCATTACCTTTTAAATTATTGATATACCTCATAAACCCTCCTCTGCGCATTAGTCTCCGTGAGGTTGGAGTCACTTTTCAAATGTAGGTAAGACAATGGCTTTATTTTGACCCCGTTGCCTCCCATCACAATCTAGTCACTCTGTTTCTCTTTGGTAACAATAAATGTAATGCCACCTACTTGATAGATTACAAATACACAAAAAGTGTATCCAAACCCAAAAAATAATAGATTGTTTTTAAGTCTAGAGCATGAGAAACTTGGTTACCATCATTACACTGTCTCTAAAGTCGAATCATCATCAATTAATCTTAAATTTTCTTTTCCAAGGTATATGTGTTCCTGGCCACATCATCAATTTAGACATGTTGTTTTAATGATTGGAAAACACATCAGAAATTTTATTACCTAACTTGTATACATGCTTAATTTTCACTCTATCAAATGATTCCATCAACACCCTAGCTTCCCTGATTATGTTGATGAGTCGCCATCCATAATTGCTTTGATCCTTAAGTGTGTTGATAACTCATAAAGAATCACCCTTAATGATTAGAGATTTTATTTTAAAATAGAGTCATAACACACTAACATTGGCATTTAATGTATTGCAACAATGCATTTAATGTATTGCAATAAAATAGTTGAAATTGTAGAATCAATGAATTTTATTATAGAAATAAAATCGTAACTAAAAAAGTGATTTAAATAATTTTAATTATTTATCGGAGGACTAAGATCAAATGAATATTATAATAACAAAAATATATAGCATGAAAAGTATAAGTATGTATGAAATATAGGAGATAAGAATGACTTAGCTTGTATTATAAGATCTAGACTAATCATAGGCTAGAAATTGATTGGAATAGGTTGAATCTAGATTGTGTGAGATCTATATAGAAAAATGATATCCGATACTTCTTTAGATAGGAGTGCCTACAGAGGAAAAAATGACCCGACTCACTAGTGTCCCTATAACATCTCTACTTCTTTCTTTTCGATCCGAACTTATATTTTCCTTTCATTGTTTGTCGCATCCATTTTGTTGTAGGTTTTATGTATCACATATGTAATTAAAAACAAACCCTAACTACTATACAAAGCTCAAAAAAACATTATATGAAATAAATAATACATATCACCGAGTCGAATGACCGTAATGGTCACCCTAATTTGATTGTTCTTCATCGCTACACTAAATTTAAAAATCTATGTAGTTATTGTGTGTGATTGGAATCATGTCCCTTAAAACTAGGTTGACCTTGTGTTAGTCATACCAATATAATGGGATACAAATAATTTTCCCGCAAGATGAATGTGTGAGATGGAATTTAGAAATATCCCTTCCTATGCAGTGAATGATGTAGCCCAAATGTAGTCTTTGAATGTTACTCTTTTCCCAAGTAGTAGATAGTAAGTATTAGCCCCAATTTTCCTCTATTAATAATGGTAAGTCATGTATACATATGATTCTCTTTTTTAATTTTGTCATTAACAACTGAAAATCTGACCCAAAGTGATAAAATAAAATCTATAAAAGATACCAAATGATGTGGTAATTCAAAATCAAGAAAAGGAGGGAAAGGGACAAAAACACCCAAAGGGGACGATGACACATGGGGTGCTCATATCCCTAACATGAGATAGTGTCTAGGATGCTTAAAAGATATAAAGATCAATATAGAGATGGGTCATATTTTGTATAGTGTCTCAAATTAAAGTGATGATTCCATAAAAACAAATAATAAGAGTGTGGGAAAGATTAAAAAATGAAAGAGTAAAATAAGTGTTGTTAATGTCTAGTCTTCTTAATTATGAATCATATATATATATAATCAAATACTTAGAGGCATGATGTAATTAGAAAGTGCATGATTTCATGACTACAATATATATATAAGTGGGTAAACTCGTAAGAGATATGTATTTCGAATCTCTTTGCAATTGAGAATGGATGCAAAATGGGAAAAAGTTGTAGGAGAGATGTATGCCTTGTAATTCTCTACAAATGTATATTTATACAAATGCGAAATATATATGTATATATGAGAGATGTATGCCTCAAAATTTGTAAAATTGTAACCTTCAACTTATATTGACAAAAATTTTCAGCTTGCAAAATTGTGTCTTCATTTGAAACCATTTTATTTGTAGTGAAACAATGTGGAAGATGGAATGTTTTTAAGAACAATAAATGAAGGGTTATAAATGGAATCCTAAAGGTTATACTTTATGGATAAAATGTCCATACACCTTTAGGGTGAATTTGAATGGGAAAAATAGGAAAAAATATGATGATAAAAATTAAGTGGCTAATGGGGTATGGGTGGATCGGTTAAGATAAATGGTCGTGTCCAGATCCACCCGAGTTCAAATCTGCTAGACATGATCCCCTTCGGGGTGGTTTCTTGGTGGTGGCAGAGAGTTGGATCACCGGTAGGTTGTAGTAGTTATCGGTGGTGGCAAGTTTTGCATCACCGATGGCCAAAACTTGTGGATTTAAATAGTGGTTATCGACGGTGGCGATGATTTACATCATTGGCATTGATAGCGGTTGGTGGCTCTAAAAATCACGATGATAGAATAGAATTGCATTTTCGGTGTGGAATTCATGGTCACGATTTGTGTTGGTTTAAATTATAATATCTATTCTGAAGGAAATTATTGCAAGGTGGGGCCCCATTGACCCTCCGTTCATAGCTCCAATTAAAATCATTTATCAATTAAAAACAAAAAATTAAGTGTTCTTTTTTGGGGTCATATCTCCTACTTGTTAACCCAATTGGAGAACCATACGATCTGATGGAAAGATAAAAAAGTGAAAATAAAAATAGAATCTATGAAAATATACTTTTTTATCATTATCCTATCTAAATCCCACAAATTCTTTGAATACCATTAAAAACGTAAAATACCAAAATATGTAAAACCTACTAAAATAGATTTTAGGACTTTCTAGAAATATATTTTTGGAAATATTTTTATAAATGTTGATATGGGTCACTATTTATCCAATATCTAATTAATATAATTCAACCTTCCTTGAGAGGTAATTGTCCTTATTACTTTTAGGTATGAATTCGATTTATATAGGGTTTATGTTACCTCGGATGTTTGATGATATGAGACACACATGGATGATGGATCATTACTTGTTGCAAATAAGATGAAATCTACAAGTAAGACTAAAAATGATTTTGATTAGATGATTTGGGGGGGTTTCCCGAAAAGGCATACACGAGAAGAAGTGTTAACTTCCTCGGTGGATGTCAACCCCATTTTTTAGAAAGGATGAAATAAAGAAAGTAATATAGATAACATTTAGAAATTAAAAAAACTGAATCTAGAACTAATTAAGATGGATTTAAATCATTTATTTGAAATAACTGTAAAATAAGTGTTACTTGGTCTAGGTCGATGGCCCAAACTATGTGTAAGGGGTCGAAACGACCTAGGAGATTGGATAAGGAAAATAAGAAAAATATGTAGACTGAGTAGGATCTGAATGCATCTGGAAGCTGCAAAAGTCTGGAGATGTTGGAGTCAAAATGTAGAGGAGATATGAAGGAATAGAAACCAGTAAAATAATAGAAAATAGGGATTATAGAGGGGATTGAAACTAGGACCCTATTAATGATGATGGGGTGTAAACAAAGTTGATTTTATTGTGGCAGAAAGATTGGATGAGAATTTAGAAAATTGGAATAGAGGCTGAGCACATGCATGGGATGAGGATGGATCTTGGAACAAAAAGAAAGGGATAATGATGCTGATTCGAAGGTGACTGTCGGGGTTGATGGTGACTATGATAGAGTTGGATAAGGCCGAGGAAAGGAAAGCCAAATGAGCAAAACCTAAGTATAGGTTTTTGTAAAGAAGTTGATGAATTTGAGAGCTTTTTTGCTGATGTTCTAACCATAAAAATATTATATACATGAAATACCAAGATAATATGATAAAATCTAATTAAAGCAATGTAAAATGAAAACAATCTCACAAAAAAATTGATCACGATTGATGCATGCATGTTGCAAGGAGGTCTAAGAGGTCTATAATGGCTTCTGGAATGTTCAAGAACAAAGGATTATCTGCAGGTCACAAGAGAGATGCTGGATATTACTTACATTTTATGGGGAATAGAAATAAAACATGAAGCTTTATAGGGTCGATGACGAATAGGTTTGTTTTACGTTGATCGTGGGAAAGTTTCCTCAATGGGAAGATTTTCCTATTTTTGGTGTGATTTCTTATTTTTTTGGAGTTGGCAATGCTTTAAAGCATTAGGTGGGAAGGGGTTGTTTAGGGATGAGGTGTAGGTGAGTTGGTAGTGGAGATAGGTTGGAAAAAGTGTAGGGAAAAATAGATGTAGATTTAGAATGAAAACATTCCAAAATGGAAAGTTAGTTAGGGCATGATTAATTAATTAATTAATTGATGTTAATTAAATAGGATTTAAAGGTGATGGGAATTTAATTAATTAATGAGGATGGATTAATTAAATTTAAAGAGGGAATTTGATTAAATAAGGGGAGATGAATAGAATAAAATATGCACACACAGCGATCGAGGGTATAGATACCAAATTTAGGTGTCTACATTTTGCCCTTTTGTTGAGTGGTTTGGGCTAGCAAGCCATGAGACAAAAAAATGAGAGTTGGATAGGATAAAAATGATTGATGATAAGCTCCCCTCAAATGGGGATCGATGATGTCAAGGGAAATCGATGATGCATTTGAAAAAAGGTAGATGATGAAGGGGTGGGTGGGTGAAGAAAATATGGGTAAAATGATTATAACCAAGGCAAGATGCCCCAAGAAAAAAGGATTCACAATAATGATGAAAAATATGGTGGTGACTCCAATATCACATCGGTAGAGGAAAATTGTGGTCTCAATGGAGAGATGGGCTACAATGTTCTATAGACCAGTGAGTGGGTGAAGATCACTACAGTATGGATGCAGGGCCAAGATGACCAATGGGTCATAGGAAAGTCATCAAAGTATGCACAACTATATGCGAAAAGGTATGTGAAATCCTTCATACATGAGGAATCGAGTGAAAAGGTATGCATCCACAAGGGATGAGGATGAATGATATGGTGCCCAATGGGACATGAAAAAATGGTGATAAGGAAAAATGAAAAAGTGAGTGATGAAGTAATATGCTCCAAAGGAGAAGTATGGCCGAAGGTGGAAATGAAATATGCCCCAAGTGGGGAAAGGTATGGCCTCAAAGGAGGACTTCAAGAGTAGAAATGAGTAGAGTGAATGTTGAAATAGAATGCCCCAAGGGAGAATAAATATGGCCTCAAAGGAGGACTTCATGTGATGGATTGGATACAATTGTGAAATAAAAATGCCTAAAGGGGGAGTAAATATGGCCTCAAAGGAAAGCAGGGAAAATGAATGATTAAGTAAAATTCCCCAAGGGGAAATAAGTATGGCCATGAATGTGGACTTTGAGATGAATTGTTGAATTAAATTCCTAGAGGAAAGAATAAATATAGCCACAAAATGTGGACTTAGAATGGAATGCAGAGGATGTGAAATATTGAAATAAAAATTCCCTAAAGGAGGAATATAGATGGCCACAAAGGTGGACTTATGATGAGAGAGATTGGATGAGATCAGATAAGATGCAACTTAATGATGGTGACCTATAGGTATGAATGAATCTACATCATATCAAGGAACATGTGAGGAAAATATGCCTCCAACCACATTGGAGGTAAACAAAAGGATCCAAGTAACACAAGGCACATGCGACCAAAACAAAAATGCTAGTAAATAACCAACGATAGTTAGTCATTTCAAATATCATAAGGAAGAATGGATGAGATGATCTCATAAACCTAATGTTGACATGAAAAAGGGGTTTTGAGATGTAACTTGTACAAAGAGGAAAGAGGGTTCTCCAAAAGTGGTGTTCCCTAAACTATGCCCTAAGGGGAAAAAGGAAGGGGAAAGAGAAAGAAAGTTGATCAATGTGGGAAGCTTTCTTAGGATGCTGATAAAATGGAAGGATGATCAATGTGGAAGCCTTCAAATTCCATAAGGAGTAGCCATCCTTCGAGGGTATGGTCTACTTTATACAATATATAGATGGAAAGAATAAATGATAGCCATCCTTCGAGGGATCGGTCTATTTATTTGATTTTTGATTTTGATTTCATGATTTTGATTTTTTTTTTTTTTTTTTTTTGCATGAACAACTTTCCTTTCAAGGGATCAATCTATTTTTATAACTTTGATTTTTTTGATTTAAGCATCCATGAATTTTGATTTTACATGGGGAGAGTTGGGACTAGCTAAGTAGACCACTTAGGAGGGGATAATGATGTACAAGAGACACCCTGGACCCTTTTCATGGTTCCAATAGGTGAATAAGAGGGTGATGGATGTAATGATTGTCATAGAGTTCTCACCAAAGGGGAGAACCTATCCATAAGGAATATGCTATGGGAAGAGCCATGGTGCCCATATTTAAGGTCACATCTAGGAAGTGACAAAAGACCACATAATTCCAAATCATCACAATGAGATATGGAAGGGGCTAAGATGGAGGAATGATCTAAGATATGACTAAGGGCACATTGGTAAATGTGCTAACAATAGAATGGTCACAAGTGCAATGTGTTAAGTGGTTCCACTTCTGGTTTACCATCAAGGGAGGCCAAATGATAGGCTCCCAACCCATACTTGTGTGTAATAATGTATGGTCCAATCTAGTTAGGGGAAAAATTTCCACATTGGCTCCTTTCTAGAGTAGTGACATTATGATTTTCTTTGAGAATGAGGTCACCAAAATTAAATTCATGTTCCTTAAGGTGCTTATTATAAGCATGTTTAATGTGCTCTTGATAAACATGATGGTGTTCAAGAGCGAGAAGGTGACTGCTCATCTAGTATCTTGAGTTGTGCTAGATGAGCTTGGTGATAGTCTTCATCAGAGATGAAGTCATGAAGGAGACACACAAAAGATGGAATTTGAACTTCAAGAGGAAGGATGGATTCAAACCATAAACAAGAGAAAAGGTAGCCCCCCATGAGAGTACATATGCTAGTATGATGATAGGCCCAAAGGGTGAAAGGAAGTTGAGATGCCAATTATGACCTACTTGATCAATGGTTTTGGAAAGAATGTTTAAGGGTTTTATTGGTAGCTTTGTCTTTCATTAGCTTGGGGATAATATGGGAAGAGAAGTTGAGTTGATGTTGAATGCATTACATATTTTCTTGAGATATTTATTTTTTTTAAAGGACTTTCCATTGTCCATAACAAGTTTGTGGGGAACACCGAAGTGATAGATATGTGTTGATAAATAAAATTAATGATTGGGCAGATTTAGTTGAGGTGAGTGGGATTTCTTCCACCCATTTAGTGAAATATTCATTGCAGTGATGATAGTGATGTTGTTGTGAAGAATGAGGATTAATAAGACCAATAAGATCAAGGCCCCATTGTGAAAAGGGCCAAAGGTCTTGAGCCAACTACTGCAAAGCTTGACTAGGAATACAATAAGATTGGAATGTTGCTTGACATTTTTCACATTTCTTAACATATTCACAACAATCATGATTGAGGAAGGCCAATAATAGCCAAGATGAAAGAACACACTTAGCAATGGCTAAGCCACTAAAGTGTCCACCACAAATACCATCATGGACTTCTTGGATGGCTCGAGAGGCTTCATGGGATTTAAGACATCGAGAGAAGAACACCATCAAATCCATGTTTATAAAGAATGCCACCAAGGATCACATAGTGGTGAGCGCATGCAAGAAAGGACCTCTTAGCATTTTTGGATAGATCGGAGGAAGATGGATTTGGATAGATAATCAAATATTTGAGAATACCAAAGGTCTAATGAATCAGATTCAATAAGATTAACTTGAGGTAATTCATGGAAAGGTCGATCATGGTGATGAATGATGATAAGGAGCTTTAGACTCTTCTATTTTCCATGGGATGAGAGCCATGAGGGATGCCATTATATCAACAAAATGATTGGTCGATCGGGAACAACTTGGATGGTGTAGGAATCAAAAGCTTCAAGAAGAAGATGAACAATGTCATGATATTTTTGAAGAGTATCATTTTTACATTGATACTCACCTATGACTTGTTTGATTATAAGCTTGGAATCTCCATAGATGTCAAGAATTTGAACACCTAAAAAGATGGTGGTTTCAAGACCCAAGATGAGGGCCTCATATTCCACCATGTTGTTTTTACACTCAAAATTGAGTTTATATGTGAGGGGAATAGGAGTTTCCCAAGGAGGAATGAGAATGACACCAACACTCCCCTTTGCTTGACATTTTGAGCCATCAAAGAAGAGAGTGAATTTAAGAGTTATATTCATGATGAAATTGATTAATGGATTCATCTGAAATTTCTCATGAGGTAAATGTGTACTAGGAAGAGGGGCTTCTTGCCAATTGGTCAAAATAACTTGTCCCTTAATGGATTTTTGAGAAATAAACTCAAGGTCAAACTCTATCATGAGCATGAGCCATCGAGTAACATGATCATTATGATATGGTTTAGAATGCAATGTCTTTGAGAAGATGAAAGCTAGTAATGACATAAGTCTTGTGATTAAGAAGATAATGTCAAAGTTTAGATGTAGAAAGAAGAGAGGCACACACAACCTTTCAACTTTAGTGTAGTAGGGTCTCACAGTCATGAAGAGTATGAATGATGTAATAAATAACCTTCTCATCATGACCTTGGTCATCATGATGTGCTAACATGGCTCCTAGAGCATGATTAGTGGTAGAGATGTATAAATAAAATGGCTCCCCCTCACATGTGGAGGTGTAAGCACTAGTGGAGATAGAGATATTTTTTAAGGTCATCAAAATTTTTTGAAATCATGATCCCAATCAAATTCATGTCCTTCCAAAGGAGGTGATGAAAAGGTTGACAATGATCGAAAAAGTGAGATGAAATGATGACAAGATTGAAGGTGGCCTTGAAGGCTGTGAAGTTTCTTAAGATTAGAAGGAGGAGGCATTTCAATAATTTCCTTAATTTTTGTGGGGTCAACTTCAATACCCCTAATAGAAATGATAAAGCCAAGGAGCTTTCCATTAAGACTCCAAATACACACTTGGTGGATTGAGATGAAGAAAAAAAAGTGAATGAGGCACTCAAAAAGGACTTTGAGAATGGAAATATGGTCACATCGATGCTTATATTTTCCTAAAATATCATCAACGTAGTCTTCTATGGTTTTTTGGATGAGGTCATGAAAGATATAAGTCATGGCCCATTGATAAGTAGCATGCATATTCTTTAAACCAAAGGGCATGATGTGATAGAAAAAGGTCCCCAAGGGGTGATGAAAGATGTCTTGTGTTGATCTTCTGTGCAATGAGGATTTGATTATAACTAGAGAAACCATCCATGAGAGAAACATCTCATGACTATGGTAAGAAGATCCACAAGTTGATCGATGTTCGGGAGAGGGAAGTCATCCTTAGGGAAAGCGAGATTAAGATCTCAAAAATCGGTGCATATGCATAGTTTTCTTGATGCTTTAGCGATGGGAAAATGTTGGAAACCCATTGGGATAATCAATGGGGATGATGAAATTAGCTAAAAAAAGGCATTGTAAATCCTCTTTAACAAGGAGGGAAATGTGAGGAGGATGCATGCGGAAAAGCTTCTTTACTTTACCGTTTAGCATTGGGATAGGTGATGATATTGTGGATGATGATAGAGGGGTCAAGACTTGACATGTCTGAATATGACCATGAAAATTCTTGGCTATGATGGGAGAGGAATGTGGTGAAAGATTCTAGCTCATGTGGATCAAGAGATTGGCCCACTTTGAGAATGTGAGGCTCTGTGAGTCCCGATATTGACATCAATGGTGGCTTCATTAAGAAGAGTAGGTGAATCGATGGTAAGGTCTTCTTAAAGATAAGAATATTCTACCCCCATGTGGGAAAGGATGGCATCATCATCAACACACTGAAAAAGGACATCAATGGTAGAAGAATCTTCTTCTATCATCTCTAGATGGAAAAGAGGAAGGGACCTAGTCTATTTTCACACTGATAGGTGATGGTCCCAAAGTTATGGTGGAGACTAAAAAAATTTAGAAGCAATGGAAATGGTGTCATCCAGTTCCATGTCCTCAAGAGTCAAAAAATATGGAGAAGGTATGTTCATGTCTTCGGGAGTCAGAGGGAGATGGAGAAAGTAAAGAAGGTATGTCCATGTCTTCAGAGCATGTCTAGATCTTCGAGGGTTGGAAAATATGGAGAAGGTAGAGAAGATATGTCCACATCTTTGAAAGTCAGAAAAGAAAAAGGAGGTGGAGGAGGCATGTCCATGAGTATCTCAGATGGTGGAATGGGATCAGAGGATCTCTCCTTATATCCTAACCCAAAATTTTCATAAGGTTTATGAACATTGATCAAGAATAAGGCCATGTGGGCCATGTTCATAATGGCCTAAGCCAAATCCATTCCATGCACAATGATGGAGATAGTTATAGGAAAAATATGGGTTATCGAGAAATCTAAAGCCACCAAGTATAAATCCTAGCATGTGTGAATATCATCATCGATGTGGGAAGAGGGGGTATCAAAACCACCATAAATAATATTGGTGCAATGATGTGGTGGACCAAAAGGAACAACATCCCGACATCCGGTTGGTACATAGGCACCTTATCGGGTCTACCGATATGGTGAGGAGTGGGAAGGGTGTTGAGCATGAGAAGGTGATACTCCCCCATCATAAGTTTTCCATTACGTTATCCATGGAGTCCTTGTTAGGGAGTTTGGATGAGGGAATGGCTGAGCTAGTGGATGGTGCTAGATGGATCATCCTTAGGGATGAGTATGTCATTTGGTCTATAAGTCATGTTACATCCTTGGAAGGGAGGAGCATCCCTAGGAAGCATCAGGATCTTTCCCTCATGTCATATTTAAGGGAATGATGAAGTGTAGATGGGATGCAACACATGGACATGATCCATGGTCATCCAAGGAGAACATTGTATTGAAATTATCCTTCAATGATGTAGAAGATCTCATGGATGAGATTCTCACCAACGATAGGGAAGAATGACCATTCCCAAGGTGGGAGTGATGGCATCATTAAAAGCACAAAGAACCGTGGTGTTTGAGTGACAGATTCCTTTTTGGGATCTTAAGTTGGTCAAAAGTGTGAAGGAATGATATTAATGCTTTCCCCACTATCATCATGGACCATCAAATGAATGTATCATTGATCCTAACCATAATAAAGAGGGGAAGGTCATGTTTCTTCTAGTGGGATGTCTAAAATTTTAGTTTCATTGAATGATATAGTAGTAGAAGTAAGTAAAGTGCTCCTACTAAAAGATGTGAAGGGATGAGCTTCATCATCAGATGTCGAATGTGCACTTTAAGGCTTCAATAAGAGCATGTCTATGATCTAGAGAGCTTTGGATGAGCTCATAGAGTGACATTTTGACTGGGGCTTGATGAAGTTGTCTAACGATGCTTTGTTCAATAGGCTTAGGAGCCTACTAAAATAGAAACCTTTGGTTTTGATGATGTGGCCAACTCCTTAGGAGGAGGGATGGTGATGAAGGTCTTGGATTTTGGCTCGAGGTTGATTTGGGCTCACATGGGCTGGGCCAAATCGAGTGGTTACCCAAACTACATTGATGAACAAAGGAGGGCCATCATTGGGTGAGTCATCTCCCAAAGGTGAAATAACAGATGTCAACTAGATGTGGAAGGAAGGGACTGACTCGGTCCAAGGGAAAGTCTTCCCTCTTCAATGAGTCTATGAATAATGGCTCTGGAGTGCTCTACAATGCTCAATATCATGTCCCAGGGGGTATGATGAAAGGCACACATAAGGTTGGAATTGAACCATAAAGGCTTCTTTCCTTTTGGGTCAAAGGCCTTGATAGGAGGAAGTGTAATTGTAGAGGTTTGTAGTAAGTGTTGGAAAATTTCTTATATATGATCCAACTAGAGTGCTAGAAGATGCCTTATGAGATACTTTGGATGTTTGGGGTAAAACTTGAGTGTATTGATGCTTTGATGATTTGAATTCAATTTTGATGTTGATTGGTGTTTTAGTGTTGAATGGTTTTGGATTGGTGGGTTGAAATGTTTGGGTTCTGAAACAAATGATTTTGGATTGGATGGTTTAACTCTAGGAGGGATTATAGATTTTATATGTGAAGATGCATCCTCGAGAGGAGTAGTAAAAACCTTAACTAGGGTCAGATGGTGATGCTATGGTTGGTTTGGGTATAGGAAACAACATTTTTTTGAGGTGATCTATGGAAGGTGGGGATTGATGGGATTGTGTTGATGACATGGAAGGAACATTTGAGGTCATTGCAAGGTAAAGTGATTTTAAACATTCTTCAAATGATGAAGTTTGGGGTGAAAGAAGAAGGTGGTGTAGATGTAACCACAATGATGATGTGGGTAAGAGAGTGGGAGGAAGAACCGGTATAGGTTCCACATATGGTATGATGGGAAAGGGTGGAATAGATATAGGTGAGGTGGTCAAGCCTACTAATGGATGAAGTAGATGATGAGGTGGATAAGGAAGTTGATGAAGGACCAACATCGATGTGTAAATAGGCTGAAATGGTTGCTTCATGAATGTCTCTAAGGGCATAAATGATATATTTTCTAATGGGGTTTTGGTAGTTGTAGATGTGGGAGTAGATGCCAGAGATAGATGTAGGTATAATATGTAGGGAGGATATCAAAGGGAATGGATGTGGTCAATGATGAATTTGTGGATGGGATAGGTTCTTGATCGGTAGTGTTTAGGGTGTTTATAGTATGAGCATTAGGTGTTTGGGTTGTAGTAGAAGTGGTAGCTTGGCTTTGTCGATGTATGATTTGGGAAAGGTTGTTTAAAAATGTCAAGTGGTTGATTGGGTGAAGCATTTGGATTTTGACTTGAAGATCACCCTGATCAATGAGTCTTTGGACCAAATCCTTGAAAGTATGACATCTTTCTATGTCATGGCCTCGGACTTGGTGATACTTGTAGTAATGGTCTTCACGATACCATACAGTTTTGGTCTTGACTCATCAACTGGTTAGATAGGAGGAAGTGTGATAAGGTTTACTACCATCAATTTTTCAAATATTGTATTATATGACTCCCCAAGGGGAGTGTAGTTAGGCATTGGTCGAAGTGACTCATTGTTGAGTCCATGTGCTAGATGTAGATGTAGAGATGATTTAACAACTACAACATTGGTCCATTTCCCTTTGATTTTTTTGTCATTTGGTGTGGATGGTTTAGTAAATTCATGTTTGGGTTTATTTGATTTCAGTTTTAAATGGCCTCTATCGAGGGCATGTGTTTTCAAGTTTGTGGGCCATGGTGAAGGCCTCATCAAAGGTTCAGAATGATTGAATTTGTAAATTCAAAGATATATGCTTCACACACAAGCGTGAGAAGAGATCAATGAGATCAACTTGTGGAAGAGGAAAGGATAATTGGCTTATAATGAGGTGCCATCATGTGAAAAAATCTGTAATGGATTCATCTTCAAATTTTTGGATGGCATATAGATCATTGATGGTTATTTTTCACACAATGTTAATCAAAAATGTTCTAGAAATAATTGTGAGTTGGGAGAAAGAGAATATTGAATATTGAGGGATATTATTATACCAGTCCAATGCGGGACCAACCAAGGACATGGGGAAAGTGTGGAGCATCAAGTCCTTGATCATGTGCAATAAGATAACATGCATGTTTAAATGCATGAAGGTGTTGTTGTGGATCTTCTTTTATTGTTAAACTTAGTGAATTTTGGTAATTCCCAATGTAGAGGATATGGTTTAATTGGTATGGATGGGTGAATAGGCTCATTACAAATTTTCTCATATGATAATGAGACCTTGGTTCCTAAAGTAGTAGCTTCAAGGTTGGCTAACCTATTCACAAGGGCATGCATGGGATCATTTGAAAGAGTCTTTTGGGGGATAAGAGGTGGTGGTTGCATGTAAGAAGTGGTTGGATGAATTTGTTGATGAACTTGTGGATGTGTTGGTGTTTGAGGAATTTGTTGAGGGTAAACCATGGGTTGTGATTGAAAGGTGGTTATTGAAATAATTGTTGTTGGGTGATGGGAACATGATAGGATTGTTGGGATTGGGTAGGTTTGTGGAAAGAAAGTGTTGAGCAGGAATGTGGGTATGAATAGGTTGAACTATTGTTGAAAGGGTTAGATACTACATAATGTAAAGCACCCATGAAAGGGGGTTGGGAAGTATTGATAGACATGCTAGATGTGAGAAGATCATATTATCTGGATAGGGGATATGATGTTTGGGCATATTGACTAGGGATACTAGTGGGAATAATGACTAAAGAGGTGAGGGGAAGAGTAGTGTTGATTGTTGTGTTGATTAGTGGGAGGTTGTGAGGAATAGGTGACTATCTGGGTAGTCTGATGAGTTGAGGGATTGGTGGAAGAGGAAGTGAAGGTGGGCTATAAAATATCATTAGCTGCAAGATGGGGTAGTTTGGGGATTGGTTTGATAAGGATAAAGTTGTTGGAGTGGTGGTCCATCTAGGGGAATCTGGGTTGATCTCCTAAGGAGGTAATCTTGAAGTGCCACTGATTGGCATCCAGAAGCTCTTGAAACATGGTATCACCGAGAGGGACCTTAGGAGGTCCAAAGGATTTGATTGATGATGGTGGGGTAGCTGGTCTAGATGGGATAGATTGATGGTAAAAGAATGGGTTGGTCTCACCTAAAGTTGTAGTGTGAACAAGGGTTCTGGGTGAGAGACATCGATAAGAGGTTGAGTGCTCAAAAAGAGGTAATCAAGGGTACATATGAGGTGGTATTGTAGAGAACATTTGTTGAGATAAGGAATCATTTGAAGAAAAGTTTGTTCCATTCTCTTAGTTTCTAAACATGAGTGACTATGGGCATGATGAAAATAGTTTTTACCCAAGCAAGTAAAGCAGACAATTACTTTTTATGTTCTTACTTTATTTAAGAAAGTATGAAAAGAAAGGGGATGGATAACCAGTACCTATGAGAAGGAAAAACTATGTCTGGTTTCAGGTTTGTTATGGTTGGGAATGTCTAGAGGTGGTTTATTGTTGGGTGATGAAATCCCAATCAGAAAACTAGGTAGGGGGATGTTTTGATGTGTTAATTTGATTTGTGAGGTTTAAGGTTGTGTGTGATAAAGTGTGGGATGTAGAAGATTAAACCCCTATTTAAGCTATGTGGGAAAGCAAGATGCAAAAAGAATGTTCTTTTTAAGCCCAAAATGAAGTATGATATTTGATGAGGACACAAGCAAGAATGGGAAATTACGATGCAAAAAGGAGAAAATAGGGAAAAGTGAGGAATACTTGATAACACTTTTCCTATTTATCTACACTTCTTGAGTGATGAGTGATCCAAGCCATGAACCCAACACGAACAAACAATAAAGTGGAGCCTCACACTGTAGTGTGTTAGTGGAAGATAGAAAAAAAAAAAGACAAAAAGTAATAAATGTAAGAGATCACCTAAAGGGTGGTCCCACTAGGTGTGCTAGGAATGTTGTCCAAATTTTTTCTCATTTGTTATCAAATTAATGAGTTAGCTACTAAAGAATAGAAACTCAGAAATGTTGGAGGGTTTATGTTACCTCGGATGTATGATGATACGGGTGCACGATGGATGATGGATCCTTGCTGTTACAAATCAGATGAAATATAAAAATAAGACTGAAAAATTTTGATTAGATGATTTGGGTGGGGGTTTCCAAAAAAGTGGACCCAAGAAGCATTAACTTCCTCGGTGGATGTCAACCCCCATTTTTTAAAAAATGATGTAAAAAGGAAATGTATATTGATAATATGTAGAGACTAAAGAATAAAAATCTAAAAACACTATTGATTGATTTAGATATCGATCTGATTAAAATAATGAAAATAAATGTACTTGTCTAGGTCGATGATGACCCACCTAGAATGTGTAAGGAGGTCGATGACATGACCTGGGAGATAGATCAAGAAAATAAGAGAAATATGTAGACTATGATGTAGGATCTGAATGCAATCTAGAAGCTGTAGAAGTCTAGAGGATGTTGGAATCAACCTACAGAGGAGATATGAAGGAATAAAAACTAGGAAAAAACAAAAAAAAGGATTAAAGGGAAGGATTGAAACCAAGACCCTTGGTCATGGTGAACTGGGGGTGTAAAATAGTTGATTTTTTATGAGAGAGAGACTGGATGAGAGTTTAGCAAACTAGGAAAAGAGGCTAAGCACATGCTTAGGGGAAGGATGATGATGAATTATGGAATAAAAATAAGGGATATTGAGGCTGAGTCGATGATGACTTGTCGAGGTTGATGATGATGATTATGAGAGAGAGGAAGGAAAGGAGGAAAGGAAGCCGAATGAGAAACCTAAAGTATAGATTTGTAAAAAAGTTGATGATGAAAAGTTATGAGTCTTTTTATTGATGTTCTAAACCTAAAAATATTAGATACAAAAAATACCAAGATAATATGATAAAAATATGATTAAAGTAATGTAAAATGATGAAAATCTCAAAAAATCTGATCATGATTGATGCATGCATGCTGTAAAGGAGGTCTGAGAGGTCTATAATGGCTTCTAGAATGTTCAGGCATGAAGGATTGTCTTATAGTTGTAAAAGAGCTTTGATTTTCATGCATTTATGATGAATAAAATAAAGCACATAGCTTTATAGGGTCGATGGCACTGGTAGGATGGGTCACATCGATCATGGGGAAAGTTTCCTCAATGGGAAGATTTTCCTATTTTTGGCATGATTTCTTATTTTTTTTTTAGGAGTTGGCAAATGCTTTAAAGCATTAGGTGGGAAGGGGTTGTTTAGGGATGAGGTGTAGGTGAGTTGGCAGTGGAGATAGGTTGGAAAAAGCATAGGGAAAATCATAGGTGTATAGAATGAAAATTTCCAAAATGGAAAGTTAGTTAGGGCATGATTAATTAACCAAAATGATTTTTATTTTTTTGCATATTCACCATTTCTCTATGATCATGCTTGGATTGCTTTGTAACCTTTAGTCCTCCTCCCTATAAAATTTGCAAGGATTGATTCATGCTTATTGTGTGGTGCTAAAAGTGCACCCACTTCTTGAATTATGACCTCTTATCATTATTATAGCTAGACTTCATTTCTAAAATCTGTAAAATTTTGGAAAAAATGCTACTTTGATCCCACTTATCCAAATTATTTTTGGAATTTAGTGGAAAAAAACTAACAAAGTGGCATTTAATGTGTTATGGTAATACATTCATAATAAAATAGCTAAAATTGTAGAATCAAAGAAATGTAAAGCAAAAAAATGTAATTGTAAAGGTAAATTAAATTTATTAAATATGTATGAAAAGTGGGTAAAATATATAGAGATATGTATGCCAAACGTCTTTGCAATCAAGAATGGATGCGAATAGGAAAATTTTGTAGGATATATGTATACCTCATAATTATATATGCAAATGAAGATGTATACAAATGGAAAAACTCTTTATGAGAGATGTATGCCTCAAAACTTGCAAACCTACAACCTTTAAATCTTCTACCATGATAAATAATACAAAAATCATTAATAAATTTCATTAAAATATGATACGACATTGAGAAAACTCTCCCTTTTCTAAGTATATGTTTTTTTACTATTATAAGGTTTCCATCAATTTTAATTTCAAACTATGTATTTTTATGAATCTATTTGCTATAATTATACATGCCGATATTTGATTATGTATCTTTTGTTTCATTCATCAAAATTGAAAAACATTATACCGTCCCAAACTAGGACTAATTCTATACATTTTTGTTTTAAAAAATCAATATTTTTAAGGTAATTAAGGAAGCACATGTTCAAACATCCATTATTAAATTCTACAATTCATATTCTTACTGCATTTTTAAATTTTGAGCATAACAACCTCAAATGATTCATACACTTTAAGGTTTCTCATTTTAAAATAATTTTTTTAACCTAATACCCCTTTTGGCACCCCTATTCCTTACACTTACCCCTTGCTATTTATACATGTTTTTCACTTCTTGTTTTTAGTGGCTCTCCATCGACAGAGGGTTTGATAAAAACCAACACAAATGACTAGAAGACTCGCAAACATGAGTGATACATAGGTATGATTCAAATATATCCATAGAAAACACACCAGAATAGTGCATTACAACATAGGTAACAAGGTTTTTATGATGATCCAAGATCACAAATGCTCAAGTAGTGTATTTTAACTAAAAATAATTATACTCTATCAAGGACCAAATATCCAAAAGAATGTACTAGAGGGTCTAACACTATAAAAGGGTCATAAAAATATAATGGAAAATTATATTGATGAAAAATATATTTGGGAACATAAAGGGTGACATAGATGGACAAAGGTAAGTACAAGAATTCAAGTTTTTAGGTGATGATCAACGAAATCAAGAAATTTTATGATGAATCATAGTTCAGGGGTATATGCCTAATCTTGGATGACTTAAATGGGGGTTAATCGTTGTAATAGAGCATGGTGTGCATAATTATGTACAATATCTATAATTTGTGATACACATGAATATAATGATGAGATATTGTGCACAATTATGAATGGTAACTTATTATTTTTGATAATAACACCATAACGAACATCTAACCTTACAAGTATCTCTTATATGATGTCCTCATGGAAAATATAACTATGATTTTGGTGAGACATTAAAGAAAAAACTTGATTGAATATACCAACATAAGAATAACATTGACTTGAATGAAAAATCCCAAACCCCGCATTAATTAGGAAAATATTTTGGTTCCATTTTCATGATCTCATTGCATTAGTTATGAGGTGTTAATAATGCTATTATGGTGTGGTGGAAAGGATCGGTTGTAATTGTGTGGTTACAAAAATAATTAACATTGACATCCATGTAATTGTAGGATAAAATCGTGATACATAATGACTAGATAATGGAAGGGTTAGATATATTGCTAGAGCATTGTGGGGTGATGTGGAAGTATTAAGCCCCATGTTGAGAAAGAAAGTTTGTGTGCATTTAGGGAAACCAAACCTAAGAAGGTTTTTGTTAAGGATGGTTGTAAGGTAGATGCAAATGATATTACAAAAGGCATTAGAAACATATAAGAAAAGGTTTGACACAACAAAAATTGTGTTTTGGTGGAAAATGATCCTATAGGAATGAGTTTTGTGTGAAGAAATATTTTAAAAAAGGTATAAGAGGGAAGGGGAAAAGGAGATGTCCTGGGAAAAGGAGATTTCCTTGGAAAATAATGCAAGATAAAATGGATCACATACTCAAACCTAAGTAGATTTTGAATCTTTTACATGTAAATTTTGTGGAGTTGAGGCTTCACCTATAAGGATGTATTTACAATGTGAAAAGTGAATATTTGGGGTAGATATAAGCACATATCAAAGGAGTATGTGGTAGAAGATGAATTCTAGTGGGTTGAGTATTATAAATATGACAACTATTTTTACAAGAATGGATTGTTTAAAGCCCATTATGGAATAACCTGTAATGACCTTGATGTATCTTGGCATGGTTATAAATTTACTTGAATACCATGATGTATAATATGCAACTGAACATGTGCATTAAAGAAAGATTATGTGGCATGTAAATGGGGTTACTTATTCTAAGGAAAAAACATGCCAATTCAATATGACCTTATTTGGGAGGGCATACACTTAGTATAAAAATATGGCCCAAACCAGACTACAATTGACTTTGACAAGATGAATAATTTTCTCTTGAAAGAGTTACACACAACCAAATTTGAAAAGAGATGAAAGAGACTCATGACAAGATTATGAATCTTGGTTCAACTTTTTTTATTTAAGATCTCATATGATATTCATTTGCCACATCATGTTTAATGGTTTCTGGTATATTTCTAGCACCATTTTGTAGATAGTTGGTGATGCAAAGTTTTAAGGACCCCATGAGACTTTGGATGAAATTTTGAGAATGGAATTTACAAGTATTATTGACACTGGTGTAAGTCCATTTTTAGAAGCAAAAATATCCATGATGGATACCAAGATAAAGAAACGTTTTGCCTCTAAAATAAGCATAGTGTAGGAACCAAATAAGTATTGTATAGATTGCGACATATTAAGGCACACTCAAGGTGAGTGTATTTGGAAGAAGATACATGTCAAAAACTTGTGTGTGAGGTTTGTGAAGAATAACATGAAACTTAGAACTATCCAATGGTTTATTAGGAAAAAATGTGTTAAAGTAACATGGTGCAAGGTTTTTGAGGAAGAGACACATGACACCACAAACTATAAGGTCATTAAATAAATGTTCTAGGAATAGAATAAATATTCATAATAAATATGACCTCCATCATACTCCTCATAGAACCGGGATATGGAGGACTGTTTAGTGGTCTTAGAGGTGGAAGAATAAGAAAAAATTAGGGATCTTGTTTTAAATATGTAGCCCCAAACTATTATCAATGATATTTTATAAATTATCTACATTTTCAAATTATGTAGGAATTCACAAGTTAGAGGAGTGCTTAGAAATGCTGAAGAAGATAAGGAAAATTGAAAGTGTTAGGGCTATGAGGAGTGTAAAATTCATGTAGAAGGGAAAGAGTTGGAGGCGAGAATTCAATTGCTTCACAAGATTTTAGAGATGAGGTTAAGGTCCAAATCACTAGACGAAATGGTGTGGATACCAAATTTTGCCAAAATGAGTTCATTACTTCATTTTGAGAAATCGAATTTCATTTACTCTTGTTATCTCATGTTTCCAAGTTTTTTCACAATTCTTTGAGTGATTTTTAGTTTGAAGAAGCTTCTAATGATAGTATGCAATCAATTTTGGTGTTTTAAGCTTTCAATTCATTCACAATCAGATTGAGGAAGTTTTCATTCCTTTACCAAAGCCATGATATTCTAGAAAACATAAAAAATTCCATAAATTAAGCTAAGTATAGACACTCATTTTAGTAATTCATGTCTTGCAATAATACAAATTATACAACACTTTTGCACTAGCCCACACTTGCTCAATTTGATCAATTATGATATCCTTAGCTATATATCACTCATTCTTTCTTATACACACATCCTAATTGTTCTCATAATGGTCATGCCCTCACATATTCCAATTCAAAATTTTAGATTACTTGCACATGCCTTTGGGACCATAGTGCACGGAAGGGCCATGTCGTTCATACACTATGGGATGACTTGGCCGCTTTGGTCCCTCTTCCTCTAACAATAATTTTTTTAATTTGAATTCCTTTAGTACACTTCTAGTTAGCCTTATCCAATTTTTCCAAATTCAAAACACATTTATAATAAATTTATTCATCTCCCATTTAGGAGAGCATTCATTCTACTTGGAAACTAAAATCCTAATGAGAAAATACTAAGAGCAATCACAATAAAAGCTCCTACAAGATTCCCTTTAGTTTCATATACTATGTATACTCATTCTAGGGCACTCATCCACTTAGATCTACATACAAAAATACACATCCTTTCAATTCAAGATAGGGAAAAGGTTCAAGTACAATCACATTGTTGCAAGATCATGATTATCAATATGGTTGCATACATTCTAGATATCACATGCTAGGTGAGAAAAAAACGTGGTTTGAACCCTTTTTAGAGTAGTGATGATGTTGGTGGTGCACATGGCTGCCAACAACCCACCTAAAATTTGTTTTTTAGGAATATCTCACAATCTATGGTTTTGAGTATTGAATCAATAACATAATGAGCATCAAAAAATATCAAAGGTCTAGATTCTAGATAAGAGTATAATAGAAAGTAGTGCATAGGCACAAAAATTTTTAGAAGCTGAAAATGTAGAGGAATAAGTGTTTACAGAAAGGGCAATGATGAGGTAATGATTTTGTATGCACCATATTATTTGGTCCAGATAGTTGTTTAGAACAAAGTCTCAAAGGTGGAAAATCTTTGTTAGATATTTTTAGCCATTTCTAGTCATTAGGTCAGCCCAAATCAGCACATGAACTAGAATATCAACTAAGTCCTCTTCTCCTCCTCATTACTTGCTAACACTTAATTTCATTATCTATTGTTATCTATTTTGTTTCATGTATTATCCTAATATTTCCACAATTGTTTTTGGAAACTATTTGGTTAGGATAATATTCAATCATTCTTACCCCTATATAATTAAACATTTAATAAGTATAAAAATACTAGAATAAGTAAGATTAATGGAGCTTCCAAGCATATTTACAATTTACATGCAAATGTGATCCAAAATTTCAAATCCCCACCTTGGTCACTTTGATTTTTGGTGGAGAATCAAAATTTCTAAGAATATTTTCATGTGAAATGCAAATCGGTTCCCAAATTCTGATGTCCCACCAACACTCTCTAGTTTTAATCAATTTTTTGGACTTTCGTTACACCTAAACAATTCACATGAAAATTTATCACTTTGTTATGATTCTTGATTAAGAATAAGTCCTTTGTAAATCATAATTTTGGGAACCAAAAATATGTGAGAAATTTACACATAAATTGCGCCATGAGTCCAAAACCATGACTTTGCGTAATTTTAGTATTTCATAAACTTTTAGAATTCCTAAACAATTTTTCATATACATTTTTGTGAAATCCAAAACCATGCAAACCTTAGGTAGATAAGTCAATTGTACCAAAAATTTAAAACCCCATAATACTCAATGGTAGAGAATTATCATGTGCATGCAAGTTAAAATTTCATACAATGCTTTATAGATAATTTAAGTGTGCTTGCTATCTCCAAATAATATCACCCTCTGATTTGTTATGAATGAATGGATGAGAAATAAGAATTTTTGGGTAACATGGGATTGTCTCTCAAGTTTTGGGACTTGCTACTTGAGAAAAACCTTTAGAAAAGTTTGGTTCCTCTACCCAATCCTAATGCTAAACCACTCCTACTGCTATAAATGTAACTATCTAATCCTACTATAATAATCCAAGTGACTAAGGAGAGAGGAAATTGCATGAGAAAGGGGAATCTTAAGCTAAAGGGAGGTGATAGCACCAAGAAAAAGGGTGAAGACACTCTAATGAGGGAAAATGGAGAAAGAAAATGGGAAAGGGAGAGGTCAAATAGAGGTGAGACAAATCCAAGTCTTCATTTACCATCTATTCTCCATGAAGAAAACAAGATGAACCTAAAAGCTAGAAATACATGCATAAAAGACAACGAAAGAATGGAGAGGTAAGGAAATGTAACAAAATATAAGTTAGGGTTGAGAGAAACACCACAAAAAATATTGTATTTATTTCAAGTATACACAATCCATTACTTATGAAGAAGAAGGCATAAGAACACATTTCCAAGATCAAATGAAAGTTTACAACTCATAACTGCTCAAGAACAATTTTGACATAGTTCATTTACATTTTAGAACATCCTCCTCTCACAAATGAGATATTTTTACATTATTTAGAAGATGAGAAAGAGAGAGGGAAAAGATATGGAAACTCTAATTTTCCCCTTCAACCATGAACAAGATTCATTAAATGTATGAAATTAGGTATGAGAACCCTTACAAGACCATTCCCCCTTGATAATTTTCTTTTGGGAGAAGGAAAAGGAACCAAACTTCATCAAATGTGGTGGTTGAGCAACCTGGAATTGCATATTTAAATGTGGGAATTTATTTCATCCTTTTCACCCACCTACCCTTATTAAAATTAAGAAATCTAGTTTTTATGATGTAGAGAATGATGAGACCTTTCCAATGGTACCAATTTCATGAAATTTGGAGCAACTGTGTGAAAGTTATGGCCATATGGAAATGCCTTCGTAGAAATCATGAAGAAATTAAGCAACAACATCCCCAACCTCAAATGCATGCAACATTGATTTGAATTTTTTCCATATCTTCCTTGGAATACTCTTGAAATTTGGTTTATTGGGTATAAAGATATGAAAATTTATACCTACCCTAAGACCTTGAATTTTTTTACCAAGGAGGAGCATAGAGGACATGCATATGTAGTTGATCCATTGGGGTTGAATGAATGCACTTTGCAAAATTCCCAAAACATCTCTTTACTTCCATGATTGATAACTAAAAAAGCAGTAGGGACCGAAATGAACAATGCAACAGCAATAAATGCGAGGATATTTACTTCCATGATTTATTTTCCCTTCGTTTTACAATAACTCGAGATTTGATCTCATAGAGTAGAGATTAGTCTACTTTTTACCAAAACCCAAAAAGAGCCTCGCTTCCTAAAATGGACTGCACACCAACAACAAAGGCACAAAAGATATGTACAAACATTGAAAATCATACATTTTCCAAGGGGAAACATGCAAAGTGTGCATAATTCACTTCTTTTATTAAAAGAAAATCTACAATATCCTTCTCTAACTAGATAATTGAGAGGATAAAAAAATCCTGATACGGTAGGGAGAAGTAGCTTCCATTTCTTACAAATTTAGACCATGTATTAGATTTGGGAATGTACATGATCTTTGACGAGAGTGAAAACTACTATAAAGTTGTTCTCCCTCTCTTGTGTTCAAAGAATCAGCTGGAAATAGAATAAATAACTCTTTTAGTTACTCTATATTTGGATTTGGGAGGCATTACAACTGACCTTTAGTGCATTGAATTTCTTCCTCATACTCTAAAGTGAGCATGACTGGTTGAAACTATCTTTTTAGCTCTAAAATAGTCAAATATATAATTGGGAAAGGACTAATCCTCTATTTTTTCACATCTTCTTTGTATGTAAATGCATGAGTGGGGCTATAAGGTGCATTCTTCTCATTTCCTTTGGTGTTTACAAACTAATTTGTGCTCTGTTCTTGTTGTTCCCTGACAAACACCCTTGTTTTCACGCTTGTATTCTGATTTTATTCTTGGGATAAGAAGTGTGAAAACTCAAACTTACCATCCATAATGACTTCTGATTTGGAAATTGTGTCATCATCTTCCTCCTTTTCCTCATCCATAGAGTTTGAAAGATCAAACTCATCCCTTTCTTCCTTAAGAGGACTAATTTGGGCATCGTGTTCTTGTTTAGTGATTTCCTCCATGGAAAGTTCATCAACAAAATTATATTAAACAAACAACAAAGGGGAATACATATTTGTAATTTCACTATCAAAGGAAAGAAAGAAAATTTCTATGATCTCTTTTCATCCAAAACCTATGAATGTACTTTATCATCCTCTATTAGTGATTCTTGTGAAGATAAATAAATAACCTCTAAGAATATGGTGCCATCATGCACACTACACTCAGAATAAGTAGAGTGCTGATCATATTCCTCTATTTGTTCCTTTGTAAAATTATCCTCCTCCATTTTTTCTTCAATCCCAACATCTGTTGAAGGATTAACTAGATGTGGAATTTTATTGGATTAAAACTTTAAATCCCAATCCTTCAAAATTTCCATATGTTTTTCTTTCTTGGTTCTTCAAATTTTTTTCTTTCTTTAACTGATTTTCTAATTTGTTCCTTTTCTAAGTGAATTTTTGAATGAAAGAGGAGGGGTGGAAATTTTTTCAACATGATTTTACAATGGTTTTATTGAAGGGGAAAGTGAAGGATCTTCTTATGGAGGAGGGGAGATGGAAGGAGAAGCCTTGAGGAAGCTAGGGATTTTAACCTTGGTATTAGGTGGGTAATAAGGAATGGGAATTAGATACTTAAGGGGAAGGTAATTAGGAACATCCCATTGATAGGGTTCATCAACCTTATGCTCATTAGCTTCTAATACTTGCAAAGATTAAATAAAATCAACCATTTGAGTGAAAGACTTGCTCATTACCTCAAGCCTTTGTTGTGGGCTAAAAACTAGGTATAGGACCTCCCCATGGATGAGGTTACTTACAACTTGGTTTCTTAGCTTGCAATATTTTTAGTTTCTCCTTATTAGCCTCTAGGATCTTCTCCATTCTTTGAACCCATCCTTTAAAATCATCTCCGGTTTAGAATAGCCTCCCAAGTGTGTATTTGGCTCATAAGAACATGCATACTCAATCTAATTTTTCCATAAAATTGATTTGGAGGTGTGTAAAAATAGCTTGAAGATGGATTTTGGAAGGATGGAGGTGGATTATAATGGTACTACTACTGCAAATGATATTTCTAGTGAGGAAATGAATTCATTATTGCATAAATTCATGAGAAAGAGAAATGAAATGATGGAAGGAAAGGGAATGATATGATGATAAAAAAATGGGTTGATTGGCATATTGGAGTTGTCATGTGTGCTTAGAACTTGCCTCCAAAAATGAATCTCACCAAGAACACATCAAACTTGGTGAAATAAAGATTTAGATCTCTTCAAACTTGATTCCCACCAAAGCGTGTCGAACCGTAATCTCCAAAAACAACACCCTCTGATTTTTCATGCATGAATGGATGATACATCAATGTTTTTGGGTAACATGGGATTATCTCTCAAGTTGTGGGACTAGCTACTTGATACAAACCTCTATAGAAGGTTAGTTCCTCTACATAATCCTAATGGTAATCTACTTCTACTACTAGATATGCAACTATCTAATCCTACTTTAATAATCTAAGGGACTAGGGAGAGAGGAAAATGCATGAAAAAGGGAAATCTTAAGCTAAGGGGAGGTGATAACATGAAGTAAAATGGTGAAGACATTCTTATGAGGGAAAATGGAGAAGGAAAATGGGGAAGGAAAAGGTCAAATAAATGTGACACATACTCAAGTCTTCATTTACCATATTTTCTCCATGAAACATAACAAGATGAACCTACAAGTGAGAAATACATGAAAAATACAATAACAAGAATGGAGAGGAAAGGAAATGCAAAAAAACATAAGTTAGGGTTGAGAGAAACACCACAAAAAAATATTTAATTTCTTTCAAAGTATGCATAGTCCACTACATGTGAAGAAGAAGGCACAAAAACACATTTCCAAGCTCAAATGAATATCTACAATTGACAATTTCTTAGGAACCATTTTGACAAAGTTCCTTTACATTTTAGAACATCCTCCTCTCACAAATGAGATATTTTTACATTATATAGAAGATGGGAGAGAGAGATATAGGGAAAAGAGAGGGAAACTCAAATTTCCCCCTTTAACCACCACTAAAATTCATTAAATGTCTAAAAAAAGTTATGGGCACCCTTACAAGACCATTCACCCTTGATACTTTGCTTGTGGGAGAAGGAAAAGGCACCATACTTCATCAAATGTGGTGGTTAAGAAACTTGGAACTACATCTTTAAATGTTGGAATGTATTTCCTTTTTTCACTGACCTACCCTCACTAAAATTAAGAAATCCTATTTATTTGGTATAGAGGATGATGAGACCTTTCCAATAGTACAATTTTTAGAAAATTTAGAGAAACTGGGTGAAAGTTATGGCCATGAAGATTTTTAGAGATCGGAGAGAACACAAAAGGGTTCACATCGCGATGCCATAGTCCACATTGATATTTTGTTCCTTGTGTGGGCCATTTAGCTGGTTGGAAAACTTATAAAAGGGAGGAATGGTTCTTATTATTCTAGTGAGGTCATATTTAGCTGGAAGGGTAATTGTTTTGTGTGTTGGGTGGAGATTCGTGTGTGGGGTGAAACTACGAAAGAGTTCCACCCATCCCGACGAAGAACCAATGACCTAAAAGAAATATTTTGTCTATTCCATCAGGGTCCACATCATCCAAAATATAATATCTATGTCTTCCTTATGGTCTAAATGTTAATGTGGGGAACTTAAAGTCCCGAAACTTTTCCTTGTGCCAAAAATACCGATCCATATGCAATGCACCCCTAATCCTTTATTGTGACTAATACGATGATGTGGCCAACTCGATGACCCTATGGAACTCGTAAAATACCCATTTTAAATTATTTTTACCAAGTTTTGGACTGAGGAGCTTGTAAAGGAAGAAAGGAATGTCCCCACATAGTTTTCCTCCTTTTTTGATTAATTTACCTATCTAAGTTAAAGATAATAATGTAAGTTATCAAAATGACCCGAAGAGGGGTATTTTGGATAACAATTTGGTGACTCAATGGGGTTATCTTCCTACCAAATGAAGGGATAAATGGCCTTGAGGCATCCATTGGGCATGGATTCAACCCGTAATCTGAAACTTGAAACTCTCACCCCGAACTCCGCTTGTTGGTGAGAACATTTTTGGGTGGAAAAATCAGGTGTCTCCACCAACGTTCATGGGGCTACGCCCCTTTGAGTTAAATGGTACAACTTCTATTATTTAATGTAACTAATCCTAATCCTAATCTAAATGTTATGGGTGGTAAAATTGGTCATGGACCACATAGGGACACTCCACTGAACCTGTGGAAAAGTGCTTGTATGGGCTTACAAGGGAGTAAGCTATTACATTGAGGAGAAAGGGGGAAACTAGTTAAGGAATATTACTATCATGAGTAGATTGTAGAGCTTCACACCTAGTAACTAGAGTAGTTCAACATCCAATATAGAAGAAAGCAACAATGAAGCAGTTGTCAAGACAAACAAAACCCACATAAAAACAAAGTTTTCTGAGGCTCATTCATCAAAGATTCAAATCTCTCTTTGATCACCATGCTTACAAAGTGCATACAAGAGGGAAATAGAGGAAAAACAAGGAAGAGAAATAGAAGAAGTGTATCTTTTATTCCATGTGTAGTGATGAATACAAAGCTTCAACCAAGCTATCACAATTCACAATGCTACATAGTAGGAGTTCTTCAAAATTTAGAATTTTTGGAATGGAGAGGCCATCCCAATTTATAACAATCTAAATTTTCCTTTCACTTCCCTCATATGACTCTTTGTTTCCATATTCCACTTGTGACCTTTCATTTTCCATGAATTAAGTATTTCTCTTATAATTTTGAGAAAATACTTTTACAAATTTAAAATAGGTCACTTAAGTGAATAGGAAAAAATACAATGATTATGATCAATGAAGAATTAGAAAGGAGAGAGAAAGGAGAGGGGGAGAAAGAGAGTAGAAGAGAAGGGAATGATATCTCTGATGAAGTAGCACCCTCCTTGAAGAAGTTGAAGATGATGATCGTAGCCTCTTCCCTTGCATGATGCATGAACACCTTGGACTATGGAATGAGTACTATTTCAAGAATGAACATAGGAAATTCTCCCAATGATCATCCTTGGAACTTGATTGATGAAATCCTATTCTCATTGAACACACCCTAACTAATTCATTTTGAATCACCCAACTCCCTGAGTGATGAAGATGAATTCACATGTTACACCTTGCAATGCTTTACACTTGAACATAATTTAACTATGGATGATATTTCTAGGACCTCTAGTGAAGTTATCATCCCTTTACTTGAGCTATAATGTAATTTTAAAACCCAGTGAAGATTCCAAAAAGTGGAAAGATGAGTGAGAATGAGGCCATCTGCAACTTTCTGCTCTCAACACTGAAACTTTCTATTTTTAGAATATGAGATCATGACCTTCCATTTTGGGGCATATCACCATATTTTCTCCAATTTCACCTTCTAAACATTTTGGCACTTTCTATTCTCTTCCATGGCCAAGGTGTTGTTATTTTTAGCACATTTATATTTTTAGCAGGTTACTTTTTCAGGACCTTCTATTTTGGGAAAATTGTCATTTTTTACTCTATCTCCATTTTACACCTTTTCTGACTGTCCCAAATGATAAAAATTGCAACATGGGATACTTACTATCTTTAACATGTGTGGAAGCATAGAATGTGCTATTTTTAGTAAGTAGTGAAAATGGCCTTGGTTTGCGATGGGAATGACATTTTTGGGTTTGGCTCTTTGTCACGATCACGTGCTCCAATTTTTGTTGTGATTCACTCACCAGGAAGTTCAGAAATAAAAAATGAAATTTTAACCTAGTAAGATCTTAAAGCATGGATTAGGGACAAAATATTGATTAAAAAAACCATTCCTCCATATCTTGATAGATTGGCAACTTCATCGTGTAAAAACTAGTTTGAAAGAAACTAGATTTTTTGGAGACCCTTCCCCCAATTTTGGATTAATTCACTGCTTTGGATCTTTAGGAATTTAAAAATTTCTTCCAAGAGGGAATAATACTGATAAAAAACACATCCCTCAATATACCTAAAAATATTTACTTCAAGGAGTGAAAAATACTTCACATGAAACTAGATTTTTCAAGGATCGTTTCCACCGATTTTCACACGATTCCACCCACTGGAACCTTGAGAAGTGGAGAGGTAGCTCACTGATTTTTTCACTATTGTGTCATGAAAGCCATTAAAGAGCTAAAAATACCATGTATTCTTTTCCACCTTAGATTATGATGAAACAAATTCCATCAGATAAGTTTTTCTCCTAGATTTTGTGTGTAAAATTTTAGCTTCACTCGCTTGCCAGATTGATGGGAAATCAAAGGAGAAGAAGCTAGGAAACAAAATGGAGTTTTTTTATTCTAGTTAATAATATAGGGAATAATTTTATATTTTTTTTTCATTTTGATGACCTCTAAAAATAAGGAATTCTGTAAAAAACCTCACTTCAATCCGTGCTCCGGATTGTGAGATATGAGCATTTCACTGTTTTGGTTCATGAGGGTTTTTGGCACTGAACGGACATGGTGGCAGCTGAAAAAGATAGAGTTTTGATGTTATTGTAGTCCTTTAATTTTAGGAATAATGGAGGGAATAATAAATGAGGAGGGGAAATGGAGGTTTGTAAGTTCTCTGCAACTTTCTTCCGACAATGAGTTTCATGGCAACAATGGAGAAACAACACGACAATTAGTTTTTGCAATTTTGGCTTTCCAAAGCTTCATGGAGTTGGGAATTTTTGTGTACCCTATGTACCTTTATCTATCTAGATGAAAGGGACATCAATTTTCACATCATGCCAAGTTGTGACACTTGGCGGTCATTTGTGCATTGTGAGGATAGGCTCCGACAAGCTCCTGAGGGCTAAACTGGTGATGCAGAGGGTCCCATGAGTGATCAGGGGGCTAAAAAGGGATGGGAAAATTTTACTATCCCCTATGTCCCTTTTCTAAAGGGATGAAAGGGACATAAAAATGCACTAGGCTCTTGGAGTTGACACGTGTCCACTTCAAGAATTGGCTAAGTATGGAACACTCACCTTGAGCCAACTTGTGATGATGATAACTTGAGCTCCCGATGGAGTTTTTTGAAAAAAATTTATATGAATTTTACTGAAAATTTCCTTTTGAATCCAATGGTTAGGGTATCAGCTCTTGATTCATCCATTTTAGCCTTGAAAAATTGGATTTTTGTTCTAGCTTCATGATTGAGCATGGTAAAACCTGGATATAAACATATTGCACCTAGGTGTTGTGAAAATATGATTACACCATCTTTTATATCTATGAATTAAATTTTTAACAATATATTTTTAGCTCATAACTCCTTATATAACTCCCAAAAATTCTTCTCAAAGCTCAAGTGCTTTTTTAACATTGTGCGTTGTGTAGGCCCAAAAACCCATATTTGATGAATATGCTCAAAAATTCTAAATATTCACTTTGATATTCCAAAATGTTTTCCTTTATTTTCTTATAAATTGAATTCATCTCCATGTTTAATTTTTATCCTTTACTCCACTCCGGGGGTGTACTAGTTCCAGGAAGGCCAGTGGTAGCCCTTCCCAAAACTACCCAAAATTGACATTCTTCATAACCTCCTAAAATCACCTAAGGGGATTGAATTTTCTTTCCTAAATCACCTAGGATAATTGGATCGACATCCAATTCAATAACATTACACATACTAAGTAAGTCTTGGCATTAATGAAAGGTAGATCTGGGGTGTCTTGGAGAGGTAAAATTTTGAAATTTTCACACAAGGGTATCATTTTCATGCTTGAAAATTTGCATGATAACATTGCCTTAACTCGGAGATCATCTCGAAGATTGATATGATAATTCTCATTATAATAATTTTTGAATTAAGTTTTATGAGAGTGGAAAATTTTCTTGAATATGAAATTCCACCACACCTTCCTAGAAACTATGAATAAAATGAGCAACAACAACCACAACCTCAAATTCATGTAAGCTTGATTTGAATTTTTTCCAGATCTTTGTTGGAATACTCTTGAAATTTAGTTTATTAGGTATTAAGATATGAAACTTTATGCCTACCCCAAGGACTTAAAAATTTTATTTTACCATGGGAGGAGCATAGAGGACATGCATATGTAGCCGATCCATTGGGGTTGAATGAATGCACTTGGAAAACTACCTCAAAACATCTCTTCACTTCCACCATGAAACATACTTCTTGAAATGGACTGCAACAACAACAACAAAGGCACAACAACTATGTACAAAAATTTAAAATCATACATGTTCCAAGGGGAAACATGCTGTGTGTACATAACACACTTATTTTACTAAAAGAAAACCCATACTATCCTACTCTAACTAGATAACTGAGAGGCTTAAAAATCTTGATATAGGTAGGGAGAAGTAGTTTCCTTTCCTTAAAAATTTAGACCATGTGTTTGATTTGGGAATGGACATGATCTTTAATACAAGTGAAAAACTATTGTGAAGTTGTTATTGATCTCTTCTCTTCAAATAATCAACTGGAAATAAAATAAATACCTCTTTTAGTTGATCTATATTTGGATTTGAGAGGCATAATAGCTGACCTTTAGTGCATTGAATTTCTTCCTCATAATTTTAAGTGAGCATGATTGGTTGCAACTCCTTTTGACTCTAAACTAGCCATTTATTTAATTGGGAAAGGACCGATCCTCTGAGTTTTCCCATCTTATTTATATGTAACTCCATGATTGGAGATACAAGGATCATTCTTCTCATATCCTTGGGTGTTTGCAAACTGATTGTGCTATATTATTATTGTTCTTTTACAAACACCATTGATTCCACACTTGTATTATGATTTTCTTCTTCGAATAAGAAGTGTGAAAAATCGAACTTACCATCCATGATGACTTATGATTTGGTAATGGTGTCATCAACTTCCTCCTTTTCCTCATCCATAGAGTTTGAAAGATCAAACTCATACCTTTATCCCTTAAGAGTACTAATTTGGGCATCGATTTCTTCTATCATTTTTTGCTCCATGGAAAGTTCATCAAAAAAATCAGATTCAACAAAGGATGAAGGGGAAGAAAGATTAACAATTTCACTATCAAAAGAAAGAAACAAGCTTTCTATGATATATTTTTCATCCAAAACCTCTTAATCTACTTTATCATCCTCCATTAGTGATTCATGTGAAGATAAATAATCAACTTTTAAGAATATGGTTCCATCATACACACTACACTCAGAATAAGTAGAGTGTTGATCATCTTCCTCTATTTTTTCCTTTGCAAAATTAGCCTCCTCCATTTGTTCTTCAATCCCAACCTCTATTGAAGGCTTCACAATCTATAGCATTTGATTGGATTCAAACTTTGAAGCACAATAATTCAAATTTGCACTAAGTTTTTCTCTATTGGGTTCTTCAATTTGTTACCATTCTTGAATGATTTTCTAATTTTTTCCTTCCCTAAGTGAATTTGGGAATGCAAGAGGAGGGGTGGGATGTTTTTAAACATGATTTTGCAATGGTTGTATTGAAGGGGAAAGAAAATGATCTTCTTGTGGAGGGGAGATGGAAGGAGAATCTTTGAGGATGCTAGGGATTTTAACCTTGGGCTTATGTGGTTGATAAGGAATGGGCATTGAATATTGATGGGGAAGGTAAGTATGAACATACCATTGATAGGTTTCCTTAACCTTATGCTCATTATATTCTAATACTTGTAAATATAAAATAAAATCAACCATTTGAGTGAAAGACTCGCTCATTACCTCAATCCTTTGTTGTGGGATAAAACAACTAGGTATAGAACCTCCCCATGGACAAGGCTTCCTAAAAATAGGTTGTTTAGCTCGCAATGATTTTAGTTTCTCCTTAACAATCTACAAGATCTATTTCATTATTTTAACTTTCCCTTAAAAAGCATCTTCAGGTGTAGAATGACCTCCAAAGTGTACATTTGGTTCATAAGAACATGCATACTCAATCTAATTTTGTCCATAAAACTAATTTGGAGGTGGGTAAAATTAGTTTGAAGATGGATTTTGGAAGGATGGAGGTGTATTTGAATAGTACTACCGCTGCAAATGAGATTTCTAGTGAGGAAATGAAGTCATGATTACAAAACTTCATGGGAAAGAGAAATGAAATGATGGAAGGAAAGGGAATGGTCTCAATGAACAAGATAATGGGTTGATTGGGCTAATGGAGTCACCAGATGTGCTTATAAATTTCCTCCAAGGGATGAATCTCACCAAGAGCACATCAAAATTGGTGAAATAAATATGTAAATCTCTTCAAATTTGATACCCACTAGGTGTGCTAGAACTATTATCTCTAAAAACAACATTATTTGATTCATCATGAATGAATGGATGAACAATCAATGTTTTTGGGTAACATGGGATTGTCTCTCAAGTTGTGGGACTTGTTACTTGAGACAAACCTATAGAGAAGGTTGGTTCCTCTACCTAATCCTAATGCTAAACTACTCCTACTGCTAGAAATGCAACTATCTAATCCTACTCTAATAATTCAATGAAGTAGGGAGAGAGGAAAATGCATGAAAAAGGGAAATCCTAAGTTAAGGGGAGCTAATAGCACCAAGGAAAAGAGTGAAAACACTCTAATGAGGGAAAAGGGAGAAGGAAAATGGGGAAGGAAGAGGTCAAATAGAGGCATCAAAGAGCCAATTAGTAATTTACCATCTATTCTCCATGAAACACAACAATATGGACCTACAAGTGAGAAATACATGCACAAAATACAACAAAAATAATGGATAGGCAAGGAAATGAAACAAAACATAAGTTAGGGTTGAGAGAATAACCACAAAAAAAGATTTTATTTCTTTCAAAGTATGCACAATCCATTACATGTGAAGAAGAAGGCACAAGAACACATTGTCAAACTCAAATGAAGGTCTACAACTCACAACTGCTCAAGAACAATTTTTATAGATTTCCTTTACATTTTAGAACATCCTCCTCTCACAAATGAGAGATTTTTACATTATATAGAAGATGGGAGAGAGAGAGAGGGAAAAGAGAGGGAAAATAAAATTTCCCCTTTCAACCACCAAAAACATTCATTAAATGTCTAGAAATAGGTATGGCAACCCTTACAAGACCATTCCCCCTTGATATTTTTCTTGTGGGAGAAGAAAAAGGCACCATACTTCATCAAATGTGGTGATTGAGAAACTTGGAGCTACACATTTAAATGCTGGAATGTATTTCCTATTTTTCACCTACCTACCCTTACCAAAATAAAGAAATAAATTTTATGTGGTGTAGAGGATGATGAGACCTTTCCAACAGTACCGATTTTATGAAATTTGGAGCAACTAGGTGAAAGTTATGGCCATTCAGATTTTTAGAGCTTGAGAGGAACACAACAAGGTTCCCAACGTGATGCCACAATACCCGGTAATATTTTTTTCCTTGTTTGGGTGGTTTGGCTTGTTGGAGAACTTATGAAAGGGAGGAACATTTTCTATTGTTCTAGCGAGGCCCTATTTAGCCACATGAGTCATTGTTTTGTGTGTTGGGTAGATATTTGGTTGTTGGGTAGAACTGCTCCACCCATCCCTTTGCTACCCACGAACCCCATTTCTCCCACAATACTGACTCATCCACACTAATATGTTCCATCTTTGCATTATTCATCTAACTTGCTTGACCAAAGAACCGATGACCTGACAAAACTATTATGTATGGGTCCACATCATCTATAATACATGCTCTCTGTCTTCCTTGCGGTCCAAACGTTAATGCAGAGAACTAGAAGTTCTGGGGAGCTATTCCCTTGGTGCCAAAAATACTTGATCCATCTGTAATTTACCCCAAATCCTTTTTGCGGCCGATGCAAGGTGATGCGGTAAGTGATGACCCAATGGAATTGTTCCATATGTGCTCCAAAAAGCCATAATACACACAAAAGACCCATTTTTTAAATGATTTTTGACCTAGTGTTAGAATGAGGAGCTTGAGAAGGAAGAAAGGAATTTCCTAACACATATTTTCTCCATTTTTGATCAATTTACCTATCCAAGTTCAAGATAATAATGTAAGCTATCAAAATGACCAAGAAGAGGTGTATTTTGGATAACAATGCTCACTAGTGAAAAACCACACGATGTAATTGTGTGGAAGAGAATTGACATGAAAATAAAACTTTGAACCCCATGATGAATTTTAATTGACCAATCGATGCCAACAACATATCCCAAATGAAAAGGGGGAAAGAAACTATAGTCAAAAATAAAAAATTTCCCTAAGTTTTTATGGTGTAGGCTATTTACATAGTTGTATAGTTTTGGCCGTTATTTTAAATTAAAACACCAAATAACTCAAAATAAAATTCATTTAAGAGCTCTTGGAGAATATTTGTGCACAAGGTTTGTTCCAAGTCATTATCAACCATGATTCAAATGTAGTTAGGAATCATTTATGCTAAGAAAGATTCAATAATATGCTTGGAGGTTGTTTGAGAGAATAGTTTTAATTGTGTACCATTTTTCGAGCTCCATGACCATTGTGGGAAGGATAAGCATGATAAATGGAGAAATTATAGCATATTCCTTATGCTTCCTCCCTTCTCTCTTATCATTCTTGTTTTCCAATTCTTATATATATAATAATTGTGTTTATTATAAGAAGGCCCTTTTCCCTTTTAATGCAAGGTTATTCCACCCACTTTTGAGGTCCAAACATCCTTCTATGTCCTAAACCTTTGTGTTGGATATATATACGGCTCATAGATCCTATTTTCTACTTATTAAAAGTTTGGTTACTTAAACAACAATATACAGCTTAATTATGGCTTATATCTACCATTTGGCATTGTGTTTTGTATTCTTGCCTCATGTTTATTGGTAAATTTAGTGTGTATGGGTTATATTTGTAGAGTTTCATTCACTTTGTGTTATTAAAAGGTATAGGAGAGTGAAACCCTTATATCTCTAGTGCATCACCATGTCTATTTTTAGTTTATTTTTTTCATTTCCCATGCGATTGTTAAGCTATTATTGGAGTAGTGATATCATATAGTAGTCAAGATAAGAGTCAACTTCCTCTAGAGTTTTTCCCAAAGGAGACAAGGTCCCACACCTTGGGAAATTCCCATTGTTATTATAAATACACTAACCCTCATTTGGTGCTCTTAGGTGCACATTTTTAGAAACCATTTTTTTGGCACACCCAACAGGAATCCTTATGGTTTTTGTTATGAAAATTTATAATACGTGTAATCCAAGAATGCATGCTTTGTAATTTTTAACTAAGATCTATTGGGTTATTATATTTTCTAGTTTTTGAACCATTTTCAAGAACATGTCATCTGTATTGTACTATTCTTATTTATATTTTTCTTTTAATCATACAAGATGGATTTTGATAAGAATAAGTCTTTTTAAAGGCCACCCTATCGAATTATTATAGTTGTCACCTAGTAAAAATACTAAAAGCATATCTCTACAAAGGTCCGGTAAGTCTCATCCTCCCCATAGAGCTCAATCCACTCCTCCACTTGGTATTTCTTCCCATATCCTATAAACAAACCTTCAACCTATTGACTTCATGGCTCATCAAAGGAATTTTACATTCCTTTCATTCAATACTAGTGACCCTTTAGCTTCAAGTTTTTGGAATGATATCATAACTTTAGCTCTTAAAATCCTTCCTTATTTCACTATTAAAAAATTAAGTTAATCCCATTGATCATATAAAATATCTTTCTCATCTATTTTCATTCAACCATGTTACCCAAAGATGATGTTACAATAATAATTTTGGCCTCCTCTCTCAAATGCAAGACTCTCACATGGTATAAAATTCTCCCACCTAAATCCATACACACGTGGGATGAATTTAGAGAGAATATAGAGAAGGAATTTCAAGACAAGAGTGAAAAATTGTCACTAACAGAAAAAATGATTACCATAAAGAGAGCACTAATATACGTTTTTTCTAATTTCAACTTTATATTTTAGAGTACATGGGAAATAATTCCACTCTTGGTATGACCTTCATCTTACTATCTGAGATATTTTAATTCAGATATAACAATCATGATACAATATATGGGTGAGAAAATATTTCTTGATGCTTATGACATTGTTATTTTACTTGAGAATAGTCTCATATAAGTGGGAAAATATCCCCAAGACCTCATATGCCTTTTTTTCTAATATAACACCTTTTATGAAATCTATCCTCAACGCATTATATTTCAATTTCTTGCTTCCATACCTAGAACATCTACAAATGAGATGAATGAGGTCAATTTTTTTCTCATAAATATGGTGATGATATGATTTCCATGAAAAGAAAAGAAAATAAACAAACTCCAGAACCTATCATCTTTATAATCCCAATTATCAAAAAATAGAGTTCAACATTAAGGCTATATATTATGTACTTTTCATCCTCAACAACAACATTATGTCATTAAAAATCCTAATAAATATTTGGTCCCAATGAAAATAATCTAATCGAGGACATGAGGTGGTGTTACCCTTGTGCACAACCTCATGAATCTAACACTTGTCTTAATAGAATCCTGACCTAAATATTAATAATGAAAAGTTATTTGGTATAACCAAATCAAGTTACAAAACTACCTCAACCGTCGACAATAGTTTTTGAAGAGATCTTAGTCTTCCGGCAAGAAGGAGATTTTTGTGCAATAAATTAGAATGAGGTGAATTTTCATAAACCCCAAGTGGAATAAAATTATAACGTTAGAGAAAAGAAGAGACTCTTTGAGTCTAGCACACAAGAAAATCAAAACCCATTGATGCCTAGTCAATAATGGGAACATATTTTTTCAAGGAAAAGTACAAAAACACCGGAGGTATAAAATGTACATTCCCCTACTAAGAATTTATATCTTGATCTGTGATTAAAAATTGAAGAAATATTGGGTTGTCTACAACTTACAAAATCAACATTTGTACCAATGAATGAATGTCAGAGAATAGATGAAGAAAATTAATGTTAATTTCTCCATGTGGGATGATCTAGCAATACTTAGTTAAATGGATTTTCTCAAAGAAGTTTTGAATGGTTTAAGCCCTTGAAAGGCTCATAAAGAAGAAAAATTTGTACCAACTATCCTCCACTAATCTAATGCACCCGAATTAAGTTATGTACCAAATCCTCCTTTATTTTATGTGTCTCTAGTTAGTGAAAAACATATAGTTCATAATTGCATTATTGATTCCAATGCTAATAGTTATGTCATGCTTAAGAAAATTATTAATAATTTGGGATTAGAATAACCCTTGTCAATAAAAGAGTAGTCCAAATTGATGGTACTATTATCAAGACAATGGGAGTATTTAAAATCCTAAATATGACCTTTCAGCATGACCCAACATCACAATTCCCCTTGAGATATTTCAGTCATCGACCTTTCCCTTATTTTCCCATATATTTGTCTAGAGAATTCATTGAAAATATGAAGGATATTTATCCTTTGATTGATCTCAAATGTGTCTAAAAACCATACATGGCACCAAAATAACCATTATATTTGAACATATCTCCCATTTCTATGTTGAGATTTATGATCCAAGGCCCATCAAGAAAATTACCACATAGCCTCTAAAATTGAAGAAGAATTTGATCCTAAACCTCATGAACCTAGAGAGAAAATCCCAAATGAACAACTAGATGAATAGGTGTAAGATACACAAAATTTTGATCTATATGACACATTTAGGGAAACTAGTCATTGGTAAAATATTGCATTCAGGAAGAAGGAAATCATCCTCATAGCGTGCTAAAATATAATAAAGATTTAGAAGGTCTATAGGAGATGTAATTTGAATTGTCTAAGTGAGAATTGGGTGTTAGATTAGTAGTTGTTTTGATCTCACCAAGAAAATAGAAGACTCTCTTTTGACATAGACTCTACTTCAATTACACTAATAATGTAGTAGAATATGAGGCTTTAATATAAGGTCTATAAATTGTAAAAAGGATAGGGATGAAGAGGGTGATGATTTTCAGAGATATAAAGCTAGTTATTCATCAAGTAAGATCACAATGTTCCACTAAAAATCCTCGAATCAACACATATAAGAATAAAGTGTGGGATCTCTTGGAGTAGTTATATTTAGCCAACCTCTAAGCTATTCCAAGAAGGAATAATGTTAAATATGACAAGATGACATTCATTCAAGCATAATTTTATCCCCATAGGAATCTCCTCAAGGACACAAACTAGAGTGTGAAACTGATAATCATACTAGTGGTTCCTAACAACGAAATTCATTGGCATATTTTTGAGAATGAAAAACAGATCGTTAATTTTATTCAACAATAGGAAGTGTTCTCTCCAAGGTTTACAACCCAAGTTGTAAAAATATATGGTAATTATATCATCCAACTAAGGAAAAACAAGTTTAAAAGGGTATTGGTCATGTTGGAAACCGCATTCACACCCGATGATTAATACAAAAGGAAGAAAAGAAATATGAAGATCAAAGATGAAGACTACCTTGAAGTGGTCATATCCTTTGGAAAGTAATTCAAATTGGGAAAGGTATGAAATCTATAACCACGATAAGTCTCTATGGAGTTATAACCAAAAATATGATGATATTGGTGTATAGAAATATGATAAACTCAAAGGATATAACCATGAAATCATCTATCATAACATTGAGTTGTCTCTATCGACCCCCTAAATTTGTATTATTTATTATTTATATCCTATATTAGGACTAAACATTCTTTATTCATGAGGGATATGTGACACTTTGAGGAAGTTTGTGTGTAAAAATAAGAATGGTGAGGAAAAACATGAGGTTAATAAGTGAGCGTGTGAAAAGGGGTAAAACAGAACGCTTAAAGATGAGAATAAAGATCAAGTACATAAAATAAATGGAAACTTGAGTAAGGAAGGAAGAAGAGGAAACACCAAGAAATGTTAGAAAAACATGTAACAAGGACAAGTTTAGAAAATACATATAGGACAATGAGGACCAATTATAGACATGACCAAGAATATACCGCAAGTTATAGATTAGAATACATGTATGGAAGTGGTGAAAGAATGGATAAAATGGGAACTTGACTAAATATATATGCGACACAATTCTAGAAGTATCACCATGAAAAATAGAGGTATGGAGGTAGGTGGTTATATATAGATGTAACTCATGATATAATAGTTTAACCGATATTTGTAATGCAAGGGTTATCAATATCTCTTGGAAGACTAGTGAAGGCCAAGTCCCCACTAGTATAAATACACTATGGGGGATTCATTGTAGCAGTGTGTATCATCATAGTTTGAGGTAAGTAGGTTATGTCCTTGAGAAAATGGAACATGAGTGTGAGTCTGTAAGTCACCTAGATATTATGTACTTATGTAACTAATGATTAATATATGAGAAAGTGCATTTTGGAGTAGTGATAATGTTTGTGCATCATATGTGTTGAGTTACTTTATGGTTTTTGTCTTGTGTGTTAAAAATATAACTCCACTTCAACTAAGCTAACCTTGATGAAACCTAAAACCTTCCACACTTTGTGTGAGCTTTCCTTAGTCCCCACTCCGATAATAGGCCAAAGGTGAAGGGTAAGAGAATTTTTTTGCGCTGATTCCTATAACTTACAAACATGGGTATGGAGTTATGACACAAAAAGAAACACAACATTTTAGTTCCATTTCCTAAACATCATAAACATACAAATATGAAGTGGAAAAAGATGATCTAATTAACACAAGAGAATATTGAGGCTTAATTGCACACCATTGAAGATGAAATTTCACACCAACATTTGAGCTACAGAGATTATTCACCAAGGACATGGGTAAAAGTGAATCTTTATGATGCATTATATGATACATTTTTATGTGAACTCGTAATACATTTGCATGCATGGTTAGTAGTTTATTGCCTAGGAAAAGTCAAAATTTGGGAAGAAAGCATCCTTGGAATCTTGAGCGCATGAGGAAATTTGCAAAACACAACATGAATTGGATACACACAATGGAATATTGATGGAAAGGTATGCTTATTAGTTATATTATTGAATACTCAGTTTCAATATTTACTTATATATAAGCAAAGGTCAATTTATTTAGAAAGTCACGTGGAACATAATTAAAGTGCTTCCCCTTAGAAATAAAGAAGCTAATGGTTGATATGAGAATTGAGAATTTCCCTATGGATGGCTAAACACTCCAAAAGTGTGAGTGACAAGAGAAAGAGGATGGAATAAATTAAATTGAGACTAACCCATGGATTCCTAGATGAGAACACCTTGAGGAGGATGCGATTTGAAGAATAGAGGTATAAGGCATGAGATAAAAGGGAGTTAAAACATATAATAGATTCAATTATAGGGATTATAGGGAAGATCAACAACATTTTTAAAGCAGAAGATGGAGTTGAGGAAAAACATATCTATGGAGAAGTAATAGCATGCCATGAGATGATAATAGATCTAGATGATGAAGAAGGTAAGTATAATGTCGGGTATCATGATCTAACCTATCATGCCTACTCATGCAACTAGGATAATTGATACAAGAGAACACGTACTAATTGAAAGAGATAGTGATGAGGAAGTAAAAATTTAAGGAGAAATATACTTTAAGTAATAGTTTCTCATATGTACAAAAATAACTACAACCAACATTGAAAATAATACAATTTAATCTTAATCTTATGAAAGTGCATAGATTTAACATGATGAGTGCTAATATAATAAAACAAAAACCAACAGAGTGAAAGGAAATTCACGTACACAACTAATGGATGGGAAAAATCCATCAACTACTAGTGGAAGTGGGAGTGGATATGTCATCCCAACAACCAATTCTATATTTAAAGGAAAATTTGTAAACATCGTCCACCAAGTGGTAATGCCTAATATATTTTATGATAAGTCTTTACATTACTAGAATACCATGACATTAAAAACGTAGAAAAACATGTTCACAAATGTTAACTAATCTAGCATGTAAAGGGAATAACATTTTCATAGTAGAAATCAAGTCAGTTTGTAATAATATTTCCTTGATCTCGCTTATACTTGGTATAAAACTATTATCCATCGTGAAGTTGTGGTGGACTATGACTAGTTGAAAAAAATCTTATTAAAAGAGTTTGATATACCATAGTTTGAACAAAAAAGTATCTTAACCCTAAAAGAAATTAATCAAAAACTAATGGATATTTTGTGTGCTTATGATGTATGCTTCAAGATGTTTATTTCCAAACTTTTATATGAGATACATTTGACTTAACATGCATAATGGTTTATTGGTATACTGCTAATACCATTCGTGTACACCCTTTCGTTGGTTTATTGGTATACCTGCTAATACCATTCGGTACACCCTTTAAGTAAAAGACCTTCATATATTTGTATAAAGCCCTAAAAGTAACATTACACACTAAAGCAATTGATAATATTGACATGAGAATTAATTTGTTTATGGAAACACAAATTACATCTATGGTAGCTCGATTGGAGAAATTGACGACAAATAGTGATAGAGAGATGCACAATGGAGTATGTTGTACTGATTTTGAGGCGTAATGACACACTAAAAATACATGTCCACACAAAAATTTTAAAACCATGATTTTATATTTTGAAACATGTGAAGGGGGTAATGATGCACGTAAACACCCCCTATTACATTTCTCCAAGCATACAAAAGTAGCTACCTATTGTAAAATTTGTGATACACATATGCATGACACAAAAATATTGAATAATTGGTCACAAGAATGAAGCTAGATTGTTGGGACTCAAACAAGCTACCATGGAAAATAATACCATATGATATGGGGGAAATGGGCATGGATGAAATGGTTGAGGCCAAGGTGGATGTAGAGGTGTAATATTTCCACCTCGCACCTATTATAAGTGTGGATCGCCATATCATCATCAATGTGACCGCCCAATGTTTTTGGTATGCTTGTATTATCAAAAAGAGAAAATATAGAAGATTGTCAAAATATGTATGTGCTCAAGAAGGAAAATATGAGAAAGGTGTGAGAATGATCAAAATTGTACAGAATATGAGAGAAGATACTAAGAATTTTTTTACCAACAATGGAACCTTTAGACAATATACAAATAATGACATGAGTTGTTACTTGTGCACAAGAATCCCCTTTGAAAAAAATGAAGATGAGATAGACATATCCTGGAAAAATCTATCTAGATGGAAGGTAACTCAAAAAAACTCTTCAAGAATAAAAGTACTTGGTCCAAGATCTTTAAGGAGAGATATAATTCCTTAGAGAAGAAACATGGTTGCATAATGAAAGGCTTTAAGATTCTAAGGAAGATAAGGTTAGTAAGAACGATTTTTAGGAGGTCTATAGATTTTTGTACATAAAAGGGATATTTTTGTTACTAAGACAATGGTTGTCACATAAATTATGAAATATGGTGTTAGGAAAGCAATTGGGGTAGACACATAAGAAAAATGTGAAATCAAAAAATATGGAGGGATTTGACAGGAAATATTGGTTGATTCTTGCATAGATGGATGAAACATCAATGAAATATTAGTAGACACAAGTGTAAAATTCAATATTATTACCATGGATGCTTGTAATAAAATGGGGTGACCAATATTTCATCCATCTCCACATGTCCTATTCATGGAAAAACAAACATGGGTAGTTCTTATTGGCATATTAAAAATGCCATCATTAGCATAATGGGAGTAAAGTTCCATAGATACTTTAAAGTGATACCTCTAGAAGAAGTAGAAAATTTTCCAATGCTACTAAGAAATCCTTGTTACTATGTAAGAAATGTCGAATTACGATTCAATAAAATGTATCTAAGTCTTGAGAATGGAACCCAACGCATCATCTCCTCAATGGATCCGAAAGAGAGCACATCGTATGTTAAGAATGATGAATAATATGATGATTTAGAGTGCATATATAACATATAATATATAGTGATAAAAAATGAACCTACCCCAAAAGGTGAGATAAAGTGGGGTGATAACTAATGTGTCAAATACAACTAGCATGAAATGTGACAATTGGGTGCATGGTTCCTATGAATTGATAGGGAAAAATTATGATATGATTAAAAGTTCACCAAGGTTTCTAATTTTTGAAGTTCCTAAGAATATTAATAGAAATATTAAGAGGATAAACAAGGAAAACCCCAAAACATGCCAAATTTTAGTGGAAGTGAATATGTACATGATTTCATCAAAGAAGTGGAAATATATATGCAACTTGAGAGTGCACATATTAACTATTTAATATAATTATTGAAAGGATTTGTAATAAGATTATGGAGATATATAGACTAATGTTGAAAAAATAGGAAGTGGTATAAGATGCTATGCACATAAAGTTTGAGTGAAATAATGAGGTACAAATATCTCTAAGTTACATTGGAGTCATTAAGCTTGAAGCACATATTCAATATTATGAGAACCTATGGATAAGTGAGGAACAAAAAATTAACCCAAATTTTTTGACACATGTGTTTTATCATAAATTTCATATACGGGAACACACATGGTATATTGGATGTGAGTTGCGAAGAGAAACAAGTCTCTAAAAAAATTGAAAGGTGTGTTTATACACACTTTCTCTTTACTTCTTCAATTGATCAGTTGAACTACTCTCTTCATTGTATCGAAAAAACCATATTTGGGGATGGTTTTGTCATGGAAGAAAGGGTATGGACATTACATAAGGAAAGGGGTTCGTGTTCACAAAAATAGTTGAAGAAAACTTTGTGAATAGTGATTCAAGTGAGGAAGATGATGAAGTATGGAAAAAGAGAAATTGAAAGCACAAAGCTAGAGATAAAGTTATGCGAAAAGTAGAGGATGAGGAAAAAAATCATCATATAAATATCGATGTCTCGTATGGAACCAAAGAAGTCATATATAAGAGATAACTTGGAATTTGACCACAATATGACCTATTCAAATACATACAAGTCAATAAAGGGAGTGGGGAAGAACGAACACTAGAAAAAATTGGAGACTATGGGAGTGAACATGAGATCGAAATATTTTGAAATCTTGCATAAGTATGAATATATATTCATAAGAGGTTACCATGAAATGAAGGGGTTATACCCATCTCTGGGAATAATGCAAATGAAATTGGTTGAAGGGTAAAAGCCACTTAAAAAGTAACCATACCAAATGAATCCCGATTTATGCATAAAACTCAAATAAGAAATTGATAAAATGCTAGCCACGGAGTAATTATACTTATGGAAGAGTCAAAATGGGTGATTCCAATGGTGATAATCATAAATAAATATGGAATCATACAAATTTTTGTTGACTACAAAGCCTTAAACTCTATGTGTGTAATTGACCCATTTCTGATGCCTTTAATTGAAGAAATTTTAGAAGTGGTCATAGGAAGGGAAATACACACCTTTACCAATGGATTCTTTGGATACCACTAAGTTAAAATGATGGAAGAAGACAAGGTGAAAATGACTTGTGCAACCGAGCGGGATTTTTTTTCCTATATAGTGATGTCATTTGGATTAAAGAATGCAAAAACAATTTTTTCATGCATAACGGTGATCGCTTTCAAAGACTTCATCCTAAAATTTATTTGAGTGTACTTAGGTGACCAGATGGTGTATGGGATGGTAAAATATCATTACGATAAATTTAGACTCATGTTTGAGCTCTGCAGAAATTTGTAAATCTTAGTAAACCTTAAAATGTGTTTTTGCACACCATTTGGCACCCTGTTAGGGCATATAATCTATAAGGATGATTTTTTAGTATATGTAGCTAAAATTATAGTAATTATTCATCTTGAACCTTTAATAACATAAAGATAAGTCCATGATTCTTAGGAAATTTTGGATATTATAGGAAATTTAGAAAATTTTGTGCTAAAATTTCAGCACTCTTAAAAGAACTATTGCACAAAATAGGAGAGTTTGAGTGGGGTATAGAATAAGAAAAATGTTTGTGCAATTGAATAAGAAATTGACACAACATCCCATATTACAATTCCCATAATAGATTATGCCCTTTCATGTACATGTTGATGCATCAAGAATTGTTGGAGCAATCTTGGTACAACTAGGAGAAGGAACTTTAGACCATCCCATTTGCTTTTCCAACAAAAATTTACATGCACAAAATAAACTATACCACCACAAAGAGAAGGATTATTAATAGTTTATGTGTTTGATTAGTTTAGACACTATTTATCGGTGATACCATTTTTTTCTTTACGTATCATATGGTCTTGAAAAACTTGGTCAATAAAGCAAGATTACATGAGAAATATGCGGATGGATTATACTCATCCTGTAATTTAAGTTTTGGTGGTGTAAAGCGAGAAAAAAATGTGCATGACCTAATCATTTATCATGCATAGATATAGGGGAGAGAGAAGAAATAATAGAATAAGGAATGAAAGATCTGTAATTGTTATAATTATAAGTAATTTTGATGAATTGGAAGACGTAACTCCTTTCTATAACATGGAGTTACGCCGAAGAATTACATGATGAGTAAAAAATTATCCATTAAATTTTCACCCTAAAAACTAATAGGTGAAAAAATTACAAGATGGGGCATGATGAGATTTTAAGGCAATGTGTAATGGCTCATGAAAAGGAATATATTCTCTGTAAAATAGATGAAGGAATTGTAAGAGGCCATTATGCCGCAGAAGCTACCATGTAGAAGATCCTTAACGCATGGCTATGGTGGAAAATTTTATTTAATTATGCTAAGGAATATGCCAAGGCATGTACTAATGCTAACGTGTTGGAAACCTAACAAGTGTGACAAAATTCCTTGAATACATTTAGTAGCACAAAAACCATTTACAAAATGGGTGATTGAATTTTTGGGACTAATCAATCATGTTGTGTGAAGAACTAAAGCACACTATTTAATCACAAAAAAAAACTATCTAACAAGGTGGGAAAAGGACACAAAAAAATATATTTTATAGTAGTAACCACAACAAGGTTCCTTTGGGAAAATATCATTAGTCGCTTTGGATGTCCTTTGAGCTTAACGAGTGATAAAGGGACATAGTTTTTGAATGATAATATAAGAATTTTTGTAAGATTTTATGGTCACATACCACAAAATAACACCATATCATCCACAACCTAATGGAACAGTTGAAGCATTCTATAAAATATTGAGTCACACTTTAACAAAAATTTGTGATGTTGACTATAAAGATTGTGATGAAAAGGTTTTAATAGTGATTTGGGAAAACATAACGACATATAAATGCCTAAATAAATGAACTCCATTTGATCTTGTATATGGTATAGAAGTAGTGTTTCCAATAGAATTCATGAAACCATCACTACGTATCATGAGAATCAAAAATTTTATGACGAAGATTTGATTATTGAATGTTTAACAAAATTGTTACAATTGGATGAGAAAAGGTTGTAATCCCGATGGGAACAAAAATTGAGAAAGTAATATAAAAGTTGTGGCATGCTCAAAATATTAAAAATAATGATTTTAAAGTGGGTACAAAATTTTTACCGTATGATTAAAATTTCACGTGCATCTTGAGATGTTAAAAACACAATGGCTAGGTCCTTATGAAATAGTATCAATTTTTCTAATTGGGGCATGTAAATTGATGGAACTTAATAGGGAATTACTTGTAGGATACTTCAATGGGAGAAGGTTTACACCTTACTATGAGTAAATAATTTATAGTTAAATAAGACATATTCTAATAAATTAGATGTTATTTCCTTTCTTAGAATTAGTTTGCTTTCATGAATGTAATAAGCGCATGAGATTTGTGCTTTTTATTATGTAGGGTTTTGTTTTTGTTTATCTCAAAATCTATGTTTTCTATATTTCTAATCACAATTAATAAGTTGAAGTACATGGAGGACTATGAAATTATTTTAATTGAGGAAAGATGACAAAAGATAAGGTAATCTAATCCAAGTAATGCACATGAATCGATAGATACCTCTACCAGGAAAATAGAAAAGAAGAATAACATGAAAATAGAGTTTCATGAGAAATACGAGAATAATTAAAGATAAATGATCGAAGTGATAATTGGAGTGCATTAGAATATGGGGGAATAGTTGCGAGAGAATTTTAGCTTTACAAGGATACGAGGAAAAAAGAGCACACAAAAAAATGAAGTGCATAAGGGAAAGCAAAGAGGCCTAGGAACATAAGATACCTAACATAGCTAGAGGCATGGAGGAAAAAGTAACAACAAATAGGTCCAAAATCAAACTTAACAAACATTAAAATCAAGAAGGAATAAGGAATAATTATCAACAACTAGGCATTAATTACAGTTGTGGGAGAAATAAAGGCTCACACATGCGAAGAGTAAATCAATGAAACATTTATTACCTATAAAAAGGTTATAAATAGGAGGGTGTAATTCATTTAGAATTACCTTACAATGAAAATGGAGAGCTCTGGAGAAAAATAATGAGATAAAGCCACGATCGATTCAATGCCTAGAAAATTGAAATATCAACCGCCATTAACAAAGGGTAAAGATTCTATAGTTGATTGTGGTGAAAGGAAAAGTTAGGATAGGTACAAGAGAGTAAAACCTACCATTGATCACCATTAATGTGGGGTTCAAAGCTTCTAAGAATAATTCCAATCTTTGGGAAAATACACCACACTAGAGTAAACAAAAGTAGTTATAAAGCTAAATGCAAATGGGAAATTGTTTAATAGGCATGCAAGAAAAAAAAAACCTCAAGAATCAACAACCTCAAGTTCATAAGGTAATTCAATCTTGATGTATGGAAGTGAGTTAGGTATCACATTAATCAAACAAACATGGAGATATGAAGAAGACGAAGATGTGTTTATCTTAAAATAAGTACAAACTTGGCACATAAGAAAGAAAAAGCCATGGATTCTACCAAAAGAAAAAGAAGGACCAAAGTTCCAATGAACTAACTATAAATTTTGAAATGTAGTACTTGGAGGAATATAAGAGAATAAGGAAATGACAGGCACAAGTGGGACTATCAAATATGACAGATTACAACCATCCTATGCATGACATGGATGAAACAATAGAGAAGGATATGGTGTGCCTAACAGGGCAAAAATATAGTGAGGGAAATAATATTTATGACAACATAAATAAAATGCTAGATAAAATAAGGGTCCTTAGATTGTATGATCTCCCTTTCTCAAGAAAATATGTCTAATAATTTTAATACCTATTCTTACACATACGAGAAGGATATTTCTACTTTACAAGTCAGTACATGAGAATATCATGCCACCTCATTAGTAAGGCAACATGGATAATTAACAAAGGATAATAACTAATGAAAACCCTAAAAGATGATAAGGAGTTAGAAATAGTTAGAAACCTCCTCAATTACAAATAAGCAGGTATGTCAATTCCAATTGATGACATTGAGGATCTTGACACAAGAGTTGTGACATGACTACTTGTGTCCAAATTAGTAGGAGGAGATGGAAAGAGATAAACAAGAAATATTTATGCATCATGTTTAATATGTTTTAAGAGGAAGTTTACAAATTATCCCAACTCATTGTAAACAACATAGTAGATAACATAGAGTTGGTGTAGGAGAAAGAAAAAAACAAGTTATATTACGGTGAAATCCTCATGTTGTTGGTTTTCGTTTCAATAGGTATATCTAAATGAGATGGGGGCCAACATGGGTATTCCCTATGGAATATGAGTCCCCAACCATCAAGTACAAAAAAATTTAGGCCACCCATAACACTTAATAATGCATACAATACGTGATTCACAAATTGGTTAAAGCATTTACAAAATGTCTTTAAATAGGACTACATGATCTTGAATAACTTCTAAAGGAGTTGGAAGGAGAGGAAATGTTCACCGTATAATTGAATTATTCCTTGGAAAGGTTTATGAAGGTAGATGGAAATTGGTCCCCATGGGCCAAGTTGCCCTATGATTTTACCATTGATTACTTTGCATGATCCCTAAACCAGGTAAAAGAGGATAAAAGAATAATGATGCACTCGAGGATTGATGTCGATATCCATACCCTCTACATGACTCACAAGAACCCTAATTAGGATGCACATGAAGAAAAACAGGTGAAAAATATCTGTGTTAAAAAAGGATGAAAACTATTGTGGTAAAAAACAAGGTACAAAAGTTATTCTTTTAAATGCGTAAGAAAAAGGGGAGCCATAAAGGAAGGAAAAAGGAAGAGATAGATGAGAATTTGGTCATGCTCAATTGTAAAAATACTAGTGATAAAGAACAAATCGACCACATAAAATAGGGTACGATAAGAAAAAAATTTCACACACACAAATAAGTTGACCCGTAAAGAAGAGGATAGTAAACTTAAGTTAGGTCCCTATCTCAATGCAATAGGCCAATAATAATGGGGACATAGATAATATTAAAGACACATTAAAAAAATGGGTGCAAGAAAAACCCCGAGTGAAAATATAAGAAACCGGTCAATTGGGGCATTGGAAGAGACCACTATGTCACCCAAGGATGGAGAAGGATTAAACATGGGAGAGAAAATGCACAACTCTTCAATACATACTAGTGTAGAGGTGAAAAAATGAAAAATTAGAGCCCATAGATACAGGCACATGAGAATCATCCACTTGTAATTCACCTCCAAATTTAATTTAGGTTGAATATAATCACGAGGATACTTGATGAAATAAAAGAAAGGGGGAAGTACTAGAGGAAGCCGTAATATTAGCGGTGGTTGTGGAGGTGATGAAGAGAAAGATAATCTAAGCCCGAGTAAAGGAATTTGACCAATAGAGGAGTCGACGATGAGACAAATGAAGATGTGGAGGAATTCTAAATCTATCTAAACCCGACTCGAATGTTAATGCATGAAGCATAATAAAAGGGGGAAAATATCAAAGAAATTTTCGCATGGTATTTCCTAAAAAATTCTTTGGTCAAGAAGCACTCAAAGGAAGTACTATCATTTTATTTAGACCCATGTATAGAAGAGCCAATAATTGAGCTACCAAGTGACATCATACATACCATTCCCACCAGGAGGGAGATACTATAGTCCTCACAACAATTTATAAACTTCTAAAACTCAACGGGGTGAGGATTTATTAAAAATTGTTAGGAGGTAATTCAAAAATATGCATGACCGTAAATCTCGGATACATTGGATCTAAGTTTTATACACGTAAATAGCTAGAGGATCACCCGTGTCATGAGATCTATGAGACATACTTTTGTTGTTTCTAGCAGAGATGTATGAATGGTTGTCAACATATGCATCAAAGAAGAGTTGGTACTATATGTTTGGACCTACGAAGAGTATCATAGGCTACATGATGTTGATATTACTTGGACTCCTATTGTTGATCATTGGTGGAGTGGAGTGTTGGCTAGCTATACCACTGGAATATGTGATTTATACGTATTATTTCCCAGAGATTGCTGAGTTTGAGTTCTTATGGGAGCCAAGAGGATCATTCTTGCATGCTATATCATTATCCATTAAGATCCTGATCATCACTTTGAGTATAGAGGAATTTCCTATGGCTTGATAGCTTCCCACTAGGTGCGGGCGTTGAAGCTAATGTGGTGAAAGATGGTGGACCTTATGGTGGAAACAAAGAGAGAAGAGAGGTGGATCACGTATAATGAAGCTTAGGAAAGGGAGTTGGCAAGATAATGCGAAGTTGATGGAGTGATGTATTTATGGAGTAAGATGTTGCAGGAAGGATTTGATGTTCACGGGAGGGCGTAGGAATTGAATAGTCTGTGCTACCCCAATTTGGAAAGAGCGGAGAAAAACCTCCTTGGCTTCTAGCAAGAGCTCATCATATAGAGAAATGAGATCCGTAGGAGTGTATTTTAGCCCACTTGTTGACCAAACCCTAGCACTTGGTTTTCCAATTCCTGAGATAAGTGTTGTTAACATGGTTGGTATTGGTTTTGGTAGTTGAGTGACACCTGATAGATATAATTTTCCATTTAGTTCTTCTATGGAAACACATACATTTCTTGTGTTTGGAGGCATCCTATCTGGCACATCATTTGGGAAAGGTGTGGGTACACAAATTTTAGGTATCACATCTGGAAGCATTTCAACATCATAGAGGCTGTTGACACGTAGTTTAGCACAATCGTGGGTACATAGAGAACAACTACGTTAGGACCCTTACCTATAATGGGAGGAGGATCTCATGGATTTATATGAATAGGATATAGTGATGGACGCAACATAAGAGAGAATCAAGGTCCAAAATCTGATGAAAAAGGGCCATAATACCATCAACATGTGTTTTATGAGATGTCTCTTTACTTACCTAATTACAAGGGTGTTGAAGATGCTACGGAGCATGTATATAAGTGTTAATTTCTATGGTGCCCTAAGGGATCACTACCCCGAGTGAAATGAAAGTCACTTTGTAACTACATTACAAGGGCGTGTATATAGTGGTAAATCGATAAGATATGACTCCCATCAAATGAAGGTGGATTATACTGATTTTTGTGATGACTTCTTGGATGAATTTCACATTCCTTATTTTGAGAAAAAGAGCATCAACGTATTGAAGGAGATTCAAAAAGGTATGACAGAGAGTGTGCGGGAGTATGATGCTCACTTTAAGTTTCTTTTGTAAAATGTGTCTTATGATATCCATCCATCTCAGCATGCTCAGTGGTTCACTAGAGGATTCATAAAACCTTTCATATGAGCTCTTTCCCATAAGACTTTCATGGATCCACGTGAAGCCTTGGAGGATTCCATATGCGCTTTGGCAAGCCGTCGAAGCATTGACAACACCGTAAGCCTATTTTTAGAATCACGAGATCATTGACATAGCGATACAACTTGAAAACATATTGCAAGGTAGAAGGACACACAAAGGACATTTTCCCATGAAAGATGGTGCAAGCCGTGTCATTGGAGTGTTAAATATGTCACAAAGATCATGATCAAAATAGATGCTCATTGTTGTAGCACACGCTCCGTAAGAATGTGTCTTATTATTGTAAGATTTACTCATCTATGACTCATGATACAAAGGAATGTTGATTGATAGACCAAATCCATGATGCCATTGATATTGGTGTGCGCTAGACCAAAATTGGGAACAAATATTAGTATGAAGGGTGCAAAGATGGAGGTGGTCAAGGAAGAGGTTTTTGTAGAGGATTTAGAGGTCATGGTGGTTAAGGAGGTAGGATTGAATTTCCTGTGGAACTTGTTATAATTGTGGATCTACTAAACACTACAAGCGTGAGTGTCTAAATTTTCTACAATGCTCATGGTGTAGGAAGAAACATAAGTATGAGGAGTGCCCTGAGTTATATGAGCACATGATCTAGAACTAAAGGAAGGAAAAGGCACGGGGATGGTGAGTGTGAAGCGAGATGATCCGTAATGGATGCCTAGGGTGGCACATGACCCCGAGTTAGAACCTATCTTAGTAACTACGTCAGCAGAAGCCATGTGCGCTAGGGAAATAGTAAAGCAAAGGCCTCTAATTACAAGAGAAGAGGTATTACATGGGAAATATCTTGATCCAACTCATCAGAAGGAGGTTTACCAAGAAACCATGGAGGTGATTAGAAACCTATAAGGGGAGATTCAATGTCTAAATGAACAATCACGAAAAATGGAGTAGAAGAAGAATGGTGAGGTCCCTTAGAAGGACATAGATGAGGTCAAAAAAGTGTGTAAGATGTTGTACTAGGAGAATATTATCCCTCTATTAGGAGAGTGGATAAGATAAAAAGTGTCATGTCTTTGGAAGTGGGTATGAGAGGCGGTTTTACATGCTAATTTTCCTCTTCACAATATTGATTATGATAAAGAAAACACATTGAATGTAGTTGTGGATGGATGGTTCTTGAGAAAAATTCTTATTGACACAAGTGTTGAGGTCAATGTTCTCACTTTATATGCATGGAATCAAATGGGGAGGCTCCCATTATATCAATTTTAAAATGTGTTGTTTATGGAAAATAGGACGAAGGATATGCCCATCATATTGTTAAAAGATGCATCCATAACCATCCAAGGGAAAATTTCACTAGAGATTTTGAATTCTTAGCACTTGCCAAGGAAGATAACTTTCCAACATTACTTGGATGCCCTTGGTGCTATAAGAATAATGTTGATTTGTGCTTTAACAAAGGGTATATAAGCTTCAAGAAAAAGAGAGGAGAAAGTTGTTATTCCATTGATAGATGGGAATTATGTGCCCTATGTAGAGCCTTTGGGAGAAGAGGACCTGGATAGAATCTATGTATGCACCATTAGATACCTTGAGGTTATCCATCCATCGGAGGAGTCATTCAATGGGAAGATGCTCAATCCATGAGTGATACTGACTAGCGTTGCATGTGAAAATTGGGTGCACGGGACCTATGAGTTGGTCGAAGACAGTTAAAGGAAACTATGACTTGCATCACCAAGGCATGCTTGGTTAGGAACCTAGGAGGAAAGTAGTTACCCGGTTACACTAGAGAGGGTAACCATGACATATTTATGTGCATGATGGAGGTATAGTGGACCTGTCACATAATCTTCTAGAGTGGCATGAAGTGATAATCACATTCTCTCAGTGAGGTTTCTTTGGAGAAATGCACCATCTTAAATACATGACTATCATGGGAAAGAGTCCGCCTCACTCCATGTCTAGGATTTTGAGAGAGATTGGATGGTAGGCACGAGAATCCTTGCATCCTTCACTATGGGTGCATAAGTTATATTCCACCTTGTAGGGTTGTGTGCACACATGGTATATCCATTAAAAATTACTCCGTCAGATGGGTAATTGGAAAGAGTTAATGGAAGATATTATCTAGACTTTTGAGTATCAATCTCCTAAGCCATCGATGAATGAGGTCTTTGCAGGGTAGTCAAACACCTTGCCTTGGGAGATACGAATCCTAGATTTACTAGGGGAACTTGAGTTGGGGGCACACTTCATAGAAGAACTAGAATAAGGAGAGGTGGAGTAGATATAACTTGAGCATGATTTCCTAAAGAAAGAAAAAGGAAATTTGGTATACTTGATAGATGGCAAGGAGGTAGAAAACTTGGATGTTAACCATACAGAGGGTACACACAAATTATTGGATAAAGTAGATAAAAAAGTGTGTGCCTACCATGAGCCCTTGAAAACAAATAAGGTTAACATTGGTACAGAGGTAGAGCCAAAGGAAGTTGTCATTGGAGATTACTAGTCGACACCGGAGGGTTCAAAAATAGTTGATCATTGCATGAATTGAAGGGAGTTCACCACTCTCTAGGGGAAATGAGGATTAATTTAAAGGAGGGTGTGCACTTGGTTTAGAAGATACCTTACAGGATGAACCCAAATTTATGCGTAAAGGTTAAGGAGAAAATTGATAGGATGATAGAATCTAATATCATTAAGGAAATTAAGGAATCTGAGTGGGTGAGTCTAATGTTAATTAGTATCAAGAAGAATGGAAGGATAAGGATTTGTGTTGATTGTAGAGATTTAAATGCTTCATATGTGATAGATCATTTCCCGACCCCATTTACCGAGTAGATTTTGGAAGGTGTCACAGGGTGAGAGATCTATTCTTTCACAGATGGATTCTCTAGATATCATTAGGTAAGAATTGTGAAGGAATACCAAGAGAAGACTACTTTCACGACTAAGTGGGGAAGTTTTTCTTACATGGTTATGCCCTTTGGGCTTAAGAACATGCCTATTGTATTTGTGCACATCATGGTGTAGGTCTTTAAGGACTTCATCCACAAATTTATGCAAGTCTACCTAGATGAATGGACAGTGTATGGCTTAGTAAGGGATCATTATGACAATTTTAGGTTGATGTTTGAGAGATACAAGTAGTTAAGTATCTCCTGAACATTAATAAAAAATAATTTCTACCCCATTTGGTACATTACTAGGTCATATTATATGCAAGGAAGTCTTATTGGTAGACCTTGCCAAAATTGTTGTTGTTTTAGGGTTGGAGGATCCTGCGCCAGCTTAAATTATGGTGTGTATATTCTTAGGGAACATGAGATATTATAGGAAATTCATCAAGGGCTATGCTAAGATTTCTACACCATTGGAAGAGTTGTTAAAACATAAAAGTAAATTCCATTGGGGTGAGGTGTAATAGGTGGCTTTTGACACCTTAAAGGAGAAACTTACTACTGCACCCATTTTGCACTTTCCCTCTTAGGAAAAGCCATTTCACATACATGTTGATGCATCGGGTATGGCCATAGGAGCAGTGTTAGCATAACCTAGAGAGGGGATTTTGATCACCCCTTGTGTTTTACAAGTAGAAAGTTAACATTGGTAGAGAAAAATTATACAACAACAGAGTGTGAAGCATTGTCCATGATCTATGCACTACATAAATTCAAGAAATACTTGTTGGCTACTCCATTTACCTTTTATATAGATCATATGGTACTCAAGTACTTGGTGAAAAAGCCTGTTCTACAAGGGCACATATGTTGATGGATCTTATTGTTTCAAGAGTTTGAATTTTTGGTCATCGTGAAACCAGAAAGAGAAATTTGGGACTTGACCATCTATCATGGATTAACTTAGGAGAGGATACATAGATCATTGAGGACACAATAATGGATGCATAGTTTTTAGATTGTAACATGTGCCCTCGATTTTGAGGATATTTATGTTTTCTTGCGAATGGGTGTGGTGCCAGAAGAAATGAAGGCCTTGGAGAAGAAATAGTTGGCCATACATGTCGTGCCCTATATGATGATTAACAAAGACCTGTAAAAACTAGGTTAGGATGAGGTCTTACACTAATGTGTACTAGAGCATGAACGCATCTTTGCAATCATAGAAGAAGCTCATGGTGGCATTATAGGAGGACACTATGTAGGGAATGCGACCACGCGTAAGATCCTATTGGCATGCCTTTGGTGGGAGACAATTTATAAGGATTGTATAGAATATTGCAAGGCATGTGACCATTGCTAGTGCCTTGGTAAGCCAAGGTGGAGAGATGAAATGCCATTAAGACCTATTGCTAGTGTAGAGCCATTTGAAAAATGGGCAATTGACTTTGTGGGCCCTATTTCCCCAATCGTGTGCATGATAGGATTACACTATATTATCATGTGCATAGACTATTTTACAAGATGGGAGGAAGCGGTGCCTATGAAGGATTGCATGGTGGATATAACAACTAGGTTCTTATGGGAGAATATAATCAACATGTATGGATGCCCGTTGAGTTTAACAAGTGATAGGGGTACTCACTTTTTGAATGAAACTGTTAGAATCTTATTGGCAGAGTTTATGGTGGCCCATCACAAAACTACACCCTATCACCCTTGGGCTAATGGGACTACTGAGGGATTTAACAAAATATTGAACCATACATTAAATAAGATTTTTGATATTGGAAGGTGGGGCTGGATGAAAAAATCTCTGCATCTTATGGGCATGTTACACAACTTATAAATGTTTGAACAAGGCCACACCCTTTCAATTGGTGTTTTACATGGAAGATATTATGCCAGTTGAATTTATGTTACCATCCCTATGCATTACATGCGCAGGAGGATTGGCTGATGAGAAAGCATTAGTAGAGCACATTGATAAACTTATGATGCTAGATGAATGATGAGACATTGCTAGGTGCGGTTAGAGGATAGAGAAATCTAGATAGAAGTCATGACATGATTGACATATTAGAAAAATGGAGTTTTAGGTTAGGTAGATGGTTCTTTTGTACGATTCAAAGTTTCTACACCATCCTTAGAAACTCAAAGTGCATTGGTTTGGACCGTATGTTATCTCTTATATACTTGATTCAAGAACTTTCCAGATTCTGAAGTTCGGATGGGACACGATTTCCCAGCTATTTTAATGAGAGCAAGTTGAATCCATATTATAAATAAGTCTTCTGTGTGTTTGTAAATAAGGTAGTATTACCATTAGCTTAGGATTTCTCTTAATGCATTTTCCTTTACATGTGTTTCCTTTCATTGTCTCTATGATTTTTATTTTCATTGTTTGTTTTATTAGGTATGCTTGTATGCAAGTAGCCAATTATTATATTAAAGGGTTATATGTGCAAAGGACCACACATCTATTTAGTGTGGGGTGGAGAGTGTAAAGAAGAGTTTCAATGAATAATATGATATGAAGCAAATATTGGGAGTGATATTAGTTGGCATCCCGAATGAGGAAGCCAAACATGTATGGGGTTAGAGGAGCGCACGCAGAAGAAGTGATTATGGGTGAAGATTGGTGTCAAAAGCTTTATAAAAACCGCATACAAGGATAAAAGCATAGGAAAAGCTGAGGTAGGTTATGAACAAGAACTAAGTATACAACACATGGTAAGATGTACTTAGAAACTTGAAGCATGCGTAAGGAAGTTTGCAGTCAATGAATTTTTGCATGCCAGAAGGTTGAGGAGGTTACGCGTAAGTTGGTGCATGGAGGAAAAGTACTAGACATAACATGTGGGATGAAAAGATTTGGAAAAAGATGACTTTAATGTGAAAGTATGGTGGTAGGTGGCATGGAGATTAATGTGGAAAAAGTATAAATCTATAAATAGAAGTTTGAGGTAATTTATTTATTTTACCTTGTGTTTGCTTATTGAAGAGATCTTGTGAACTAGGGAATCCTTGTGAGAAAATTTGAGGAAAATTGTGTGCAAAGTGGAGAAATTGACATATTTTGAACTAGAGTGGAATGGAGTACACAGTGTGTGAAGGATATTATTTGGTGGATTCCTCGGGTATTTACGCTATCTTGTGGAAGGAGATTTTTCTAGGTTAGGGTTTGCAAAGTTAGGCCACAGGTTTTTGAAGAAATTTTGAAGGAGTGGAGCGAGGGACTGAGCAAGATTAAACAATATGCAAGGAAAAAATTCCAAGGGTTTGATGAGAAAAATGGCACCAAGGAAAGGAGTGAATGTTTCATCAAAGAAGGGAAAGGGAAAGGGAAAAGGAAAACTAGCCTTATCAACAAGTCATAACAAGGAGTGGTACATAGAGATGTAGTACCCAGATGCCGTTTTAATGGGGATGGAACGGGTCTCTCACATACGAAAGAAGGCTTCAAGTGAATATAACCATAAGATGAGAAACACTAAGAAAGAGATGGTGTTGGAGCTAGTTTGTCCTACAGGAGAAAGGACACATGATGACAAGCCGGTGTATGATGATTTTGTGAAGACCACATTGGAGAAGGATGGACTCTTACAACTCTATGAGTTGCCATATTTTAGAAAACCTGAAAGGTTATACTAGTGGCTAATGTCACGCATGCATGAAGATTATTTTTACTTCATAGGAAGGATAATGTGCTTAACTGCTTAGTTGATCTCCAAATACACTGGGATTATCTACACAGGAGAATCACTCGATGATGAATTAGATGACAAGGACGTTGTTAAGGAAACTATAGTGGAATATGAATATAAGAATGGATCATGCTATTTTGATATCACCAAGATCACCAACCCAACCATGAATATGGTCGTGCACCTACTCACCAAGTTGAATGGACAAGAGTGATGGACACAAGTGAATAAGAGATGGTTGAACATTTACAGGAAGATTTTAGAAGGAACAATCTACAACCTCTCGGCCTTTTTGAAGAGGATATCATAGATTCCTCACACGATAGGGATAAAATCACGTATGGTAATGTCCTTCTTACCATTATATTTTGAGAGATTGGAGTGCCCGATAGGATGAATAGATACATCCAGGAGTACCCTTCTCCCGCTAAGAGGTTCAAATCATACACTTGTGATACAATGAATACTGCATATAAGGCACACTTGAAGAAGTGGTACAAGTGAATGTGTGATGCATTTGGGGAAAAATGGAGAATCCCTTGAACAACTACTAGCCTTGGTGGATGGTGAGATTGAGTTCAGTGTATACTAGTGCTTTTACATAGGAAGATTCACTTTGACAGATGACATGAAAATTCCATGGTGTAAACTACCTTTTCCTTCACAACACAATATTTTCAAAGTGCGGTTAACAGTTCAAGGAGGCCAAGAAACTTAGATTTTATCTAAGTGAGGTAAATCAGGATCACCGCATGCTGCACCGAACATTGGTGTATCCTAAGAAGTGTGCATATGTGGAGAAGTATGTCTCTCACGATGTACATATGTTAAAATCTATGTCAATACCTATTGTAGGAAAAATGACAGCAAGGGTGTATATACACTTGAGGCCCAAGTTTGAAAAATGCGTAAATATTAAGGATGATGTATCCATCCCAGAAGACCCCACTAGAAGAAAGAAGGTAGTGCCAAAGAAGAGAGAAAGAGAGGAAACTCCAGCAAGCAGGAGTAAAGTTCATACTACAGGGGCATAGGAGTCAAGCACAAAACCAAGTACTTACACTCAAAGGAAGAAATCCCCATAAAGGATAAGTTACCTAAGAAGGAAATGACCCCTATGATAAACGAGTCACTAGTAAAGAAGAAGTAAAATATGGTGTAGAGTTTAGACTCGAGGAGACAAATATCATGAAGGGTGATGAGTCAAAGGAGGAGAAAGAGGAGCACAAGGAAGGTGGAAATCCCTTAGTGTTTGATGTACATGGATCTGATGAAGAATGGGATGAACCTTTGAGGGAATCGGGAGAAAGAAGGAAGTGCAGATGAATGTGCATATGATCCTGCACATGCATGATGAAAACTTGGATGACATGGTGGAAAGGGAAGTAGTGAGTATCATCAAGGATTTAGTGGAGCACAAGGTGGAGCACAATGGTGAAGAAATATTGAGAGAAACGGAAGAGAGCATAGATAAGGAGAAGAATTTAGCAGTCAACTTCCTAACAGGAGTGTGCACAGGTGACAAGGGCATGTTAACAACACAAGGACACATAATGAATTATTTTAATGATCTAAAAAAGGCCCTATGCATGCATTTAAAAAGCATGATGCCTACAGACAAATTCTTCTATTGGTCATCATTTGAGAAGGATAGTGCATACACGCGCACAAGGAAGATGTTGTCATGGACCTTTGAGTCACATGTTGATGAGCCCAAATTCAAAGTTGGTGTGGATGTAGTAATAAAAATGTAGAACTCTAATGAGGTGAATCCTATTATGGATACCCAATGGCTAATAGATGAACATGTTTGTAATGTGCTCAACAAGATATCTGTAGAAGTGGAGGCAACATTATTTGGGAGGAATAACATAATCAGATCCTTGGATGAGGAATTGGAGGAAAATAATAAGGAGATAATAAAGAGATACATGGAGACAAAAAGAGTAGGAGAATTTGAAAATTGAAGAGACCATAACTTGGTACTCCAAGCTCCTTACCTCTGTAAAAACCATAGCACACATGGCTGAAGTTGTCTATGACAGGGTGGCAGTGTATTGGTTACTACCCATAAAGCAAACTTGAAGGAGTTCTAGGAAAAGAACAAGAATAATATGGTGGAGCAACCTTAGCAAGGGTATCGATTAAAAATAAAGTGAAGGAATTATATCCCCAAGTTACACAAAGAATGGATGTGCTTTGAGTGACCTTAGCAAGCAAATGGAAAATATTTTTGATACACTAAAGGCTAAAGGTGAGGAATTATCATTTGATGAAGTCAGGCATTGATATGGGATTTATTTCAACAAGCATAGAGTGAGGTGGATTCTTGGAATAAAATTGAAGCATCCTTAAACAAATACTTCCCAATCCTTTTACAGTAGTAGAAAAATTCTTTTATTCTTTGGCACAAGCGTGGTACATGGTATTCTTTCCCTCCATTCTTTATTGAATCTCATATTGTTTTCTAAGTATGGACAACACATTTAGTGTGGGGTGATGTTGAGCCTAGAAAATTACTAAGTCCTAAAGCGAAGATGAACATGCGCGGAAGGCACTATGAAGAAAAGTACATGAGGAAAGATATGTTTATGCATAGGAGTAGGAAAGGATTTAATGGTTTAAGGACTTAGCCACATTTCAATTTAAGGGTATCACATGCAAAACACATAAATCTATGTATAAGCATAATGATGACAAGGTCATTACATGTAGACTTGGAGCTCAAGAAAAGAATATTACAAGGAATCATTATGGTTACATGTTGTAAAGTGGAGGTTTTTATGGCTAGCTAACATCTGCATGGCTTGGACACTCAAGTATAATAGGATATGATGACATTTGGCATGCAGGATTGCTTCTAGAATGATGTTTAGGCAAGCTCCTATCCTATTTAAGGAGGCATTTGGATCTAGACAGGGGATGATTGGGTATTGGTGTTAGAGGTTAGAAGTCGAGTATGGGTGCATATGGGGTGTGCATATGAGTGATGTATTTATGTAGGAAGGGATTATGTAATATAGGGTTTCTAGATCAGAGCCATGGGAAGGGTAGGATGCTAATGGTAGAATGATGTATTGATTTTTTGCCTAACCTTTTTGATGTAATATGGCTACTGTAAACATTTGTTAATCAATAAATGAAGGGTTGTTTTGAATATCTAGTGTTTATGGGTTCAAACCCTAGTGTATTTCATGTTACTCATGGTACATATCTAGTTCTCTTATGTTGTTACAATGTTTACGTTTATATCATGGTGCATATATGTTTAGATTTAGTGCTTTTACTCTATGTTAGAATAAATACTTGTATTTATGTTTCTGCAAACATTCCTCAATTAATAGTGAATAATTATTACAAATCTCACATAAAGGAGGGGCTCAACACTTGCACACGCCTTGAGTGAGCTCCCATCTAATGTTGGGTGATAGGCTGGCACACTTGGGATTTAAAGGGAATAGGGAAATGAGACTACAATACATCAGAATGAACCCAATCTTATTGAGGAAAACCCAATCATCAAAGGAGAAAAGATCAATGAATTAGAGTAGCTCATAAGTGTGTTTTTTAAATAGATTGACAATGAAAGGGAAAGTGCCAAGAAATAAAAGGGTGAATAAGAATACGTAAGAGTTATGAGTGTGAAAAATATTGAATCATGTAAGAACATCACAAGGAAAATGGAAGAGAAATCCACACATGTCGATAAATTAATAAAGGGGATTTTAAAAAAATTGGATAATAAGTGCACACATGTAAGAATGCAGACAAAGAAGATCACATATTTAGAAGCCCAACTATAGGATGAATCCATTGATAAGGATATATAAAATAATTTAATGGAAGAATGTGAAAAGGTTAGTAAAAAGGCCATAGAGAAGAAATAAAAAGGTGAAGCAGAGGTTAACAAAATTAAAGAAGCTCACCGATCAGTGAAAATGAGATGGAGAATACACACAGGAATTACGTAAAAAGGTTTATGACCTATGTAAAATGGTGAACATAGTGGTGAAAGTGTAATTTTTACTCAATTGGCCACTTAGTTAGATAAATTAAGCCATCTCATTCAAGAATAAATCAATAAATGGTAGGTGCATGAAGATATGTTGAAATCCAAGGTGTCGATTGTTTGTAGATGATTTAATAAAAATGTAATTAAATCTAGTTAAAGGGTAATTATACGATAGAAAATAAACACGTGACCTTCTTTTCACATGACCTCCCAAGGTCATGCCGAGATAAATGGTGTGGAATTAAAATGGAAGTGAAATTGATGGCGAAGATCAAGCTAATTGGGCAACCTTATGTTTTTGACACACAATACTGGAATCTATGAATCTAAGGAAAAGAATGCTCTCCTAACCTGAAGGGGTGTGATGGTACGGTCTGTTATGATAGCTACTCGGAGACTCCAATTGATGTCTAGTTTTGTCGAGATTCTATTGAATGGTTGTGGAATACGCGAGAAAATAACCTACGGTGCCTCGTATGGGTTTCTAGACAAGGTCATGGAAGTGAGTACAAGGGGGTGTAGCAGAGCTACAGGAACTATGGGCAATTTTTGGTCTTATCTAGAAATTATTATCCTAATTGGCTACTATGTTCAATAATGAAAGCTATGTAATAATATCGTGTGGAATCGGTGAAGATTTGAATACTAATGTGCATAAGCTAGTGTCAATATCTAACTAACCTATAGACATGTTGGGTCAGTGGGACTTGTGGATCACAACCATAAGTATTTTCCTATTGTGGACTGTTGATGGCCATGTAAGATGAATTAATTTTCTTTCAAAACAAACTATCTATCAAAGGAAATCTAACCTATGTTTTTGGCGTTTTCTCAATATACTAGAACAAAGCAATAAAACAAGCTAATCTATGGAAAGTAAATGTTTTTGTTCTTTTCTAAAATTTCAGAAAATGCATCTAATCTAATAAAAATTTAAATAAAAACAATTAGGTGGATGTAGCCAACTATTTGTGTAGATGTGTGAATCTGAATCTAAAAATATATTCTAATTTAATTAAAATCCTTCTAACCCTACCTTAGAAGTGAAGAACAAATCATAACCCTAAGAGAGATATTGTTGCCCACAACTTCCCTGGTAATGTTGAAGAGAAAACCTCCTATTGATTTGATGTAATTGAAATTATCTAGCTAATTTGAATGAACTATTTCTCTACTCTATTTGAGATGCAATTGAAAATAACAATTCATAATTTACAATTTGATGAACAAAGCAAAATAATACACAACCGGAAGAGCAAGAACCTTGGAAAATCCATTAGTATCAATATATGTCCCCTCAGTTCTTTCCTTTCATTCTCCAAGTGTTCATGTGAGTCCAAAGGATTGGGAATGCAAAGAAAAACAACAAGAGGATGGTGCTTGAGTAATGACAACTTGGAAGCAATCTGGATGCAACGCAAGTAGAAGAGAGATAACACAAGGGATTTGAGCTTGGCTATGCAATTCCTAGCAAAGTTATGGCAGCATAATAATACAAGATACACAAAATTCTCGAGGCCCTTTTGCTTGAATACAAGCATGGATTATATAGGAACATAGGCTAGGAGGTTACTTCATGTAAAAGGCAAGAAGGAAGAGTTCCAACCAATTTAATATATTTAAATATAGGAGGAAGGAGAACCAGACAATCAAAGATAATTTTAGAAAATTTGGATCACGAGATGCATGTAAAAAGAAAACTTAAGTGTCACGCATGTTTAAAATATTGTGAGCAATCTAGAAAAAGTGAGCAGATTGCCACACCGCACGGGGTAGTGGTTTATAAACTACCTCCCATGCGGGTGGCGATCCTGGTTTGAAGGCCAAAACAAGCACAAAAGAGGCAAGGAGATGGAAAAATGCATGGAAATGTTAAGTAAGGCTATCTAGGCTACAAATATATACTAGGAATGGGTTTTGGAACTCGAACACCTTCTTGAGAGGATTTCGAATCATCATTTGGGAATTTCGTAACCATTTTCCCGACAATGTAGCACGTGTAATTTTGGGTGCATATATATTACCTCCTGGATAAGCATCTTAGCCATGGAAAATGCATAAAACATGGAGTCCGAGTATGGCGTTCTTGAAATAGGGAGTTAGAAGCTATACCCGACATGCATGCGTGTGTCAAAACATCACCATCTAAACTCCTTCTTACTATAAGAAGAAGAAGAGAATCGAGTGCGAGATAGATAAAATATTTGGAAAATAAACACTAAACCAAAATTACAAGAGGAATTACCATCTACACGGGGATGTAGAAATAAACCTATGCCAACGCTCTAGCCCTGTAAACACATACACTCAAAATGATTTTAAAATAACATATATATATATCGAAACAAACTCATTTTCCAATTCATTTGTGCATTGTTGATTTGGTTAATTTGGAGCTATGGACATACGTTGACCATTTCTCAAGTGGATATAGCTGAAATGACCATCGCAAAATAGTGATCATGCCTCCACGAGTGAGAAATCAACTAGCGCATTCCATGGTTAATTATTTCCTCTTTTGTATTTTTGTGCCCTAGATTTTAAAATGTTGAAAAGTGCACCTAGGGGGTATTTTCAAATTTTCTTGTTTCAAATGAGTCCTTAGGGGGCTTATAAGGCATTCTTTTATTTTGCTAGAAATGATCAATTTTCTTATTTTTGGACATTTTTGGGGTTAAGGGCGCATTTTGAGAAATTAGGTCAAGAGCACCACCCAAGACAGGCGACGGTCATGGAATTACCACCCTATCAAGGCGGCGGTCTTAGAACTGCCACCCTACCAAGGTGACGGTCTTGGAACCGCCACCTTGCACCGGGTGGGTGCGATTATGAATAGAATTTCTAAAATGCGCCTTAACTTGAATTTGTTTTTTTGTTTTCAATGTTTGCTATGTTTTTTATGAGCTTATCATGTGATGTACATTACTAACTTTATCTTTTATCATGTTTTGGTGAATGCAGAAGAAGGTGGAGTATATATGTTGGAGTAGAGAGAGTGTGTGATTGGCTCCCTAGGATTCTAGATCAGCTAACCCAGTGCCGAGACAAAATCTTCAATAGTGAGAAGGCATCTAGCGGATAACATGGGTGCCCCATGTCTCTCCTTCCAGTCACATTATGTGTGACCTATTCTCTTATTGGGATGTAGACCATAACACTTTCTCGGTTTCCAGTGTTAGGGGTGAGTGGACTATCACTATGGAGGATGTATACCGCATCCTTGGACTCTTGGTACTTGGTAGGAGGCTGACATTGGAGACAACAGGGTCCATGGATGTGATGACATAGTGGGCCACATATATGGGAGATGTCATTGTCTCATCTATCACGAAGAAGGGAATGAAGGTTTTGTCCATTGCTACTACTCCCATTCCTATCCTTTGAGAGCCATCATGGGTATCCTATCCTCAAGACTAGTCGGGGACAAGGGAGGAGATACACTTTTATACTATTGGGGCCCCATCATTGCAGATTGAGGCTTGTGGCTATAAGTATGCTTGGGGAGTAGATATTATGAGGGCAATGTACCATGATTTGTATCGAGTTGTCAGATTATAGGGATAGTCTTTGAGCCACCCTACTCTGGTTATGAGTTGGGTTTATGAGCATTTCATCCCCTATGATAGGGGTTACTTGGTATTAGACCTAGGGGTTATTCGGGCAGCCGATGATGGACATGTATGTCAATTCTCTAGACTCCACATTAGTAAGTGGCCTCCTTGGCCACAACAGACATGACTACCACACCCTACCAAGCTATGACAGGGGCATGGGGTGAGTAGGTTATGATGATGGTAGCTTGCTCTTCCATGATCCAACTAGTTGACATAGCTAGGTGATTAGAGATTCACCCATTTGACCGGCACCGCAGCGCTCGATCTTCCATAGCCTTTCATGATTCCTCTAGTGGATCTTGTTTATAGGACCATTCAGGAGGCCCAGAGGGGTCCTAGAGGGGATCTCGGTTAGAAAATGGTTACTCCTGGTGTTCGTATTGGAGTTAGGCATGTAGTCCAGGCTCGGTGAGAAGTCGGTGCCCCTCGAGAACCCTTACTTCAGATTGGGCATCTCCTTCTCATAGTGGGGAGGAGGATGAGCCGATCGATTTGGACTCGAATCGAGGAGGATATGGGAGATGATGTGGAGGGGAAGGATGAGGGGGCCAAACCTTTAGAGGGAGTTGAGAGTGACCACCAGGTAGCATGATACTTAAGAGATATTCGGAGCGGCACGTGTGGAGGTGAGCGCGGAGAGAGACACTAGTCTTAGAGGAGACACTAGAAGAGGATGATGAGTCTGTGATTAGACATCGTCATGCCTATAGATTTGGTGAGGCTCCACAACTACTAAAGCAACAATAAGCACCGATCCCACATGGATGTTTGGAGACTCGAGTATGTTTGATACTCCTTTCTCAATTTTATCTATTGATTTTCGTATGCTTTAACTTAACATTGTGCTTTTGACTTTCATTCCGTGATTTTCTAGCTCACTATCTCTTTTTTTTGTTCTTTTCTGCAGCGTCTGCACATGAGTGGTGAGAACTCATTCATCAAGTATGCATGGACACCCTATTAATCCCTCGAGAAAGAATTTGGCTGATTTGACTATTGATTCAGACATCCCTTAGCCACCGGTCGACATACCGATGTCTTCACTCATGTCTGGAAGGTGGCGGAGATAGTGACTTCCCTTTGTAACTAGGTAGCTAGATACGAGACTGCTGAGCACCTGATGAGGTGAAGCCATTCTCATAGTGAGGCTATGGGTAGTGGGTTCCACCATAAGCACTCACACCATTTAGTCCATTCTCGCACCGCATGGCCATAACAGATCCCTAGACGTGGTCGTGCACCATCCGAGGATTCCTACGGGGATTGACATACCGCTGAGCCTTTATTGCTTTGATACTATTTTTGATATTATACAATTTTTTTGTGTATATTTCAGGATCATTACGAGCATTTTGACCATGCCTAGTGCATGATGACATTGTATGCAAAATTGATCTACTACGATATATATAGACTCCATTTTTGGTTTGGTATTCCATTGTATTCGAGTTGAATCTCTTTGGCTTATCTCTCATGTACACTCTAGATGTTTAGAACATCTAATTTTCAATGCTTTTCAGAATGTATGTAATGGATGTGAATGATAAACAAAATGATTTATTTTTGTATTTTATGTTGCTGATATATGACGATGCAAACACAATGTGATCTTAAACTTAGCTTCTTTTGCAATCTTTGGTACTTCATATTGTCTTGATAAAACATGATGATACAATGATACGATAAATAGATGTACTTGCCCCACTCCTAACCCCACACAACTAGTAAGATGCGAGGGCTCAACACCAAGAGTTAGAAAGGGCACAAGTTATGAAATTTGTTGAATGGTAGTGATGAGAGAAAGATAGAGGTTTGACAGAACCAAATTGGGATGCTATAACTTTTCCCTACTCAAGCTACCTCATAGTTTAGAATGTTAATTGCTTTTTATTTTATCTAGACTTGGATTTGCAGATGGACACTTGGTTGAAAAAATATGGTTTATCAGGTTTTAAAGTTTATAGGAATTTTGGACATCTAACTCACTTTGTTTTTTATTTATGATTTCAAAACATTTGACTAATTTTTAGCTTTCGGGTTTATCAAAGAGACCCCTACACCTTTCCCTATGATACCAAGTAGGAAGTGTGGGCTTATCACCATGGACAAGGCATAGACAAGTAAGGTTATTTACCTCCTTTCCTAACCCTATGTCACTAGTAAGAGACGTAGGCTCAACACCGAAGGTTGGTAAGGTAGAGAAATGTGTAACAATATTTTTTTGAATTTGTATTTGATTTAATTATTTGGTCAAAATGTTTAGAATTCTCTTATTTCCAAGGAGATGTATATGGGATAGATGTGACACCATGAAGCTTCTAGAATATACCATGAACAAAAGACACCTAACCTAAGAAGATACCAAAAGTAGAACCAAGTATGTAGGCCTTGGTATGGTTACCATCAAAACTTTGTCTTATCTTGTTTAGATTTATAAATGATTCTAAAAACCGATGATATTATGAAGGTTTGAAGAGACATGATTTGAATGTTTTGTTAATGTTTTTAGAAGTTTTTAGGAATTACTATAAGAATAAGCTCCTTGATCACAATTTTTACAAAATGAACAGACAGATGAAAATTTAATGCAGATGCAATAATGTATATATGAAAATGCGATGGATCATGTGTAGTATCTCTTTAGGTGTTGAGAGTTTATGAATTATTTAAAATCCTCACCTTCTAGTGTACATAAGAAAAATGTGCCATTTTTGTAGTCTTCTACTACTCGATATGGACCTAACCACCTAGGTAAGAAATTCCTTCCCTCGCCAGTCTTCTTGTCTATTCAGATATCAAGTCTTAATAATAAATATCCTTCGTAGATCTCTCATTCGTACACCTTCTTATTGTATTTCGAGCCATACATACAGCGTAAACATTGTGCCATTGTTCAGCGCTCGCTTTAGCCTTGTCGAGACTTTCTAATAGGGAGAGTCGTGTTTCTTGATAACCCTCCTCTCCTAGGATCCCATGTAGTAAAATGCGAAGAATAGGTATTTTGAATTTAAGTGGAAGAACCGCCTCAAAGACGAAATACTAAGGAAAAGGTGGTTTCACCCGTTGGTGTTCTAACTGATGTTCGGTAGGCCCACAAGGCCTAAAAATCTTTAGTTACCAATCTCATTTATTCTCCTTAATGGTCTTTAGGAGAATGGACTTTAAAGTCTTATTGGTAGCCTTAGCTTGTCCATTAGCCTGAGGGTAGTAGAGAGAATCCATGTGATGACTTATTTTGAACTTTGTACACAAATCATGCACCTCATCATTTTTGAAAGATGTGCCATTATCAGAAATAATGACCTGTGGCACCCTATACCTACAAATGATCTAGTTCAGGATGAACTTAGCAATTATAGAGCCAGGTACGGTGGTAAGGGGCATGGATTCTACCCATTTGGTAAAGTATTTTATGGCTGTGATTATGAAATTATGGCCATCTATTGATGAGGGAGAGAACTTCCCTATCAAATCCAGGCCCCATGTGGACAAGGGCCATGGGGTTGGGTTTGGTTATAAATCTTGTGCTGATATGTGAATCTCATGGGAGAACTCTTGACATTTGTGCCATCTGCACACAAACTCTACTACGTCATGTTCTAGGGTGGGCTAGAAATAGCCTATCTGATGTATCTTCCAAGTAGTGGCGTGGCCAACAAAGTGACCTCCACATACCCCGCTATGTGACTCATAAAGAATCTTTTTAGATTCTTCTGGCATCGACACATCTCAGCAACATTCTATCAAAGGCTCTGTGATAGAGAACCTACTCCAAAATAACATATTTAGTAGTGATGACACGTAATCACCTTCTTTGTTGCAATGTTTCCCTTTCTGGGTATGTATGGTTCATGATGAAGTTGACAATATCGGTATACTAGGGACATACAGAGATAGGGGGCCTAATTTTGATGAAGTATATGTACTCATCATCGGAAAGTCTAGATCTACCAAATCACCCCCATCCAATGGATTGTCAGCCAACTATTCTACAATGATTTGACCCTTAACAGATTTTTGATTAACAAACATTAACTTGAATTCACCCAGTAATGTTATGAAATGCCCGATCTTTTTAGAAAAAAGATCCTTGTAGGAGGAATGTTTTTAAGTGGTTTGTCTTGACAATAACCCTAATTTCATGATTGAGCATATAATTCCTTAAACGCTTTGTTGTAAAAACTATGGCAAGGCATTCTTTTTCTACCTGTGTGTAGTGTGTCTCATAATCAAGTAAATCTGACTAATAAATTAAACTTCCCGTTCCCGCTTATCGTCATCCTCTTGAGCCAACATGAAGGCTAGCAAAACATCCATAGCCCGTGAATATAAGATCAAAGGGTGATCTAATCTAGGCAACATTAGCATGGGAGGGGACAATAAGAATCATTTAACTGCCTTGAAGGCCTCATTACATTCCTCTGTCTAATCAATGCTATAATCCTTTTTCAACAAATTGTTGATTGGATGAACGGTGAAGGTCAAGTCAGGGATGAACCTTTGGATTACACCGAGTTTCCCAAGAAAATATCTAATACCAGACTTGTCTGATGGCGGAACCATTTCTAACACAGCCCAGATTTTGGCTAGGTCAACATCAATCCCTTGTGAAGATATAATGTAACCTAGAAGCTTACCTCTTGTAATGCCAAAAACACATTTCTTTGGATTTAACATGACAATGCACTCAATCAAGCATGAGAGGATGATGCAAAGCACCTTTAGGTGATAGTAACACTTCCTGGCCTTGGCCAATAGGTCATCTACGTAGGATTCCACAATATTATGAATAAGATCATGGAATATGTAGGTCATTGCTTGTTGGTATGTAGTGCTAGCATTCTTAAGACCAAATGGCATGAAGACATAACAATAAGTTCCCCAAGGAGTTATAAACGTAGTTTTAGCTTGATCCTCCATAGAGATTTTGATTTGATTATATCCCAAAACCCATCTATGAGAGATAACAACTCAAATCTAGTTGTTGCATCAACGATAACATCAATGGATGGTAGTGGGAAATCATCCTTGGGAAAATCCTTGTTAATGTCTCAGAAGTGTATGAAAATATGGATTTTTTCATTCTTTTTGAGAACGGGGACAATGTTAGATACCCATTGTGAATAATCAATTGGATTGATGAATCCTACTTGGAGAAGCTTCATTACTTCTTCTTTTACCATAAGGGCCACCTTTGGCTTCATAGGTCTTGACTTCTACTTAATTGGTTTGGCATCCAACTTGGTGACAATATTGTGAATTGCTATGTGCAGTGTAATTCCCGTCATTTCCTTGTAGCTAAATGTGAAGGATTTTGATGTTCCTTGAGGATTTGGGTATGAATTTCTACCTCCTTTGGAGTTAAAGAGGACCCTAGTTTTAAGATTTTTGGCTCCTCCTCTATTCTCGATGTTTATATCAATCATTCCCTTGATTAAGGAGGCATTACCCTCCTCAAACTCAGGTGGGGCTAGAGGCAACTCCAAGTCCCCTTCTTCATCTACCTCGTAAATCTCAAGATCCTTTCCGGAGAAGACTCAATCATGGGATTCCTAAAATAAGAAGAGGATCGTGGGATTAGGGAAAGGTCTATCTCATGACAGGTAAGATGTAGTTCTACCAAAGTGTTTAAATAACTTAAAGTTGACTCATCACCATCAACAGGGTCCAAAAAGTCAAGCTGATCCTCAGCTTCCACATATGTCAACATTGACGCTATTGGCGCTTTGTGAATCAAGGATTCAACGCAGATTGAAACCATGAAGTTTGTGTCCTCTAGGTCACTACTTGGGGTAAAGCGTGAGGTAGAAGCTACTATAGAGTCTTCCGAAGGTTACATTCATGTGAGACTACCTTAATTGATATAAAGTCAAACCCCTTTGCTAGGCCCGACATGACTATTTTGTAGAGATGTAGGTGTTCACCCTAGTCTTGTATACCTCGATATCCGATTTGTGACTAGTTGTGAGTCACCCAACACCATAATATTGAGGATTCCCATTCTCTTAGCTACACCGAAACCTAATAGGAGATACTCATACTCAACCCCATTGTTTGTGCATTTGAAATTCAATTTGAAAGAAAAGGTAAAATCCTTCCTTTGGGAAAAGTAAGGATCATGCCCGCCTAACACCGAAGTGACACTTGGCTACATAAAATGGAGAGTCCAACAACTAATCGAAGGATGGATGTTTAGTCATCCTTTATAAGTTCCCTTTTTACCTTAGTTACCTCTACCATGCAAACCTCATCTGCTGGAAGGGAGCCAAGTCCCAAGGCACATCCCATGCCCATGGAATCAAAGGGGATAAGGATATGAAAATCCTTTTCTAATAGCTTGACAATATTTGTCTGTAGTTCCTAACGATACTGTCTCTACAACAATGTTTTCATCCTTGACCTCGGAATACCCTCGATCAAACCCATAACTTCTAACTCCATTGTGGGAACTAGATTTTCTTCCAGTCGCACCGCACTTGCCTGTTTGTTTAACTAGTTCATAAGAAGTTTAAATTCGAGTGGACCCCGCCATTTTCTTTAAGTTGGTCAAATGTATATCAAAGGGTTTTAGATCACCTTGAGCCACAAAGACTTTCCCTAAATGCAAGAATCTGACCTCTTGGAATAAAGTGGAGGGGATTGCCTTCATGTGGTGGATCCAAGGATAGCCAAGGATCATATTATAGTTGGTTTCTTGATCTATAATATAAAACTCAATGAGTACCGTCTTGGGCCCAAGAGTAACTGGTAATACTATGGTTCCAATCAAGGTTACCTTGAGGCTATCATAACCCCTTAGTGTGTTTCGCGTTGAGGAGCAATTGGTCTCCCCATATCCTAACTTCTGAAGAAAAGAGAAGGGGACTATGTTAACCGTTGCCCCATCATTGATCATTATGTGTTTCACATAGTTGTTGTAGATCCAAACTTGTAAAAATAAGGCTAGATCACCTCTACAAGCTATTTCAACATCCGTAGGCATCTTACTTATGTCAAACACAAACCCAATGTCCCTTTTAGGTTGCCCCGGAGGGAAAACATCAAATTCTATATGATTTATCTATGCCTCTAGCGGAGGGGTAACGTTAATCAAATGGCTGAGACCTAGCACTTCAAAAGAGCAACTCGATGAGTAGGGGAATTCTTCAGTAGATCTAAAAGGAAATGTGTGAAAAGGTCTTGGTTAGATCACTAATCAAATCATACACCCCTCATCGTCTCGCTTAGCATGTCATGAGAATTCCATGACACAACTAGATAAATAGGGATTGGTTGTGAACAATAGTCTTTGGATCTTCTTTCGGCGTTAATTTGGGGTTCAGTGTCTAACTCAACCAAGCCTACAATCTTCATTTATTGGCGACCATCCAAAGGAGGTGCCACCTATGGGTTTGATGAAGTTGAGGCTTCACAATCATGAGTCCCTATTACAATACCCTTATTCAAACCATTGGGATCTAGTCTACCATCCTTTGGATGTGTGGGGAGAGGATCGTTGAAGATCCCCAATGGTGTGTTCTATGGAGACACTGGTCCCATATAGGTGTTTTGACTGGGTGCAGTTGGGTTTTCCAAAAACATGTCAACAAATAATTGTCTTTGGTCTTCTCGGAAAATGCTGCAAAAACTTATTACAATTGTGACAAGTTCTTACGTCATGCCCATGGACCCTATGGAAACCAAAATACAAGTTAGGATCGTAATCCCGAGGCCTTTGGTTTGTTCCTTGTTGTTGTCCAAAACTATGGTTATTGTTTGGTTATTGACTATTATAATTAACACTTTGGAACCCTTGCCCCTGATTCTAGAATTGGTTGGGGTATTGACTAGGGCTTAGGGTTGGAATTTTCCTTTGTTGCTGAGGTTGTTGTTATTGTTGGGGATGATTAAAATCCATAGCATTTACCGAGGGTGAGAAATTTTGTTTCTCTGATTTTTTCCATTATTGTTGTTGTTATTTGTAGCACATGTACTAGTAGGATTAACAACATTAGGATTTTTGGGTTGGTTAGTCACACCGTTGGTCATGACTCCATGATTCTTATTAAGGATCTTTGGTCCTTGATTGTTATTTGTGTTGTTGGAGTAACTAGGAGTGCTTTGAGTAGGAGTGACTAACTTCCCATTTTCTCCATAGGTCTTACGACCACTGTCAATGGCCACTTGGTCAATCCAAGAGCACCCTCTAGCACCTCTTCATAGCTCCTTAGTGGGAATTTTGAACCTCTTCCTTCATCTCTCTATTGAGAGAGTGAAATAACAAATCACAAAGTTTCGTTGATCTATGTTTTGAGCACTTGCGAAGAGTAGAGAACATGTCGCTACCTCTCGAATGAAGTGGGCTATAGATTCATTATGTTCTTGTTTGATATGAAGGAATGCTCTCATTCCTATTTACAAAAGCTTGTTTATATCAAAATATTTGATAAAATCTGATACAAGTTGTTTAAATGAGTTTATTGAAGCCTCTCGATATCCTATAATACTAGTCGAGACTAATACCTTCTAGTGTCTCAGGGAAAATATTTGCAACGATTTGCATCCCATGGGAGGAGCTCTCAAATGACCATTGTATAAGCCTTGATATGGGAATTAGGGTTGCTCTCCCTTTGAAATTTAGGAGATTAGGAAAGGGTCTTGGGAGTATGACTTCCTGAATGGAGAAATCTAGGGGTTCCTTGAGATATTTAGAATAAGTCCCCATTACATATGTTTCTTCCATTGAAGACTATTGTTGGGGAGGTGGGGGCTGCATTGGTTGTTGAAATGGTACCACATAGGCATTTAGTGGGGTATATGGCATCCCCTGTGGTTGTCCATATGGACTTGGGTAGGTATACATGTCCCCCATGAGAGATTTAGAATACATGTGTATATAGGGAGGTTGATTACCTTGATTTGGAATCTAAGGTATGAATCCATGGAAAGTTTCATTTTTGGTTGGTATGGTGTTTGAGACCGCACTTCTAGCTGGTTCCTTACAAATATCCATATGTGGCTTAGGGGGGCATGCCCAAGGTGCTCGTCCCTGTAAGTAGATCTCTAGGGTTCTGAATATTCATGTAAATCGAAGGATTATGTGCAGTAGGTATTTTCCTGTAATTTTGGGTGGGAAGGAGTCTATGCTTTCCCTGCATATGAATTCTATGTATTTTGGGAAAGCTCTAACTCCTTGACTTTATCAACCAAAGATGAAATGACATTGCCCATTGACGGGGTGGTACCTTGCTTAGGTACCTTTGGTTGAACCCTTGGAGGTTATTGAGGAGTATGGTATCTTGCTATGAACTATTCACAATGTTTCCACCCCTTGTTGGTTTTATTGTCAATTGGTGGCGGGGTAGCGTTATTTTTTTGAAGCATGAAATCACCTTGTCCTTATAACCTATTGAAAGATTGGTTAATTTGTTGGAATTTTTGTTCACTCCTAGCATAATGTGCCAAATATTCCTCATGGAGATGGGGAGTTGATCGGATTGTATGGCAATGAGATGTTAAAAGAATACTCGAGGAGATGAACTCACTTCACCAATGAATGTCATGTTATTTGAACTTGATTGTTCGAGGGGATAAGTCTGAGTGACCTGATCAAGTTCCTCAATGCATACAGAAGAACCAACATTGGTTCCTTGAAGCAGAGGGTTTTGAGCGGATGAGTGGTTATCTTGCCCATGTTGAAAGTGAGGGTGATTGTGAGGGATATTTGATTGGTAATGATACATGTCAAATCCCGAGGATGGGCCGACTGTACTCATCATATCCCAAAATATTAAGGGGGTATAAGAATACCCGTAGAATAAAGGATGGACGAAGAAAGTGGAAACGCTTAGAGACTAGCTCTTCACGTTGGGTTCACTAATTTGTATGATAGAAAATCAACATGTGACCTTCTTCGCACCCGACCTCCCGAGGTTGTGCTTTGAGACACCAAAGGTGTGGAATTAAACCGTAAGTTAAATTGATGGCGGTGATCAAGATAATTAGTCAACCTTATGTCTTTGACATGCAATACTGGAATCTATGAATCTAAGGCAAAGAATTCTCTCCTAACTTGAAGGGGTGTGATGGTATGATCTGTTATGATAGCTACTTGGAGACTCCAATTGATGTCTAGTTCTACCGAGATTCTATTGAATGGTTACAGAATACGTAGAAAATGACCTGTAGGTGCCTCGTATGGGTTTCTAGACAAGGTCATGGAAGTGGGTACAAGGGGGTATAGTGGAGTGTAAGAACTATGGGAGATTTTTGCTCTTGTCTAGAAATTCTTAGCCGATCGATACTATGTTCAACAATGAAAGATGTGTAATAATATCAGGTGGAAGTGGTGAAGATGTGAATACCAATGTGTGTAAGCTAGTGTCAATATCTATATGACTAGCAGACCCGTTGGGTTGTGGGACTTGTGGATCACAACCGTAAGTCTTTTCTTGTTGTGGAATATTGATGGTCATGCAAGATGAATTAATTTTCTTTCAGTAAATAAACTATCTATTAAAGGAAATATAACATAGGTTTTGGTGTTTTCTCAATACACCATAACAAAGCAATAAAACAAGCTAATCTATGGAAAGTATATGTTTTTGTTCTTTTCTAACTTTTCGACAATGCATCTAATCTAATAAATAAATTAAATAAAAAAATTAGGTGGATTTAGCCAACTATTTTTCCTGAAGTGTGAATCTAAATCTAAAAATATATTTTAATTCAATCAAAATCCTTCCAACCCTACCTTAGACGTGAAGAACAAATCATAACCCTAACAAAGCTATTATTTCCCACACTTCCTTGGTAATGTTGAAGAGACAAATTCATATTGATTTGATCTAATTGAAATCATCTAGCTAATTGAAATGAATTGTTTCTCTACTTTATTTGATATGTAATTGAAAATAACAATTTGTAATTGACAATTTGATGACAAAGCAAACAAATACACAACTCCAACCTGAAAAAGCAAGAACCTTGGAAAATCCAAAGAGTAGTATCGATGATCGAGTCCTCTCATTTCTTTCCTTTCATTCTCTCGAGTGTTCATGTGATTCTAAAGGATTGGGAATGAAAAGAACACCAACAAGAGAATGTCACTTGAGTAATGATAGCTTGGAAGTAATCTAGACGCAATACAAGTAGAAGAGAGATAGTATAAGGGATCTAATCTTGGCTATGTAATTCCTAGCAATATTATGGCAGCATAACAATACAAGATACACAAAATTCTCAAGGCCCTTTTGTTTGAATACAAGCATGGAATATATTGGAATGGAGGCTAGGAGGTTACTTCATGCACAAGGCAAGAAGGAGGAGTTCCAACTAATTAAATTTATTTAAAAAGTAAAATTAAGTGAACCTTCACATGTTTAAAATATGTGTGAGGAATCTAGAAAAAGTGAGCGGGACCACTGCAGTGCGCAGGTGGAAGTCCTAGCACTAAAGGCCAAAACAACCACAGAAAGAGGCGGGGAGATGGAAAAATGCATAAAAAAGTTAAGTAAGGCTATCTAGGATACAAATATATACTGTGAATGGCTTTTAGAACTCAAAACCTTCTTGAGAGGATTTTGAATCATCATTGAGGACTTTTGTTACCATTTTCCCAACAATGTAGCGTGTGTAATTTTGGGTGTGTAAAGTAACTACTATAATAAATGATGTACAAGTGCTAATCTGTAGTAAGACATAAGTAAATAAGCATGTATGATGCAAAAAATTAAGCAAGAGAGGAAGATAGGTAGACTTAGTTGATATTTGATAAATATGGAAGTGATTTGGGAAGGTAAAATGCTGAAACAGATAGTAGAAAACATCATCACTATTCACTAGAAATCACGGACTCAAAAATGGAAAAGGACAGAGGTACTTGTAAGAGGAAAAGGGTGTATATGCGCTGACAACTAGATCTATGTGCTGGTGACATTGCAAATGATCAAGAACTAATTTCTTCTATGTCAGAAGAGGTTCATTATTGGTTCATGTTTGTTACCCGTGGTTCACTCCTTGATCTTCTAAAAGTACTTATAACTCGTAATAAAGAAGTTCACTTGTAGATACCCACAAAACCACATCAAAGCTAAAAGGGAAAATGTAGAATGGGGAGTCGACTAACCGTAGTGGGAACTAAAAGAGTGAACTTACAACCGAGCACTGCACTACATATTAGAATCCTTGTATTTCTTGTGTGTGTGTTTATAGAAATGATGCCCTAGGATGCCCTTTTGACAACCGTACAATGATAGTGGGATAGATCTAGAACATATTAGATATATAGAATGTATGGGATGGAATAAAATATACTTCACCTTCCTATGTTGTGTATGTAGAAGTGACATAGCCCCTATCCCTTGTATGAGTTCTAGATGGATGTATTTGATGATATTTTTCCTTTAAATGCAAGATTAGGTGATAATATGCAATGCTTAGTGTTTGGTCCTTTATTTTGAACATATAACTATGTATTTACATGATTCCCTTATTTGAATTTCGTAATTAGCAACTGAAAGGCTAACCAAAAGTAGTAAAAAGTAATTAAAGAGAAAAAGGGGTCCAAAAGGATAAGAAAAATGTAAATAGGGACAAAAGCACCCGGAAGGATAGGAACGCCTAACACTAGTGTCTTGGATGGGTGTTATTTTCCGAGGCCATAGAAAGATAAAACAATTAAATGTTGACAAGATTACAAGATGCATAAATTCAATAAAAGTGCGAAGACCAACTAAAAGGCTAAAGGGGGTTATCAATTACTAGTTTTCTCACTTAGGAATCATGTAAATGATAACATGTTTTTAGGACATAGAAATTTCCCCAAGTGCATAGATCTTGTGTCTACATTTTACTCGAACTTCATGTTATTGAGTGAGTAATAGATAACATAATGTAGTCGAAGATGCATACCTTATGATCTTGTAGAGTGCATGGAGAATAGTGCGCCGAGTGGACTAGTGAAGCATGAAGTGATTATAAAGTGAAGCGCGGAGACTAGGAAAAGGGATGTGGACCCTAGGGGTGAAGCCTATGCGTACATTGTACTTGTTGTGATTTTAATTATTAATGTAGGATATTTCTTATTACGTATTAAGGATAGACCTGCAAAATAAGAGTAAGAAAATAGTGAAAGTCTCGTATATGAAAAGTATGCAAAAATGAAAGTGTGCCCCTGATGTATAAGAGTGTATGTGATAGAAAATTTGTCCCGATGTTGTTGAATTTGTTTTCGATGGAATTTTTTTGGGAGACCTCACACCAAAAGAAAGTTTTTGGGTGATCTCACACCAAGAGTGAGTTTTTGGGTGATCTAATGTCAAGAGAAGAGTGTTAGGGAGAGAGTTTTATATTTAATCTCCTTCCATGACTGCTTCTTGAATGAGCACCACTGTAGATGGTATGTCCTAATTAGTTCCATTTTTATTCTCAGTATTGTAAGTGATTATAGGAGATAAAATACATTCTATAATTGGAGGAAAGTTCTGCTAATGTATAAATATGTTGTGAATCGTTGAATACTATGTTGTACTAATAAACTGACTATTTCTTCCCCATGACATTAGTTCTTGGGGGAGGAAAAGAGAACCCAGTGTGTGAGTGTCTCGGGTCTAGGTGCTAGAATCTGTGATAAGTGTGAAGCCCAAGTATGATTCTCGAGTGTTATATGACTATATGCCCGTGTTGTTTTTGTATGTGTGTTGATCCGAACCATAGCTCGAGCTACCGTAGGGGTGATTTTTCCACCCAATGTATGCCCCCTCATTTGGGGTGCATGGGACAATAGTAGGAGAATGTGGCCCAAAAGAGATAATTAGAGACTGATATGCATATTTTAAGTAGATTCTTACGAGGGGTAGGGGATGTGCATGGCGTAAAACCAAGGCACATACTGAGATAAGATGGAATAGTAATAAGTGTTAGTCTAAAATATAAAATGCAATAGAAGACAATGTAATAAGAAATTATGTAAACAAGATGGACTATGAAAAGATGGTTTCATAAATGGGACATCACTCACAATATCACAAGAAAATTGAGGCCGAAGAGGCCAAAAACATACAATGAACAAGAAAGACATAGGGAAAATCCCACATAAAATATCATGCAATAGAAAAAATAGAAAGAAAAATGTGTCGAGATAACCATGATTGTATGCATTCCTACAAGGAAAATACTACACATGAAGAACATGTTAAAATGTTAGAAAGATAAGTATTATGTTTAAATGTGTACATACAAGTGAAACATAAATTAATAGTAAGGAAAATAAGTAAATAATGTGACTATAGAACCTATGATGTGTGAGAGTAAAAGGTAGATGCCCCAGAGCCTCGTGAGACCGGAAAAGGATTCGGTGTCGAGTATCATACAATGTGTAAGAATTTGTAAGAGATCTACATTCAATTCCAAAGATCGAGTGAACATACATGTGTATATGATAAAGATAATGAGATAATAAGAATCCATCTAGCATATTAAGCAAAGTGCAACATGGAAATAACATAAGATAATAAGAATGAATGTAACCAAGATATGCAAATGATGTGTGAGCATGATGGTATGGTATGCAAGATGTGTAAATAGAAGGGGCTTCATTTCCCCAATAGATGCATATGAAAGGAGGTTTATCTATAAATTCCCCTCGGTAGTCAAGAATTAACCATATAACAAGTGTGTCATTGGGAAATGGGTTTGTCGCATGTGAGTAGATGCTAGAAAATATATGTCATGAAGCACAAAGCGTGAAGTGTGTAATGTGAGGTTCATTGATATAGTGTTCCCTCAATAGTCAAGTGTGAACTGTAGCACAAGAGTGTTTTAAAGGGTAATGATGGTACAATGTGTGTACCAAAGGTGTAGGAGTGTTTGGAAATATTAAACGTGAAGCACAAAGCATGAAGTCTAGTGGTAGAATCTAGAGACAAATGATAATATTAGAAGGGGGTAGAAAGAACAATTCCCCCAAGTATGTGTGTGGTGGAGATCTATGTGATGATACAAGAGATACCATGTCATTGTGGGAGAGTTTTAGATGTGTCATGAGAAGAGAGAGAGTCATCACAATGGTAGGTAGAAGAAACAATAGGACCAAGGTTGGATTTTGGGTTGACAGGAGGCAGTTTAAATAGGTCATCTAGAGTTTGTTGGTCTCTCTTAGAGAGTGGTTGTTGATTTGGAATTGGTAATGTTGTAGAGGACCTGATATGAGGAGAGGATGGAGGATGGATTTTGAGAGGTGAATGCTTAATTGGAATAGGTAACACCTTAGAAGACTTGATATGAGGAGGGGATGGAGGATGTATTGTGAGAGGTGGTTTCTTAGTTGGAATGGGTTGGATAGGTGGCTCTTGACTTATCAGAGAAGGAACATTATTATTATGGCATGATGCTCATTAGACATGGAAGGATCAGATTTGGGAGTCCATTGGGATTGAGAAATTGAGGATGAGAATGTAGCAGAATGTTGTGTAGCAAATGAAATAAAATCCAAATTCTCAAGGTGCTTATTTCTTTGTTTTAAAACATATAAATCATTGTCATGATGTCCATTATTTTTTTGATAATTGTAAAATGGTAGAACTTCATATTTTTCAAGATGATAAGGAGGATAACAATGAGTATTTGGAAATTTTATTAACTGGTGAGTGAGGAACTCAAGAATAATATCATGTTTCTTAGCATTTAGGTCAAACTAGAGAGGTACTGGTAGTGGTAAGACTTGGGGTTCACTTATATGAGCACATGTAGAAGACATAGGATTAGAATGAGGTGTAGAATAAGAACTAGCATAGGCCTTAAGATGTTGGATTTCATCTTTGAGAGATGTAATCGTGGTTTCCATAACTTGAAATTTGTCTTGAAAATCATGGTGTAAAGCTTGAATTGATGCTAAGATGGGCTGATTGGATGGAGTATTAGGACCGATATGGTTGTCAGATAGATAATTGAAAATGAAACTTACTTGTGAAGGTGGAAAGGTGGGTGCATTTTAAGTAATTGATATAAGGAGAATTTAGGAATTTTAGGAGCCATGAAAGAAGATCAAAAATAGTAGGAAAAATGAGGATCCAAGTGTTTGATCATGAGTTGGGTTCACTAAATGATTTAATAAAAACACAATTAAATCTGATCACAAAGTAAATATTGTAATAAATTATGTACAACCCTAAACAAAAGAAAATAAGCATGTATGATGTACAACCCTAAACAAGAGAGGGAGATAAGAAGACTTAGCTTATATACAAGCAATATAGAAGTGATCCGTAGGTAAAATGTATAAACAGATGGTAGACAACATCATCGGTGCTCACTAGAAATACTGGGACTTAGAAATGGTGTAGGATAGTGGAACACGTAAGAGGTTAGGGGAACCTAGGTGCTTGACGACATGGATCTCGGGCATCGATGACCATGAAAATGCTTAGGATCTAATTTATTCTATGTCAAAAGAGGGTAGCTATTGGTTCCTATTTGTCACATGTGGTTTGATCCTTTATCACCAAAAGTACCCGTAACCTACAAGAAATAGGTTCACCTACACATACCCACAAAACCACATCAAAAATAAAAAGGAAAATATAGAATGGGGAGTTGGACTTACCCCAACAGTCACCCAAAGAGTGAACTTAAAACCGTGCACTACACTACATCTCATACTCCATGTAGTTTTGGTGTGTGTAGAAATGATACCCTAAGATTCCCTTGTGTAAGTTAAACAATGATAGAAGGATAGATCTAGAATGTACCAATGTATAGAATGTGTAGGATGGAATAGGATAGACTTCCCTTCCTATACTATGTATGCAAAATTGATGCATCCCCTATCCCTCAGTATAGTGATAGATGGATGCTTTTGATACTCTTATGCCTTGAAATGAAATCTTAGGTGATGGTATGTAATTCTTAGTACTTGGTCCTTTATTTTTAAAACATAGCTATGAATTTATATGATTCCTTATTTGAATTTCATAATTTACAACCGAAAGGCCTACCTAGAGCAAAGAAAAATTAATTAAGAAGAGAAAGGGGTCCAAAAGGATAAGAAAGATGTAAATATGGACATGAGTGCCCATGAGGATAGGAAAACCTAGTGCTAGTGTCTTGGCTGGGTGCTAGTGTCTCAAGCCATAGAAAGATTTAAAAAACTCTCAAAAGAGTGTAAGATGCATAAAGTCAATAAAAATTTATAAGACCAAGTAAAAGGATAAAGGGAGTTGTCAATTACTAGTTTTCTCACTTAGGAATCAGGTAAATCCTAACATGATTTTAGGACCTAGAAATCTACCAAAGTGCATAGATTTTTTATCTACAATATAAACAAAATAAGCATTTCTTAAGGGGAGAAAACCTATTTAGTGTGGGGTGATGGTGGACCCCTGAATTTGTATTCTTCATTATTTGTACTATATTATAAATAAACATTATTTATTCATTAGGGATGTGTGGCACTTTAAGAAAGTTTTTGTAAAAAAATAAGAATGTGGAGGAAGTGCACGAGGTTGAGAATTAAGTGCATGAAAGGGGGGGAAAATGCTTAAAGATGAGAATAAGTATTGTGAACATAAGTTGAATGGTACTATGAGTAAGGAATGTAGAAGAGGAAACACAAATAAATGATAAAAGATCATGCAACAAGGACAAGTTTGGAAAAAACATGTAGGATGATGAAGAACAATTATAGATAGGGATAAGAATAGACCACAAGTTTTAGATTATAATACTTGTATGGAAGTGGTCAAAGAATGGATAAAATGGGAACTTGACTAAAGAGAAGTAATGAAATTCTAGAATTATCACTATTTAGAGTAGAGTTATGGAGGTAGGTGGATGTATTTATCTATCACTTATGATGTAATAGTTTAATTGATAGTTGCAACTCAAGGGCTATTAATAGATCTTGGAAGATAAGTGAAGGGAAATTACCCACTAGTGTATATATATATATATATATATATATATATATATATATATATATATTATGGGGATTCATTGTGATGAAAGAGTGTTATACAATTTTGTAGCAATTCTTATCATCATAGATTGAGTTAAGTATGTTCTATACTTGTGTGAATGGAACAAGTGTGTAAGTTTATAATTTGATTAGATATTATTTACTTGTGTAACTGATGATTAATATATGAAAAAGTTAATTTTGGAGTAGTATTAGTGTAGACACTAAATCATGCACTTTGGGTACATTACTAGGTCCTAATCACATACTACTATTCATATGCTTCTTACGGAGAAAAGTACTAATTGATCATTATAATTGGCCTCTTAGTTTCCTTTATATCCTCCTACTTAGCCTTATAAACCTCACTTCCCAGCTTAACCCTTCATACTTCACCTTTTTTGGCTTTGAACACTAGCGCATAGTTAGGACACTAATGCCCTCATCCCCTCTAGGAACCCTAGACCTCTTTGTACTTTTATCACTCCTTTTGGGTCCTTTCTATTTGTTGGGCATCCCTATCTCTTAGGGGTCGGCCTTTTAGTGATAAATTATGAACTTTGAACAAGATAAGCATATAAATATAAAGTTATGTGACCAAATTAAAGGAAAAATCTCTAAGAATATATATTATCACCTAAGGTTACATCTCATAAGAACTCAAGAGCATATTTACATTCATATAACACCATTGCAAGGGATAAGGGATGGTTTTATGCATCACACACATAGGAGGGAAGTTCATTTTATTTTATGCACACATCTATTACATCTTTTTACATCTAGCTACTTTGCTCGTTATTAAGTGTGACACACACAAGATCCACCTAGGGCATGATTCCGCACACACACACATAGAAATACATTGGTTTTGATATGTAGTGTAGTGCTCAGTCATAAGATCACTTGTTTGATAGTTGAGGACAGTCCAAAACCTTGTTTAACATATTTCTTTTTAGGATTTGATGTTCTTTTGAGGGTTTTATAGGCAATCTCTTTATTGTAGGTTATCAACAACATCAACAATCATAGTACAACCATATAAATAAAAATAATGACGGTTTCGATCAACTAAAGACCCTGAAAATTCATCTCTAGAGATCTTACGTGGACCTTACCACCCAGAAAAGATCCTAGTGCCTAGTTGCCCTAAGATCAATCCGTGGCACCCTGGTCCCTGCTCCTCTTGCATTCCTGCACTTTTCTAGGTTTGTTTTTGAGGTCCCATACTGCGTTCTTCTAGTCTTTCACACTCGCACACTACCATGATTATTGAAAAATTAGCTAAGTAACCTAACTCTCTATTAAACTTAGGGTTTTACTTACTTTTCTTATTTTCTTGAGTCATTTATGTACTTTACTATCATATATACTTGCTGTAGCATATATAAGAATTAAAAATAATAATCTACTACACTTTATTTTATTTTTTGTTAAATCAAGTAGTGTTTTCACATCACATGTGCTGATTTACTTTATGGTTTTTTGTGTTATGTGTTAAAACATATAAATCCAATTCAACTAAGCTAACCTTGATGAAACTTGGAACCTTCCGTGCTTTAGGTGATCTTGCCTTAGTTCCCATTCGGTGTGATAGGCTAGTGCGAAGCATAAGATAAACTTGTGTGTTCAAATTCTTATAACTCAAGTGCATGGATGTGGGGTTATGACACACCTAGATGTGCAACATATCTCCATGCTAAATGTGTGAGGAAAATCAAAGGCTAGTCAACCCCAAAATTGATCATCTCATGAGAAAATAATTGACTAATTTTTTTGAGGTCAATATCATTTTCCTATCAAGAATTCCTCATGGTTTTCCAATCTAGTCCCAAAAAGAAAAAGAATGGTGAAATAAAATTATGTGTGGAATATAAAGACTTGAACAAATATTACCTCCAAAATCACTACCCTTATCCTCTATAAATTAGATTTTTCAAATAATAGTAGGAGATGAAATATTCTCATTATTAGATGAATTTTTGGTCTATAATCATATTATTATTCAAGAGTATTGTTGGCGAAATAATTTTTTGAGTGGGTAAACTAGTGAATTTTCATCGACAAAGTGTGTGAAAATATTTACACTATTATAATTTCTTGGGGTGGTATTTTGACCAAGGATCACATATGAGTACTTCCCTATGCCTATGGAAAAGTTCTTGTAGGTACTACAAGGGAGGAAACAATTAGAAAGAGAGAGGTAAGAAGAGAATAACAAGGAGGTTTTTACACAATAAATATCACATAAGATTTTATTGCCTCAAAACTAGAATATAACCATGAATTCAATGAGAAGAAACCATTCACATATAACAAGGAACAAGGAACAAGATACAAGAAACACAAAGTCTCATTGCATTATATTCAACAAGTACATGTTTATGGAGTGAAGTTAATATGGAGAGGAATGCATTAGAATAGGAAATAATTTGTCGGGTGGGAAAATTAGTAAAATTTCAAGTATGATAAATTTAAAACATATTTCGCCACTAAATGGGGAACATTATCTTATGGTAAAATGCTTTTTTGCTGTCTAATACTAGCGCCACCTTCCAAAGAGCTATGGTTTAGATCTCAAAGGTCTGATAAATTATGTCATTTTGGTTTACCTTGGTGATATTACTATTTTTTCCAAGAAGAAAGAGGATCACCTGGATCACCTTGAAAAACCTTCAGAGATGTAGGGATTTTGGTGTATCCATCAACATAAATAAAATTTATTTTTTTCCCATGAAGGTAACCTTTTGGGCCATGTTATGTCAAAATTTGGTTTAGTTATATAACCTGATAGAGTTACAACCATATTGGCCTTGTCTCTTCTATCCCACAAAAAGTAACTTCAATCCTTGGAAAAAAAAATTTGTGAGGAAATTCATCACTAATTTTATAGGTTTGGTGAGGCCTATTACTTTAATGTTAATGGAAGGGTGTGAATTCTAATGGACTAAAGAGGGAAAGATAATTTCTAAGAATATTAAGAAGGCCAACTCACAACCTTACATTGATCAATAAATTTTTTGATGATGGTTTCTTTTTCTATGCATTCAAAGGAGTGAGTAACATTGCCACCATATTGACACTAGAGAATCAACAAGGTTTGGAGTAGCCCATTGCAATTGTAATTCAAACCCTAAAAGACTATGAGCTAAAGTGCAATTTTTTTGAAAACCATATATTTTTTGTGTTGAGGGATCTCAAAAAATTAAGAAATATGTTTTATAATAATAAAATAAAAGTTTTTTTCACTCATCCCAACATTAATAAATACATTATGAGCACAAATATCAGAAAGAAGGTAGATTATAGGATCACCAAAACCATGAAATTTTATGTAGAAATCAAGTATACTAAACTAATAAAAGGAAGGGCCATTTTTCAACATCTAGTTGAATCTATTGATCCTCCTTAAGAGTTGGTGTGTGTCCAACTAAAAACGTTTGTAATAGATTAATGGGTAGGGGATAATTAGTTCTAGAACATGGTAGGTTATGTAAACACAAAATAACTACCTAGAAGGTTTTATGGAAATAATAGGAGACATTTCAATATGTAAGTAATTCATTTTGAGTTGATTGATAGGTTTTTCTTCAAGAGGAACATTAACAATGTAATTCTTAGGTGTGTTGAAGCTAAAAATGTTAAAAGACTACTCAAGGATTTTTAACAAGTTTTTTAACAAGTTTTTTGGTCTCAATTTCTCCCCTCAAACAATTTCAACAAAGATTATCAAATTGGTTACTTTTCGACTACCATTTTTGGATTTTCACAAATGGGTAAATATTTATAAGGAATATTTATTTTTCATAGATAAGAAAAGGAAAAAGTCCCCCTCTTCAAAAATCACAATATACCATCCATTTCCTTAGTGGGGATTAGACTTCATTGGCTTGGTGAAACCTCTTTCTAGTACTAGGCACAAGTGGATGATAACTTACATTGATTATTTTATGATGTGGGTTAAAGTATTCCATTTTAAAGAAGAAATTAAAAATGTTAAGGTGGATTTTTTGGAAGATATACTTACAAGGTTTAGGGTCCCCATGCTATAATATAAGATAATCTTAAGGATTTTGTTGGTACCAATGTTACTGATTTTGTCTTGAGGCACAAAATTTACTCAAATAAATGCTCTAATTACTATCCTCATGGTAATGATCTTATGTCCTCAAACAATAATCTAATCAGAATAATGAACATAATCATGGAGGAAAATCAGAGTTAGTGGCATAAAAGGTGAAGAAAGCACTTTGGGTGGATATATTAGACCAAATAAGTCCATTGGTAATTATCCTTTCATGTTGCTATATGAAAAAGAATCTATAATTCCAAAATCACTTGAAATCCCCACCCTTGAGCTAAATCATTGGATAGATTTGGAACACCATAATAAAAGAAAAATTAGGATTGCAAAATTGTTCAATTCGAAAGAAGTGTGAAAAAGGATAGGGTAAACTCCAAGACCATCAATATACTTTTAAGAAGTGTTTTGATAAGAGATATCATCCCCAAGACTTCAAATAAGGAGATCTAGTCCATAAGTGGGATGAAGACAAAGCTAAGATCGAGAGGCACAAGAAATTTGATACTATTTGGAGTAGCCCATAACAAATAATGAGGTATAATGAAATCAATTCCTTTGAGTTAAAAACTTGATGGCGAGCGACTGATAATCCTAGTTAATGGGATACTCCTAAAATAAAACCCTTGAGCCTATTGAAATGCCTTTGTACATAATTGTATATTTCCCTTTTGTTGTTCCCTTATTTTTGTTTTTATTGTTGTTTTGTTGTGTTAGTGTCTTCTTTTGTAATTCTAGGTTTGGGTGCCTTCTCTGATCCTAAATTTTCAAATAATAAGTTTTAATATCAATTTTCCTCCTTAGAGGTTGCTAAGAAGGCCCTAATTTTTGAAAAATAAGTGTTATTTCACACCTTAAACTTTCCACTTGGGAGTGTATGTGTTTCCATTTTATGGACTCTAATCGCTTACTTTATAATCCAATTACACTTGAGGTCTTATCCTTTACCCTTAGATTTTATATCTCTTAAGCTTCATGTCTATCAAGGTAAAGGAGATACTAAGTAGAATTATCCTTCTTTTCATGTATCTTGCTTAGACTATGCTTACAATGACAAAATTATTACTAATATTTTTCTAATAAATAGTAAGGATTATGCTTTTCGGTGGTTCTATGATCTTCCTATTCAATCCATAAGGGATAATAATCCATTAGCAAATCCATTATTTCCCACTTATCCATTAATATTTATTGATAATGTCTCTTATGCTCAAAGTTTGATCTTTGTTAATATGAAATTTACTTTTAAATGAATATAATTGTTTGTTTTCATTTGGTCATTTTTCTTACCAATTTGAATTTTTAGTAGTAATTCTAATTCAAACGAATGGTTCAAATGTACAATATTCTATGGATTTTAGTTGAGATATCCTACACACACATGTTTTCTTAGTCGAATCAATCTACGGGCTCAATTTTTTCTTAAACTTCATTTTTAAAAATGAATATTGAAATATACAAATGACATATTTTTGTTAATTTTTATCTCGGTTTACCTTATAGTTGGACATTTTAGGGACGAAGATGATCAATTCTTGACAAAGTTGAGCAAGTATGTTAAAATTATCTTATGTTTCAAATTGCTAAGTGATTATATTTGAATATAAATAATGACATGTTTGAAACGTAATTGTTTCCAAATTGAACTTATTTGAATTTACCAACTTGCATAGAGAAATAAGAGTGAAAAGTAATGACATTTAACCTTAAAATGTTCAAAATACTTTCAAATCACTTGGTTTATTAATGAGTGGGCTGTCAATATTAACTAAGTGAAACAAGGACACATGGAAGCCAACAACATCTCCAAATATTTGACTTGGATGTTTTTGTGAATTTTAGCACCTTATATGGATGAGTGAAAATTGTCACCCATCGAGGCATGAGACTCCCATAAAATAAGAGTTTCCTCGCTCCCTAAAGATTATAAAACATTGATGTGTGACAAGTGTCACAAAGAACATGTGGCAAAGATCAAAAGTGAGAATTTTCCATAGGATTTGTTAAATATATAAAATATATAGGATTATGATGTGTGATAGAAAACATAGAAGATATGTGTCAAAAATTGCCACATGTTATCCTTTCAAGCCTTGTCTCACCTTTTGAATCTTACAAGACAATGATGTTTGACATGTAAAGATTGCAGATTGTTGGTAACCATCAACACTATACACTCTCTCAAAACTCTCCCCACCGCTTCACTCCAAAAATTCCAAAGCACCAAAGTGGAAAACATGACACATGGTAAGTAACTAGCGTACTTATGAGATTCACCACGTTGTTTTTCCTATAAGTTTGAATTTCATGGTTTGTATTAGTGTTAATATGAGCTTGGAGACACCAAAATGGTGATAAAAATATGCCTATTTTTTTACTCATATATTTTGATAGAGGATTATATTTGATAATTAGCTAGTACCATTAGAATAATATTGGAAAGAGCTACACATTTAGCCTAGGTTCAGTGAAAATAGTTGAGAGATTTGAGATATTTTCATGACAGAATGTTTGTGTGTCTTCTACTACATTTTCAGATCTAATGACCCCAAAATCCTTCTCAAATCCTTCTAAAGTGATATTTTCTACTGTAAAGATGCCTTTTAGTTGGATATTCCACTCTTGGTCCCACCAAAACATAAAGAAGAAGTTATACTAGATGTTGATCAATGAAGAAGTTATTATAGTGGTCCTATAGTTAAATAGTGATCTTTGCACTAAGTGGCAACTTAATCTATGATTATCTTCCTAATATCATAGATTCCTTCCCATATATTTTCATTTAATGTATTCTTAGGGATCATAAATCAAAATATCCACTCATTCCTTGTAAGTGAAGAAATCTAATCTGCTTTCAAATTCTTAAGGGTTATATGGATAAGGTTGTTTTAGACCATTCCTAAACCATGTTTCATTGATATTGGATCATCATGAAACCTTAGAAGATCTTGAGAATATGTTTCATGTTGTTTTGGTGTGAATCATTTCAATTCAACATCTTCTAAAGTATTTTGATCATGATAAAGGGGATAAAATTGAAGAGAGATATTCTTCAACATCTTTTGATCCTCTTGTTTCATCTTCCCTCTTCTATAAATGTAATTGTAGTCACAAAATCATGCACTTTAGACATTTATTTATCTCGGTCTCATACTACTATTTAGAAGGTTCTTGAGTGAAGAAAGTACTAATTAACCCCTATCCTTTTGGCCATATTGTTTATTTTATTTCATAATTTTTGACCTATTACACCCATATGCCCAACCATTTTCTGACATTCCACATTATTTTAGCCTCGGTTGGGGCACCCAAATTAGTACTGGGGTGCCCATGGGCACCCTGGTCCCACTTGGGGGTGCCCCAATCCTTTTACACTTTCTCGCCACTTTTTGGGCCTCTTCTAGCCATTTTTCATCTTTATCTTTCTTGTGGTTGGCCTTTTCAGTTAATTATGAAATTAGAGCAAGAGAACCCTATAAATATAAAGTTATGAGACCATAATGAGGGACCTAGCATCATCTAATACTATCACTCAATCTAGAGTTGCATCGGTCTATTGGATTGGCATCCACATAGCTCCATCATCAAGGAAAATCTATGACATCTCGCATCACACTTCATAGGGGAGGGATTATATTCTATTCCATGAAAACATTCTATTACATTTTATACATCTATCTATTTCTCGCTATTTCACAAAATGTGACTGGAACAAGAGCACCTAGGTCATGACAATCACACACTCACCGAACTAAATTTGGGTCTGAAATATAGTGCAACGCTCGCTAGTAAGCCCACTTTGTTATGGTAGCAGAGGTCATTCTAACCCATTCATTTACATCTTCATTTTTTAGGGTTTTAATACTCCCCTTTTGTTTTTTGTGGGTTATTTCTTCTTCTTGGAATATTTGGAGCATTTGACGTAGTACCGATAAATTAATGTGACAAGTAGTGAAGGTTATTAGTCATCTCTATGACCTATGAAGACCATATCCAAACCTTTTTCCTAGACCAGGGTGCCTATTCTACTTATCGAGTGTCCGTGGTGCCCCGGTCCTCTTCCAGTGCCCCAGGTCTAGATAAATACTCCAGCTCCATCCTTTTCGAGTCCCGACCTAGTCATTCATGCTTTCGATTTTCTATTCATCACTACAACACATCGACATGCTTCTATTATTCAAATAAGTTATTTTCTCTCTCTCTACACATTAGGGTTTAGTATTTCATTTTACATATTTTCTTAGATCATTAGCATACTATTTTCCACATTTCTTTACTTTAGTACAATTGTTCATATCTTAGATTAACTATTATATACTACCTAGTTTAGTCAATTTTAGTTAATCATTTTGGTGAACCCGATCCTCTTCACGCTTAGGATCCTCATTTTCCCTTTATCATGGGTCAAGTTTCTTTATCTGATTTACTTAGGAGATACCCTAATTTTCACGATTCTTTGCAAAAATACTTAGACACCAAGTACTATGATGACAATATGCCACCACATGAATTAAGTTCTATGCTTCATTGTCTATTTGTCGACCCTAGTCTTAATGATCCTCCATCTAATCAACCAATATTAGAATCAATTCAAGCCTTACATACATTATTTTAAGATAAATTTTCAGCCATGGAATCAGCCATTACATGCCTTAGATCTGAAATTCAATAGCTTTAGGATGTTTCTCAATCATATGTTTGTGTTCCTTCTACATCTTATATGTAATATATGTCCACTACATGTAATCTAGTTGAACCTCAAAATAGGTTATTTCCTAAGCCTCTTATGTTTAAGAAAAATACTATGTCACATGAAATTATTACTTAGCTCCTTAGTCATTGGTTGATCACCTTACCACCTAATCATTGTCATCCTCCTTATCGGATTACAAAATATCAAGGTCGTCCATATTGCAACTATCATAGAATTAATGGACATAATGAAAATGATTGTTATGCTATACAACGTAAGATCAAACATCTTGAGCATCAGGTTTTTATCTCCTTCAAGGCATGCCCATCTACAACTGCTACACCATGTTATGTGGCTACTAGTGAGTCTCCCTCTAATATTTCTATAGAAGTTCTAGATGCTTCTCTTATTCATTACATGCTTGATGTTGAAAATCACTCACATGTGCATAATGCTTCTTCTCCTAGTAAGAAAAATACTATAGTCCCATCCCATGATTATCCACTTACCGAGCATCATGCCACTATTTCTCCTGTACCTTCTTTGGATGGAAAAGCACCACCTAAGTAATCACCTATGGTATCCCCAAGTCAACAAAGTCAACCACCTATAAAAATTAGTTCACAAACCACTCCTACTAAGTCATCTACTACATTACCAACTAAACCTAAGCAGTCTCCCTTGAGACTCCATGCAACTTGGCCTCCTCTTAAATATAAGCTCTAACTGATTAATTTCATCCCAATAACTAATCCTTCCCCTAGTGTTTATAATATATCCTCACTTTCACCACCATCACATAGTTCTACTATAAAAAATTTGTTCAACAAGGTCCCACCGCGAGTGTAATTGATCTTTGGTAGGTGAATCTTGTCACTCTACCCTCCTGATGACACACTCATATTCTTATGGTTCTTATATGACTGTTGAGGGATATTTTACCATAAAGAACCTCGTTTCATCTTACATTACCATATTCCTCCATTACATCACCACCTATACATACACACATCTATAATACTTTAACACTCCTTACACATCATCAATTAAATGAAATATATAATGCTTCATCACCCTCTTTACATTTTGTAGTGATATACGCTTAGTGCTAAATCATCACTCCTCCGTTAATCTTATAGTGATATACGCTTAGGCTAAATCATCACTTCACATTTCATCTCATCATGGTATACGCTTAGGATATAAGATCAATGCACATCTCTTCTACATGTTGCATATCATCACCACTAAGCATATACACATTTATCACGTCACGCTAGACACGATACACACATTAATTGACCATATCTTGATGACGCACTCTTGTTTATGGTTCATTCTTGTCTCACTGAGGGAAAAAAAAAACCTCATTACATACATTTCCATCCACTCAGGGGTCACATGGCCTATCACTCCATTTTTCATTCCATCCATCCATCTAAAGTATGTTGCATATTATGGTTGTTTGTACTCTTTCTTACTTTTGTTGTTTATGATCACGTTATCACACATGCTAGTTTTATTTCTTGTATGTCATTTATCTATATCATACACACATGTGTGTTCACACCTTTTTCTAGTCATGATCATAGATACAGTCTCTTAAATGCAACATGGATTCTTGTATTCTACCCTTCCTACATTGGTTGTTGGGGCATCCACATTCATATCTTCTAGGTGTTATTGTTTCATTTTGTACTTAACACTTTACAAGACTTACTTATACATGCTTTTGGCATACTAGTTATCTCTCTAACATGCTATTCAAGTGCTTCATGTGTAGTATTTGTTATGCAAGGATATTTGTTTCCATACTTGTTTATTACATTATCTACTATTGTTTGTGGGACTTTCCCTATGTTTGGTGTGCACACTTGTTTGTTTTTTGTGGCTATGATGGCATTGCATGTCTTGTGATATCATGAGTGATGTCTCATGTTTACATCCAGATTTGGGTGAATTACTTGTATTATTGTGTGTTTAAATTAATTTTCTTGGTAGCTTACAATTTTTTTATGTAGCTTATACATTGTTTTCTACATGCATGTGTGTTTTCATTTGTCTTTGGATAGCCTTCTTGTTTGTGTGTGCCTTTTTTTTTACCAAGAACTTTCCAGGGTTATAGCATACATTTAGTTGGTCCTTTTTGGGGCCGTATATCTCCTATCGTGTACATCGCATGTGCCCCAAAAGGGGGGCATCATTTGGGGTTTTACATAATAACACAACACATTTACACTAGTTCAGTTCAGTGCACTTTCTGCCCTTGGCATTGTGGGTTACATACAGTGGGTGAGTTCAAACTAGTCTATGAACCCCATACACAATGGATTTTACACAACATGGTTTCTTTAAATTTTAGGAAACAGCTTATAGGCTTGGAGGTTATAGTGGGTGTGCCTATCTACACTACTTTAGCCAATGGTGTTAGATCACCCAAAAAACTAGGACAATACATAGATCTATACACACAATTCGGTGAAGTAGTTAGAGCTTGGAGGACATGGAGTATTTCCTCCTCACACTTCTTTATCCAGGGTGGCATGAGATCACCCAAAAAACTTGCAGTATAGGATATCCTTCTACACTTTGTCTCTCGACATGGATCAAGTACACATGTTCCATTTACCCTTATATTTACATTTATCATTTAAATTAGTGTATTTTACATACATGAATCTTTTACACTTACATACATACATATTTGAATACTTGATCATTTTATCCTTACATCTCTCGGTTGTATGAGAAATAATAAGTCAAATGGGGACAACAACAACAACAATGTCAATAAAAACATTATGTAGCATAACACATGTTTTACTAACCATGCAGTGTACAATATACACTGTGACATACACACACACATGTTCTACCCTAGCTTCACTCTCATCACTTTTTATTTGCAAATTTTTCATCTATAGTTTCCATGGTCCTCCATATTTTTATCATTACACGCTTTCTCTAGTCCTTTGGTATTTTTCTACTACACTCTTCATGGACATCGGTACAAATATCTATCTACTTTATGTCACCAAACTTTCGCTCACCAATATAAAGTGGGGAAAAATTTAGTCACAAAATCATGCACTTTAGACATTTATTTATCCCAGTCTCATACTACTATTTAGAAGGTTCTTGAGTGAAGAAAGTACTAATTAACCCCCATCATTTTGGCCATCTTGTTTATTTTATTTTGTAATTTGTGACCTATTACACTCATATGCCTAGCCATTTTCTAAAATTCCACATTATTTTATCCTCATATGGGGTGCCCACTTCAAGATCTTGGGCACCCATGGGCACCCCTGTCCCACCTAGGGCGCCCCCTGGTCCTTTTTCACTTTCCCGCCACTTTTTGGGCCTCTTCTAAACATTTTTCATCTTTATCATTTTTGTGGTTGGCCTTTTCAGTTTAATTACGAAATTAGAGAAACAGAAAATTATAAATATAAAGTTACGAGACCACAATGAGGGACCTAACATCATCTCCTACTATCACTCCATCTATAGTTGCATCCAAATATTGCATTAACATCCACATAGCTCCATCATCAAGGCACAAGATAGGACATCTGCATCATACTTCATAAGGGGGAGATTCTATTCTATTCCATGCACACATTCTATTACATTTTCTACATTTATTTATTGCTCACTATTTCACAAAGTGTGACTAGCATAAGAACACCTAGAGAATGACATGCACACATTCACCGTAACTACATTCGGTTCTGAAATGTACTGCAACGCTCGCTTAGTAATCCCATTGTTGTGGTAGCTAAGGTCACCCAATCCATTCATTTACATATTTATTTTTGTAGGGTTTTGATACTCCCTTTGGTCTTTTGCAGTTATTTATTTTGGAATATTTTGAGCATTTGGCGTAGTAAAAAGAAATTAATGTGACAAGTAGCGAAGGTTGTCACCATCTCCAGGACCTATCAAGACCAGCTCCAGACCTTTTCCTAGACCAGGGTGCCTATTTTTCTTACCGTGAGTGCCTATGGGTGCCCCAATCATCTTCTAGGTACCTCCGTCCGAGATAAATCCTCTAGTTCCATCCTTTTCGAGTCCCGACATAGTCAATCCCACTTTCTAATTTTCTTTTCATTACTATGACACAATCGGGTTTAGTATTTAATTTTACATATTTTCCTAGATCATTAGCATACTATTTTTGGCATTTATGTACTTTAGTACAACTTTTCATTGCTTAGATTAACTATTATATACTACCTATTTTAGTCAATTTTAGTTAATCAAGATTCAAACACTATTATAAAAAGAATCCTCTCATGAATGTAATGAATCTACCTAATTGGGTATCGTAGTATTTTAAGTTCCTCTCCCATTTTTGTTTGAGATTTTTAGATGAAATAACCCCTTGATTTATGTTGTTATTAAACTATGTATATTTCTAGATTTTAATACATTCATAGTTGTGGTTCATATCTAACCTCTATGTTTATGTTAGTTTTCTCTTACCTCTTTATCATGTGGCTCATATTTGTCCTCTACCTTTATGTTAATTTTTCCTTACCTCTCTATTATATGTATGGTTTATTATGTGTGGCATTTTCAAGGTTTTGATTCAAAATGGAGTTGTGTTTTATATTCTCACTTTTTGAACTCATCCAGGAGAGTAATCCCTTTTATTTTGGTACATCACCAATTATGTTTACTATCATGTTTCCTTCTTCCCCCTTTCCTTGTAATTATTAGCTAGTTGTAGATTAGTGGTAGCATTAGAGTGGATAGGAAAGGAAGTTGGCATTCTCCAGAGGTCTATCCCAAGGATCTAAGGTCCCACGCCTTGGGGAAATTCCATTTGTTGATGTTAAGATAACCAAGCTCTTCAACTTGGTAAATATTAACAATGGTGCATATCTCATGAAACCCACAATAATATCTAGGAATTTCAATATGTTTTGAAAAGCTTAAGTTGAAGTTGTAATAGATGATGTAATTTTTTCTAGAAATTTTATGTTCTACCCAATTGATCATATACTATGATTGAAATGTAAAATAGAATTTTGTATTTAAACTTATATAATTCACCAAGGTGATAAGAAAAAGGAATTAAATTTTTTTCCTTAATTTAGATAAAAATTTAGTAGTAAGTATTTTTAGAATGTTATTATTTATTTGATATATGTTTTCCTTTATAATTTGATGTGCCTTTATTCTGATATTTTTATTTGACTATATTAACTATTAATTGTTTATGTAGACACAAAATTTGGGTCACACTCCCTTTACCCCACATGTATATTAATTTAATTCCCTATAATTAAATTAATGTCCATTCTCACAATATTCATACCTTAATTAAATTAATTTCCACCTCACCCCACCACATCACCTAAACACCTCATCATAGACCTATTCTTAGCATGTTTCCTTTTAACTAGGACTCAATCTCCACTTACCATAACTATTATTCTAACCCTAACACTAAATGTCTATTATTTATCCAACAACATGCCCACTTACCTATGCAAAAATGCCATTTTGGATCCGCAACAACAGATAGAAATGGCAAAAAGATAGCCAAGATCTGCTATTTTTGGAAACCTAGGATATCTCACCTTAACCGACACCAGTCAACCCAAAACCAACGCTGGTCACCCTAAACCATCATTGGTTACCATATATTCACTTTGGTAACCTTGTTCTAGAGGTTAGAAGAATTATTCGAGTTTGAGAAGAGAGATCTACATTCAAGCACGGACTAGTGCACTCTTGCACATCTAGACATCCTGAACCAACACCAAGACTGATATGAAGGTTAATAATTCACGGTAATGTTCTGGGAAGCACTTTCGCAAAGACTCACCAAACCGGCTTTCATAGATCAACCATCACCCTCATCCAACCACCAGTCTGCAAATGAAAGTAAGTGCATTTGCATCTGCATCTTTCCATACTTATTTAGATCAGTTTCTTTATATCTATTTGAGAGTCCTAGTCTCCTTTGCATCTCATCACCTCCCACCTTCTTGTCAATCCCTCCTCCTAACCACCTACAACCTCCCAACTCTCTAGACCTAACTCTAGACATCTTTGAGAATTCTCGTGTCTTTGAAAACCTAATGCTCATTCTTCCATTCTCTCAGTGCAATCATAAAGAATATTAAAAACCAAGTTTTATTGAGTTTCTACTGTCACTCTTCCCCTACCGACGCCTTGATTAACCCAAACCATCATCGGTTTCCTCTCAATCGGAATTGGTCATATCGATCGACGCGTCGGTCTCATATATGGCAATTCTACTTATAACCACAACCTCATACGACTCACCCAAACAAACCAAACCACCCAAAACTTGATCTTGACATGTCTTGGTCACCTTGGCTACCTGCCCCACCTCTAGATATGATCATAACCTTATCTATTAGATTAAATTTTCTTATTGTATTTGAATGAGATACCTAAATCATATCAACTACATTAGGATGTTGTTTATTTACATTATTTCTTGCATTGAATTGTATTAAATAGTGGATTTACACCATCTAGGAAGTATCACACTTCCTAGATCTAGCACACGCTAGGTAGTCCACTGACATATATTGTTTAATATTTCTCTTATGGTCTTGTTTTGCATTCATAGGTAGTTCCTCCTAGCAAAAAGGAAGTTCTCGTAATCAGCATTGGATTGGGAAATCAGAACATGTGCACTCTACCTTCCACCTTCATTCATACGTATTCCTCCACACACTACACTATTTTATTATCTCATATGTACATAACTTATTGGTAAAACATTTTGGCACGTCCGGTGATACCCTCATTTGTGGGTTTCTTTCTATTCATATAGGTTACATCTTGTGGGTTTCCTTTCTAAATTTTTATTCACTAAGCATTCTTCTTTGGTAATATGCTCCTTCTTTCTAATTTCTCTAAATGAAACATTTCTTTTGGTGAATTTAAAAATAATCATTCTTCTTTCTTTCTGCATTAGTGAAAATGATCCTCTCTCCTATTCATCATTTGCTACATCGAATATAACTATCGATTTGGGTTATAAAATTTGTTGAATTTCATCCTTGTATGCTGCATTATTAGCTCACATTTAAAATTGAGTTCAACCTATACGCTGGAAGTCATGCCCAGCTGATGGTTGACACAATTGAAGCATATAAAGAACATTTCTTTCTTCTCTCTCTTTTCCAAACTGCACAAATATGAATTTACAGATCTTCTTAAACAACACCTTACCTGGAATAATTTGTCAATGATCACACAATCGAGGATTGGTAGTGGGTGCCCAAATTGGTTTCTCTCTGTCTAGTCATTATCTCATAGAAAGTACTACCCCGCTAAAAAAACCTTAAACCTCACCTTTACATTACCTCTTCATAGGATGCCTTCCCAACCAAAAAAATATGTTCTAAGTTCATAAGTCAGTCTCAAATAACATAAGCTAAAGTAACATAAAATCCACTTGTAGGATTACATGTTTTTCTTAGCTTTCTTCCTGAATTGTGTTTTGAGTTACGAGTATTACGTTTCTTCATTTTCTTCTTCCTTTCACACTTCCCATCATAGTTGGAGTATTCTGACTATTTCTGAGTATGTCAGCCTCATGTCTTTTGGGTTGTTTCTCCATTTTATTTAATTCACAAAATCCATTTTTCTTCACTTCTTCAAATTTCACAATAACCAAAGTGTTGGTCTAGTGACTATCATTGATTCTCATCTGACCATCGTCGGTTTACCTGACTAGTGTTGATTACCAAATCTCTTTGTTATTTTACCCAAAAAGTCTTTCATCACATTTTGTTTTCTATTTGAATTCATTTGGACATCATCATATTCCCAACATTATGATATCACTATCAAGTATAGTTTCCCCATTTCATTTTTCATCAGTTCTGCTTCATTTGCTCAAATTGTCATTTTCCCATAGTAATTAGTATCGGTTACTATAACCATCATCGGTCCCCTCAACCATCATTTTTCATCTTAATCAACGTCATTTTCCCCTTTTTACTCTTAATTGAAACATTGACTAAGTATACCTACCAAGATTCTGCTCTTTCCCATTCATGTTACTTTTTGTTTCATCTACAGAATATAGTTTCACTAGGTCAATGCTAATTCACATGGTGTTGAAATCACAACTAAGCCAACACCCTTATATTTCATGTTAGTCTTCAAACACTCCAATCAAGCCCATCACCATCTTCCATTCTATCACCTATGGATCTAACTCATCCTATCACCATTTCTACTAGCGATGAGGAGTTCACAAGACTCCTTAATCAGAATCCCGTGGCCTTACAATACTATCTTGCCCACTCATCTACCCAAGAATCCTCAGGACAACTAGTATATGACATGCATGTATCTATTCCTCCTACCCTCTCCCCACTTCTATGTTAGCTACCACTAGCTTGGTGCTACCCTCATCCACATTACCCCCTGTGGTCTCTCAGTTAGGTCCCACCTCTACCATAACTACTGCCCCAACGATGTCTATTACACCCGTGGTGTCAACTGTTCCTTCACCAACCACCTTGAACATGGCCCCATCTGCCCCCTTTTCCTCGTATATACCAATTGCATCATAACCACCTCTAGTGTTGGCAACCCACACCCTGTTCCAAAACCTAGTTCTTTCCATTTGTCATTCACTACCACCCATTACCATGAGAGCCATTGTGACCACTCCACCTATTTACACACATCACTAAGCAACCCCCAATCTCATCTATCACTTATTTAGGGTATATTCCTCCTGTATCTATCCCCCTTCAAAGTTTTCATATTCAAAACCCCGTGTACACATCATACACCCATCATCAACCTCCCTTTACTCGCAAGAGGCATCCATTCCTCACAACCCACAAATGAACTCATTAGAATGATGATGGAAAAGATGCGACATTAGAAACATCGCTTTAAGCTCTCGTAACTTCTTAACCTTTGAAAAAATTTGTAATGAGCATATTCATCCCTCCATTCCTATTCTCCCATACCATGTGTATTGGTAAATGCCCAAGTTCAACCATTTTAACAAAAGAGGACCCAAAATAGCATTTGCGGTCATTCAAACATGGGTGCTACCTAATTTCCCATGATGATGCTTTACTCTTACGAACATTCCCATGTCCCTAACAGGACCCGCCTTAGATTGGTACAGTAGTTTACCTATAAATTCCATCTACTCCTTTAACCAAGTGGCTCAAGAATTATTGGACCACTTATCAATTAATTTTGTCAAAAATTCACCTTGACTGATCTCTATTGGACATGACAATATGACGACGAATGTATCATAGATTTCATTGCTCGCTAGTGAAGTCTTATCAACTAATTAACGTTCCAATTGCCTCAAGCTAAACTTATTGAGTTGTTTACTAGAGATTGTGCTAGACACATCTTGCTAACTCTGTAGGAAAAACCTTCCATACCTTTGGTGAAGCATTAACCATGGCAAGAAGGCTATAAATTTGTGCCATTGAAGAAAAAGAAAATCCAATTACGAAAAATAAGGCCCCATTCAAATCAAATTATTCTTCTTCATCTTCAAAGCCCCAAAATAATTATTCAAAAGCTAAAGGATCTCGCCAATGTGGTAGTTTTCAAAGCTGGTCCATCTCATCCCTCTAATCATGCCAAACCTTCCTCCTATCTTTCCCCTATTTAGAATTTTCATTTTTGGCAGAACAATAGAAGTATACTTCAATTAGAGAGCCATATTCTTCATTCTTGGAAAAGATTCCAAAATATGGAGCCATTACACTTCCCCCATAAAACCTCATACTAGTTTTGATCCCACTCGTCCTATGCCTGCATGGTATAAGGAACATGACTTTGCTGTAATTATCATCACGTCAAAGGCCATAGTGACGGTAATTGCATAAATTTTAATAACATTTTCCATGATATGATAGATAATGGGGATCTCGTCATGGACAATCCAAATGTGCTTTGCAAATCAAAATTTTCACATCTTTAAGAATTCATTCCCTAACCATAAACCATCATTTAATAAAAATAGTGAACCTTCAATAAGCGACAACAATGTCCATGAAGTCCACACAATTTTTAATATCATATTGGTCGTTCCTCAAATTCGACCTATTTCACCTATTGAGGAAATTCTGGCACAAGCTCATCTACCCATAGAGGAACATACCTCTTCCACTCCTTCACTCGTAGAGGAGTCCCCTTCATCTCCCCTGCACTCATGGAGGAATCCATGATTTCTACTGATGCCATTTAACCATCTACCTCGCAACCTACTAAATAGTAAACAATATTAACTTTCCCACCTATAGGAGAATCATCATTGCCTTCTCCTCCACCAAAGGAAAAGTCTATCTCACCCCACGTACACTCTCTCCTACCCATGGGAGATTCTTCAGACATGCCACTACCTATTGGGGATAATTCTCCCTTAGTATCCTAGGATCCCATTGACCTGATCTCGACTCTTTTACCCACAGAGTCCGAGGCTAGCCAATTCCCTGTCTCACAGACATATTTTACAGGGATTGCCACCAAACCAACTACATCTCCTCTTACAATAGTCCCATTTTCATGGTTGGCCGATCGCTTGGATTACGTTGATAATTCCATGCTCTTAGTATTTCTTCACTCCCATTTTTGACTTAAATGCAAATGTTTCCTAAAGATACTTCCTTAATCTATACAAAGGTATTTCCAACAACTAGATCGACCCTGACCATGCTTGCCAAAATGGATTCTTATTCATAACCTCTACCTACATCCAAACCTTTACCCATGACTAAAACCATTCTAATTCCTAATAACCCACCCACACCTATATCTTTTTCCATATCTAGACCCATCAATACCTTGGGTGTCATGTTGATGTCAAGCCTTACCCATCCACATGTCAAATTGGATTTAGCCATGTCTTCCAAAACCCACACCAAAATTATTCCTCCACCTAAAAGGAAGACCCAACCCTCTAGGTCACATATGCCAGTCTCACCTACCACACCTTTGTCACCTTCACCCCTTCCATCCATCCTAGGGAATTTTCCATCAACCCCGCCAAACAATATCCCCGTCTCCAAGGCAACTCAAAATCTAAGAAACCTACTTCTTCATCATGATCCTTTGTTACACCTCATTTTCCTACATGAAAATCTCCTCACCTCACCTGTACACTTCTTACCACCTATACCTCCATTAGTTACTATAACCCCAAATTTTCCTATACGAATTCAACCCATATCGTCCACCCAAACCTCTACCAACCACTTCCACCGCAACTCTATTTTCCCCATGCGTAACCCTTCCTCTTCCACCATCTAATTTCTCTTCTATATCATGTACTCCTATGTCACCTTTACCCAAGAAGGTGGAACCCAAATACAGAACCCACTACCCTCCAATAAGATAGTTAAACCAACACAACCTTCCATTTCTAGCTCTTCTACCAAACCTTTACTCAAGCGAGATGCCATCAAAACCTAATACTATACCACTTACCAAACCAAAGGGTCTAACCCATTCCTCCTCCTATAATTCATTTTCCTCATAATCATCTAAACCATTACCCACTCCACACTCAATTCCCATTGTGATCCATTGGCGGGGTCCTACGCCAACATTCTATCCAACATCTTAGAGACCTCAATCATGATATTACCGCCACTTCGACCTTACGACCCCCTCAAACCCAAACAAAAAGGGTTTTATGAAACTAAAATTTGTGCCTCCCATCATGTGTCAAAATATGATTTAGAAGGTTGTAAGGATCTCAAAACTGTTCTTCTACAATTATGTTTTCCCATAACAATTTTGATGATAATGAACTTCTTGATGAGGACCATGTTCTACCTTCGCCTGTCACCACACATCATCTTACCTTATTTCTTAAATGACCTACATCTCCACCCCCACAACCATTTTGTCCACCTCCAAATTTGAGATCAACATGGTACATATAAGAGAGTTGGTCAAACCACCGCCAATATGCCAAAGTGCCCTACTCAATTCACAAGGCTCCTCCCCCGTTAGGTTATTTCCCATCATGCCGTTACACTAATCATGAATCACCTTCTCCATCTACCACCTTCCCTCAGATTAACATGGTCCAAGTTTCCACCCATGCTTAGAAGGTCAAAAGGAAAAGAAAAAGCAACTAGCCCATCAACCAATCCCATACCCAATATACCATCTCGCACTCCACACCCAAAATCACCATTCAAGTACCCATATACCCTATATCTAACGAGGTCACCCATCATATAATGATAAAAAATTACACCAATCCCCTCTAAAAATTTATTTTTATGATTTCATCCAAAATTTTGAATCTCATAGAAAACCCTTATGGAAGTTTTGCAATCCAACGAAAGTTTTACCTAAAACCCCACACAAGTAGCCTCCATTATCACTCCTCACCACATGAAATCACTTACTAAATAATATCCTTCTTCTACCCCCATGCACACTCATAAATTTTGCTCCCTCAATTTCTCTCGATGAGGAGATCTGTACTTCTCTAGTCGATGACCCTAATCCCCACTTTTCATCTCTCGTCTATATCGATAACGTATGTGTACGACACATTATGATAAATCTTGGTGCTAGCATCAACATCATCTCATCCCACACATACAATCAAATGCATATCCCTTCAAATTGTATGTATAATAACCCAATTATGCCGTGCTCCTTCAATGATGCCATCACCTCAACCCTAGGCACCATTATTCTTCATGTTCACATAGGCCCTCGCACTATCTCTCGAATTATTATATGTTTTAGAGGGGAGTTCCAGTATAACCTATTTCTTGGATGACCTTAGATTCACATCATGGGTTGTGCTCATTTAACTTTACACCGTTGTGTAAAATTTGAACATGAAGGGCATAACTATACTATCCCAAATGTGACCCCGTCACCATTAAAAATTTGTAACATGTTGTATTGATCTAATGATATCCTTGTACCGCTTAAGGAATCTACCACTACCCCCACTTCTCCTTCACCCATCCCATCCACCAATGCTTCCGCCACCTCTCCCACACCTAACTCTTCCATTCCTACTACTATTGGAACGCCTATAGCTGGCCCATCTACTTTCCAACCAACTAATTCCCCCTATCCAATCACCTAGTAATTCATCTATCCCTACTACCCACATATCTACTACCAATCCCTTAGAAGGTTTTTTTCAATGCCTCGGTCTAGGGAGTACAACCTCTATAATATCAACAGATTCCTCACCCCGTAAGAGTATGGAAACTTGCACCACCTTTGTTGTGACTATCACATAAGAGAGGTTTTCCCTTATGGTCCTCTTGCACTAACTTAACATGACCATTTTCATCTGACCTCCAATCTCTCACTAATCGCCGCTTTGCCCACACTTTCCTTCATTGTTGCACATGGAAAGGCTTTGGATTCAGTTTTTACAAACAAGGTCATCATACCGTCATCCCATGTACCACCTGTAAACACAAAGATCACAGTGGCATTGGCTTTGCCACACCATCTTCCAAGAAGTCCCACATCGACCTCATTGAGGAAAAATAACATTCTCCACCCCATTCACCAACATCACCACCTTCACCCATGAAGTCCATAGATCCCGAATCTATTCCTCCTAATTTTTTTTTTTGTGAACACGATTTCCCTAGGACCTCTAACTTATCAACATGATGGTGAGGCTCCTTCTTCTTTTCCCTTCCTATATCCTGACATGATCGATGATGATACACCTTCTATTAACATCGTTTCAATGTCAAGATGATGAGTCTATCCTCACCTACCTTGGTGCGGAAGATTCTTATATTCACCAATCGTTGCCTTCTAAGACGCAAACCATGTTAAATGAATCAACTATCGAAATCAACATTAACACTTAGGACGACCCACACAAGTTAAAGATAGGTCAAGATTTAGATGTTGCTGAATAATGAAACTTTTACTTCTTTCATTTGGGACCATAAAAACACTTTCACTTGGTCCTATGCTGATATGCCTAGTATCGACCCAAACATTGTGGTCCACAATATCGTAACCATTCCTGACGCTAAACCCATAAAACAAGTGCTACGGAAAATATATCCTCACATTTCCTTCTTGTCAAAGAAGAACTTTAGTGCCTTCTCTTAGTTTCCTCCATCCTACCCATTGACTATCCCCAATATTTGTCTAATATCATCCCTATCACAAAAGTGACAAGGGGACTATGCATTAACATAGATTTCCGCAACCTTAACTTAGCTTGCCCCAAAGATGACTTTCCTCTACCGGACATTGACCAACTATTTGATATCACCACCACCATGAGATGCTCTTACTCATGGATGGTTTCTTGGGTTATAACCAAATATTACTTGCTCGAGAGTATAAAAAATACTTCCTTCATCACTTCTTGTGGGGCCTTATTTTATCGAGTCATGCCTTTTGGCCTTAAAATTCTAGTGCTACATATAAGCGGGATATGAATTATATCTTCTCAGACATAATGCATCACATATTAGAAGATTAGGTAGATGATCTTCTTGCCAAATTCAAACATCAGGCCGAACACCTTACAGTCCTTAAGGTCATCTTTGACCGCATCATCAAGTATTGTGTTCACCTTCAACCTAAGAAGTGTTTCTTTGTGGTGCTCTCAAGAAAGCTCCTTGGTTTCAACATTTATTTGCATGGCATAGAATTCAATACTGCTAAACTAAAGGTTATTCTCAAATGCCTCCACCTACTAATCTCTGTCAACTTTGAAGTTTGTAAGGTAAGTTACAATCTATTCATCAGTTTATTTCACAACTTTTTGACCGTTGTTAACCATTTCATCATCTCCTTAAAAAGGACATCTCCTTCAAATGGGATGATGAATGCCACAAATCCTTTGACGCCTTAAAGCAATACCTTCTTCAACCATCGATGCTCATTCCCCCTAAAGATGACCAACCCTTTTACCTATACATTTCTGCTACTGATCATTCCTTAGGTGCCATGCTCGCTCATCATGATGAGAAACACAGGAACAAGTGGTTTAGTACATAATCCGTACCCTTTTGGACTACAAAACCAGATACACCCATGCTGAAAAAATTCTCTTAGCCTTATTTTTTGTCACCAAAAACTTTTTCATCACTAACATTGATCCCTTACATTACATGTACGCCAAACCCTACTAGCATTAATGTGTTGCATGTTGGCTCATGCTTCTTGCAGACCTTGACCTCGAATTCATCCACCAAAAATCTATCAAGGGCCAAACCATCACTAACCAACTAGAAGATGCACCTCTTTTTGGAGATCAACCCTCTAACTTTGATTTTCTAGATGAATCCATTGTTACCCTCTCTTTGGATGATACCACTTACCAGATGACCTTATTCTTTAATGGTTCTAAATGTCAACGTGAAGGAAGTGCAGGTGTTATTCTCATTCCTCTTAATGGTGAACCTATGTATTTATCTTTCAAACTATATTTTTTATTATACTAACAACATCATTGAATATAAAGCACTCGTATTAGTCCTTTAAACCACCATCACCTTAGATGTTAAATTCATTAATATATTTGGTGATTCACAATTAGTTGTAAACCAAGTCAATGGTACATACCACTCGTCATAACTAATTACTCCAAAAGTACAAAAATCATGTAGACATACTTCACTACCTTCGAACATTATGAACTTCAAATCACCCCATGTTCTACTAATAAATTTATAGATACCATGGCCTTCCCCGGCTTCTCGGATACCCACTTCATCATCTCGACTCAAAAATATTTGTCACAATACAAAGGTTGCAATTATGGACACCAAAATCAGGTCACACTCCCCTTAGCCCCTTGTTAATTAATCAACTTAAACACACTTACCTAACCATGGCCCCTTTCACCCCACACTAATATTAATTTAATTCATTTAATTAAATTAATCTCTATCCTCATCATAGCTATTATTTAATTATCCTAATTACCTAATACCCACCCCTCCACATCACCAAGACACCTCACCTAGCCACCTCACCCTAAGCCTATTCTTAGTATGTTCCCATAACTAACTAAGACCTAACCAACACCCTAAAAATCAATGCCTACACCTCATTCCCGCAGACACAAATGGCAACTTCCACTCTTGTCTAGAGGAATAGAGAGATCTGGCAGTAGTTACAGCCATGATCTCCTATTTTTAGTTAACTTAGGAATCCCACCTTAACCGACGCCGATCACCCCTAAACCGATACCGATCAGACCGTAACCACTGTCAGTCATCCTTAATTCCCTAGGGCAACCTCACTCTCGAGGTTGGTAGTTTAGAGAACACAGTATGCATGCACACTAGGAGATCAAGCATTTTCTTTCACACAGATATCCAACACTCACTAAGTAATCATCCAACAACCATCTAACACTCATTCTGGCATAGAGCTGATCCAGTCTAGCAAGAAGGAGAGCATAGGAAGCCCATGCAAGAGCTCCCCAATGCTTGGTGATTCCTCCACAGCATCCAACCACTCATCATCATCTCCATTCTTCATTCACAAGTGTTCAGGCCTAGATTCCAAGTAAGTAGAACCTCTGCTCATCTCATTCACTTCATTAGTTCCAGTATTTTCATCTTTCTCTATTGTTATTTGCTCCCACAACCACTTACCTATCTCCTTTGGTAGCATTCCCTCCATACCCCCATCAAACCCTCACAAAACCCCATCTAAACAACCTGATTCCTCATTCCGATCAACCAAGCTCCTTTGTGCAACCAAAAAGAAGACCTAAAACTTGTTCTGTGATATTCCCAGTATCCCATAGTAATCGGCATTGGTTCTTCCTAACCATCATCGGTTAGCCCACAGTACATTGGCCTTATGCCACCATTTTCCCAACCCAACCCATAGCTCATCCTAGCTCTATCCAAACCCCATTAGATCTACCGACTAGCCTGATATCCCACCTAGACCTCATAAATATCCCACTCAACTCCTTATCAACTTGAAAAACCTCCTCCAAAACTTTGTTCTTGACCCTTTGTCATTTTTTCAATGACCGGCATCAGTCAAACTTAATCGTCATTGGTCACCCCTAGACCGACATCAGTCTCTATATCCACCAATACAACTCAGAACAACAACCTACCTACTTGATCCTGAGTTACCCATAATTTCTTTTGACCTTTTCCACTTCTCCGCCGGTAACTACGTAAGCCCATAACCATTTACCCGACCCCGGATCTTGTTTTAACTTAGCCTCGTTGAATTAGATCTTTCTTATTGTGTTTTACATGAGATGCCTAAATTGTATAGATTATAGTTGTAACATCCACTTTTTGTCACTTCGTCATTAGATTTTATTTATTTTTTAAAAATAAATTTATGCACCTGATTTAAATACCCATATATTTAAATCTACATAAACCTTAAAGTAATCCATTTCGATAACTATCATGAACCATATGCACTGTGTATGAGAGAATGTTGAACTTACTCATTCTCCCTCAATGCTCTATATGAGCCATACATAAAATTTATCCCTTGGTTCCCCTTTAATAGGATATGATATATAAGTGAAAACCCCTAAGTGTGTACCGGATTCCACCTATGAAAACCACAGAATCTCACAGCTTAGATAATGGTGAAATATTGATAGTGTAATTAGTAGCTTACACTACTTTACGCAAAGTTTCTGAGTCATGTATGCCATGCTCGATTCTATGATGACACACTCACCATTGGAATCTTTTCATCTCACCTTATTCACTTGTTCAGTTATATGGATTCACAAATGTTAATGTTGTAAACAGCTACAAGCCTTGAATGAGGTACAAACCAATTTAACCTACACAAAGACGTACCTCTATGTCATCCTGTGATGCCTATGGGAAAGAAAGTGTTCTCATAACAATTCACCTTGTTACTCACCCACATATCTTCCCGTAGCCATCATAGGTTGATATAAGGGTGCGTACCAGAGGTCCAATCTGTCTTGTATAACTCTATCAAGGTTTGTACTTAGGAAAACACCATACTATAATCCAGTCTCTTGATGAGACAACTCATTATAGATGCTAAATGGCAGTATCCTAATGGTGACAATCATCACCATAGGGATACAACTGTGTAGTATATGTAGTGAGTTCACCCACCTAGAATCCTATATTGGTGCATGGTGTTTAATTTTTTCAAGGTAATCATTATAGAACAACCTAGGACTTACAACACCTTCTCCACGAATGGGTCATACCTAAGGTCCGATTGAGTTTATCCCAGACCCCCAATCTCTATACATTTTAATTACCTTTCAATATCTCATACCCATGTTAACCATTGATAGAAACAATACTATCAATGTCTATGACCATTATTACAGTTTCAAAAATTGTCCTGCATTTAACATATAGGCTCATGTTCCTTATTTCATATTCTAGGGATATGTACTTATATGAAGCTAAGTATTTAGGTATGATTCATTCCTTGAATTAAGTGCCATAGGCTATCAATGCCAACTGTCCTTTCAGTTTAAGCACATCACTTTACTTAATTGCAGCTCAGTAAAGAGTGTTCATTTATTTTACTATCTCCAACAAGTAAGATATATATGGGGTATCCTATATGATAGATTTTATGAACCACTTACCCATTTATCTTTCCCTGTCATATCCTTTTAAAATATCACTCTCTAATTCTCTTTAGAGATAATTACAGATGCTAGGGATGAGATTCAAATGCTATGTTCTTTTAACTTAGTAAGCATGTTCCCATCTTACTTCCAATCCGACATGCTTATGTGCTCATAAAGATGCATCATGGAACAACCCTTAATTAAAAACATTCCATCTCTTTGAGAAAAATATTTCATAACACAATTTATCACAATTATGCAATTCCCAAAAAGTGAAACCATAATCAATATATAGTCATGTAAGATTACCATAAGCCCGTCCTATTGTAGCTTATGTGTATCATCCTAGTATAGGACTTAGAGTTGATTTCACTTAGAAATCAATATTAAATTATTATATCTTTGATAAGATTTAGTATAACCTGAGTTTATAAAACAACCATAGCATTATACCTGATTATCATAACCTTTCCATGGTTTCATGATAATCCAACTGCTTTCTTAGTAGCGGTCATTAAGATTAGACAATCTTACTTCTAGATATCTTTTGTTGGTTGTGTACATTCTATACAAAACCTTTGGATAAATTAACACAACTTTACAAGTAGGTTGAATTACACTTTATAATGAGGTAGTTATCCATTAGCAACCTCAACTATTTCCAAGTATGCTTAACATATAATTACTTAGAATAATATATTTTTAGGCAACGTTCCTCCAATAGTCCCTTATATGATCCTTAGAATCTCACACATAAGATGTGTATAGTACTTACTACATGATTGATACTAATGATTAATACAATAGTATTGTAGATGTTGATTTCTTAACTTGATAGATTTATGACTCATAACTCATCAATCAACAATCAATCACTTACAAAACTATATATATATAATTAGGAAATCTGTCTTAATTACATTTATGAGATAAATACAACTCATGCCTTTAAGCATGAACAAAATATTTCTTTTAAATGAATAAAATAGTTATATTCAGTAGCAAAGCCTTTCCTCGTTTTCCAAGAAGATGTATTTAATTTAAGAACATTCAAGTCAGTCATATCTTTATACTTTCCTCGATCAAAATAATATACAAAACTAAATACTTCACCCTTCCTTCTTTGCATTTATCTGCAAAATTGTTAGCACGAGTCAATTCACAAGAACTGAGCATGATAAGCACTAACTCACCATAATGACATACTCTACTTAATTATTTCATAGAAATAACCCATATTATTTTTATGAATCAATATTACAAAGCTTAAGTAGATAAACAATTCTTTCTATAACATGACAGAAACAAGCAAATTTAATGAACCATGGAAGAAATCAATTTCAGATTTACTTTTCCATACAACTACTTCAGTCACTCAGAAACAGTCATACAATTCATAAGATACATGAGAATTATAAGTATTCAAAGACTACCATATAAGAGTATCAAGATTTCACTCATGCAATCCCATACTTGCATGCCTGAAATCATTTTACTCAACAATTAAGTAACCATATAAATATCAAGAACACATTCAAGCAATCTCTCAAATCTTCACAATAGATCTAACGAGGATTTCATACACCCATAAGGACTACTAATGGTTTAGGAAATAATACCAAAACATCAAGAGTATTTGGTTAACAAAATATGATATTAGAGCATTTAACCTCAAGGATAATAGAGAGAGAACATTCATGGCATCCTGCCATATAGCAATCAGGTATAACTTGAGTAACATGCTACATATTTAATACTTACCTCAACTTAAGCACTTATTGAACATTCTAAGACTAGAAAAGAGTACACAATTCCCTTCTTCGATATGTTTCAACATATCAAGACCTAATAAACACTAAAGTCTTTAAAATTCTAGGAAGAGAGTAGGTACCATGTGTTGACGAGATAAGATAATTGTTACTTAACCCAAAAAGTTCATCTAAACATTTAATATCCCATGAGTTTTCTCAACATGAATTGTAACTTCTAGCAACCCACTTTTTCTCGGTAAGTCAAGACTTCACATGAATATAAAAATGATCTCCTAACCCATTCTACTGAACAAGGTTAGATCATACTAAACTAAATTCATGACACAACTAGGAAAGGTCAATAAGGAACTTTCAAAATGTCAAGGAAACCCCATAATTAATAAATGAAACCGAGTACAGTTTTCTATAAGAGGAAGAGTCACTTCTAGGTTTGCTGAGATACCACATAATTCAAATCAAAATCATTACACCCGGAGAGGATCTGTCACATCTCACAGACTCAGTTAAAGGATGAATCCAATTATCATCTATTATAAGAGTAGGAGTATATAACTTACCATTTTGTCCCATAATGGGTTACCATACAAAATCGATGCCTCCAGTTTCTTAATAGAACACATAGTATGACAATGTGATCAACAAACTTGTACCATGTTAATTACTACAGAGGGGTAATACCACCAAAATTTACAACCCTGAAGCCAAGAGACTTCCTATTTTGGGACAACTTTAATCCCCAGCCCTACTTAATGACTCAATTTCCAACATTTAGAACATAAACCCAGCAAGCACAGATAAGAGCGTAAGGGTCAAGAAATCAAACTCTACTATCATTACCAGCTCATATGTTGAGATGAGGCATGCTCAATAAAAGGAACTGTTTAACACCTTTTCAACCGTAAAATCTAATGCATAAACTTCTAGAAGATCAGCTCACTTTTTAGGATGGTTTCCTAATGGTCAACAATGAACTGCATCTCTTACAAGAGGAAGGAGATTCTTAGTCAAAGTCGACATCACTTTCAAACTCAACAAATAATTGCAAGAAGAACCAAGCTTTAGTAATAATAGTGAATAAATTAGCCCACTAAGTATCATACAAGGTTTTACAGGAGAATGTCCATCCTCCATTATAGAGGCTAAGATGGAACATAAGTGACGATATTTTAACAAGTTGGACTTAACCATCATAGTAATCAAATCTCAATATAACCTTTCGCAACCATCTTTAAACCCCGAAGGAGTCGGAATAGTTCCAGAGTTATTAATAGGAGATCAACATGAAATAATAGAATGAAGTACTGAACTTATACAATCTTAAATTGCAAACAAGATAGAACCATTAACTATTAGGAAACTCGAAATTCATTTGAGCCATAATAGTGGCTCTGGAGTAGACCATAACGCCATTCTAAACTACCTATTCAAGGGCCGAAGAGGTAGACCTTGTAATCATCACAACTATCCTTATTATCTACAACTCGATGATAATATTAAATTCAGTTGTTTTTCTTCAGTACAAATACTTATTTTAAATAAAACCAGGTCAATTATAAGTACTAACGATGCCTCCTACAAGACCAACATGACTCCACAGGCATAGATTTCTTTAAAGAATCAAACCCAGTTATGTAAATCCCACAAACACTAGGTCAAGGAAAGACATCTATAACAAAAACTCACACAGAACAATTTCCATACCACAATATCTTGCTATATTTATTCATATCCTTGAAGAGATGGGTAACAAATTAAACAAAGTTTTCTACAGTATGGGTAGAAATCAATTCACAGCTGCAAGAAGATTTCAACAATGTTGGCATATCGATCAAACCCAGTAATCATTTTAGCAACAGTCCTCAAACATCTCAAGAGTGTATTCTTTCCTTAATGATAATAAACCTTATTGGAGTTTGTACTTAATTAATCACTTCTAACAACATACATCACGAAGCCATAGCAATTCATACTCTACAGAGAAAATATTAAACGATTCCACATCTCAAAAATTATAAACACAAAATCTCATACAAGACAAGGTTACTTTTGTGAAATTACTAAATAGAGAAAGAAATTATGAAAAGTTTAGAGCGTATCATGCCTATTACGCCGGTGTTTTCTTTCCTTGCAAAACTTTCACGATTCTTCAGAAGATCCCTAACTTGGAAGTGAATTCCTTCATCCCCTAAAACACAATGCTTTCACAATATATATGCAGTTTAGGGGACTTTGCTGTCCAAAGATTCAACTGAAGTTTTCTTCAAGAAAACTCACAAAAACACATAGTTCCACTTTTGCATGTAGAGCTTCTACGAGTTTCATGTAATGAAGCGATTCAATACCAAAACCAAACTTGTTTTCCCCCAAACCGTTCACGCACTTCCCGAGGAAGGTGGGTGTTTAATGCACAATAAATGACATTAATCACAGGAGTAATTGGAGTTGGCCGCCAAGTTTATCAAACCAGCTGTTCAATTTTAGCAAAGTTACTATTCATACCATGCAATGCACTTTAAGTCTAGTTAACCTGACATACCTTCCTTAGAATGCACGGTTGGTAGGAATATTGAATAAAACAATAAAATAATTTCCGGTACATATATTTAGGTGGTGGGGTGCCACTCACCTCTTTATCCATTTTTGACAACTATAGAGTTTATAATATTTTTAAGAGACCCAATAATATCTTATGCCATAGAAAATCCGGATGCCATTCCATTATATGCCTTAAGGCTTCACAAAACTAAATATTTTTACACACCCTTTTCAAATAGCTAAAGTTATGTTCACATCTAGCTTCACAAGTAATAGGTTTGCATGTTAGGTTTAGAACTATACCACTAGGATTAGATTGTCTTTCCTTTTTGCAATATATATATATATATATATATATATATATGTTGACGTTGATCAAGAAAGTTGCTCATGCATACTTGTAGGGGTTGATGCCCTTAATTCGAATAATTAAGTCCTTGACTGACAACTATAGCCCCTTTATCCCTGGAAATATGATCATGATGGCATTAGTCATCAAATGGGGTAGACTATCAGATGATCGGTTTAAGACCTATTATAAACCAACAGGAAGTCTTGATCACATATCGCTTTAAGTCATTATGAGAACTTATCAAAATTGTTAAAGCTTTAACATAACTTAGTTATAAAAACTATAATGTTAACAATTTAATAGAGATAAACAACAACATAGTAAATCAATTTCGAGGCTTAAATTTACACCAAGTATTTTATGACATACAACATTACAAATGATGTAATGTCACCTTAGCGAAAATAGTTCATCAATAAGATAGACCCCGATTAGCAGGGTTCTCATCTAAGGAGATCATCCTTAGCTTATTCATGATATTGTGATTACGTGTTCACATCAAGTTTCCATTTAATTTTTGATACGCAAGGGTGCCAACAACATAGGATAAAACCATTTGTCCTATCATTACTTTGACAACAATAATGAAATCATGGGGCGTTACAACAATAAGATGACTTTTACTTTATTTCTCACATTAAATTGTTTAAAACAATGGATTGACATCCTTCCGAAGTACCACACTTCGGGATCTAGCATACGCTAGGCACTCCACTGCATATACCATTTAACTCTTTTTGGTGGTCTTGCTTTCTATTTCAGGTAGTTCCTCCCATCCAAAAGGAAGCTCTCACTGTCAGCTGTGGATCGAGGAGTCATATGTGCGCAACAACCTACAACTAGCATCTTCAATAGGTATTCCTCCTACACCCGCTACCCTATCTATTTTGTCAACATTCAAAGAAACAATCTAGAATCAGGTGAAACATTTTGGCACGCTCGATGGGACCCATTCGGGGTTCCTTTGCATTCTTTCATTCCTAGGTGAAAATGTTGTATGTTTGTTTCTTTTCCAAAAATTTCTTACATTAAACTTTCTCCCCTAGAACCTTCTTCTCTTCTATTGTCTAAAAGTAATCATACTTTGGTGCTTTAAAATGAACATTTCTCCCCTTTCATTAGTATCGCATTAGTGAAAGAGAATCCCTTCTCCTGTTCATCTATTTGTGGCATCGAATTCTACATTTTGATTTGGGTTTAAAAATTATTGCATTTCATTCTACTTTTCTACATTAGCTCACATTAATTGAGGGAAACCTATACATTGGAAGTCATGCCCAGCTGATGGTTGACAAACAAATCATAGAAAATCACTTCCTTTCTCTTTCTCTCTCTCTGAGTCTTATCCAAACATCACAAATTTAAAATACACACATTCTTAAACAACATCTTTCTTGGAAGAATCTGTAGGTGATCAAACAATCATGGTACAATGGGCACCCAACTCGTTGCTCTGTCAAGTCATACTTCAGAGCAAAGCCCACCCCAACATAACATACCCGAAACCTCTCCTTGTAGATCTCCTTCTTTTTAGGAAGCCATCCTCACCAAAAAACTCTATTTTACAGTTCATGAGTCGGTCCTTAAAATAGCATAAGCTAAATAAATATAATAGCAAAGGCACTCTTAGGATCGTATTTTCTTAGTGTTTCGCTTGGCTTGCATTTTGAGGTGAGAGGTCACACTCTTCATTTTTCATATTTCTCCTTGCACACTCCTCATCACAGTTGGTGTATTCCAGCTTCATCTGAGTGTGCCTGGACCATATTCTTATCATTCCCAGAATTCTAGGTTTGATTTCACATCAAATTTTAACTCACAACCACATTTTCTTCATCACTATTTCAATTTCATAAGAACCGTGTCGGTCATTCCCAAAGAATCGTCGCCGGTTACCCTCTAAGAGTCATCGGTTATACCCAACCGGTGTCGGTTCACTATTCATTTGATTAACCTACCCAAAAGGACACCTATTCACCTTCTTTAGCTGTTCAGAATCCCTGTCACTCTTATCATATCCATTGACCTCGTAAGTCTCATCAGCATTTTGCATACTTGGTAAATTTGGCCTTATACCTTATTTTTGACCAACTGTCCACTTTCCATAGTGACCGGTAGTGGTTATCTGTGACCGGTGTCGGTTTACCCTAATTGGCATTGGTTAGCCTGTGTCATTTTCTAGTTGACATTTTAACCCTAATTCACCTACCACCACCTATTTATCCTACATATGCTGTATTTCTGTGTCACTTATAGAAAGTAGTATTACCACGTTAGTACCTATTCACATGGTAATAATGCATCGACAAGAAAGTTCCCTCGTATTCCAAGCCAGTTGTCAACCACTCCCACCTATCCCTTCACCACCTTCCATTTTATCACTTGCCATGGAATCTATCCAACCTATCTCTATTGCTACCGAAGACAAGGAGTTCACACGACTCCTTGACCAAAATCTTGTTGCCTTGCAGTTTTACCTTTCCCACTCGTCCACTCGAGATGCCTCAAGTCAGTTGATATATGGCATGCCCGTATCTATCCCCCCTGACACTCACTCTTACTTCTACTCTAGCCCTGTTAATCCCACGATGTCCACATCTACCTTACCCCCAGTCATTTCATAGCTAGGCCCTATACCCACTATGACTGCCGTGTTTGCTACATCCATTGTACCCGCCACATCCACTATACCTTCACCAACCACCCATAATACAACCTCATTTACCCCTATTTTCTTGCATATACCCGTAGCTACACTACCATCCCTAATGTCGATGAACCCTACCCCTTTTCAAAATGTCATCCTTTCTATTCCACAATCTTTAGGCCCCATTGCCATTAGGGTTATGCCATGACACATCCACCTTCATATACATACTATCGGTAGCCTTCATTATTCACTCTAGGTATGTACCCCCTATTTCACTTCCTTCTTCTCAATATACCTACACAGCAGCACCATTTAGTGGAATTCCACCCTTGTTACAGGCCCAACACCAACCCTCTTACACTGTAGGAGGCACCCATCCATCACAACCTACCAATGACCTAATTAATTTAATGATGGACAAGATGCAGACATTGGAGGCATCGGTTTCTAGCTCCCGCAATACTCTCACCTATGATGAGATTTTTAATGAGCCTATCCATCCATCCATTCCTATCCACCCATATCCCATACATTGGGAAATTCCTAAATTCAACCATTTCAATAGCAAAGAAGACCCAGAACAACATTTTTCGTCTTTCAAACATGGGTGCTACCTAATCACCCACGATGATGATTTTCTCCCCGAGGACCTTTCCCATGTCTCTCGATTGGACCCATGTTAGATTGGTCTAGTGGGTTACCTAGACACTCTATATTTTCATTTACTCGGGTAGCCCAAGCCTTCTTGGATCACTTCTCCATTAATATCATTAAGAAGGTTACCATGATTGACCTATACTCCACGTGTCAGTATGATAATGAATCTATCACATATTTTGTTGCTCATTGGCATAGCCTAATCAATCAACTCACATTCTAACTACCACAAACCAAACTCATCGAAATCTTCACATAGCTTGTGCTAGACATATCTCACCAACCCTGTAGGTCTAAACTTTCTAAACCTTTGACGAAGCATTCACCATGGCACAAAAGCTAGAGATTCGGGCCATTGAAGAGAAGAAAATTCAATTATGTAATAAGAACTTGGCATTCAAGTCAAATGATACCTCTTCTTCTTCAAAACCATAGAACAATTATTCAAAAGCTAAGGGAACCGCTAACGTAGTGGTACTTATAGCTGGCCTAGTTCATCCGTCAAATCAAGCTAGCCCCTCATATAATCTCTCGCCCATGTTCAAATTTTCAATTCGAGGCGAGAACAACAGAAATATACCCCAATTGAGGAACCTTATTATTCTATCTTAGAGAAGCTAATCAAATGGGGCCATCACCCTTCCTCTTATAAAACCTCACACTAGTTTTGACCCTCCTCACCCCACACTTGCATGGTATAAATAACATGAATTCTGTAACTATCATCGAGTAAAGGGTCACAGTGATAGAAATTACATCACTTTCAAAAATATTATCCAAGAAATGCTTGAGAAAGGTGAGTTAACCATGGATAATCCTAAAACACCGCCAATCAAGACCTACACATCTTCAAGAAATACTTTCCTAATCATTCCCTTCATCTGATTAAACCGGAGAAACCTCAACTCATGATAGCCATACCCGCGAGATCCATGCTATTTTCAGCAATGCACCCATTGCTTCCCAATTACCACATATTTCTTCCATCGAGGAAATTCTATCCTGAAGTCCTCCTTCTCCATTGGAACCCATCTCAGCTATTCCTCCACCCATGAAGGAACACCTTTCACATCCTTCCTCACCCATGGAGGAGCCTTCTATTAACATCGAGACAATTTCACCTTTGGCTTCTCCACCTAGAGAACCATCACCCACAATACTTCTTTAGTCCATGGAGGATACTTGTTTATCTCCTCTACCCACAGAGGAGCACCCATTTTCTCCTCCACTTATCAAGGATTCACTAGAGATACCTTCACCTCTACGTGACCATTCTCCATCAGCTACCCAAGATCCTGGAGACCTACTTTTGGCTCTCTGACCCACGGAAGCTGAAGCTAGCGAATTCCTCTTCTCTAAGACACATTTTATAGGAATTTACATTAGGTCCTCATCAACCTCACCTACAGATGTGTTGTTCTCATGTTTAGCCAATCACTTAGATTATGTAGAAAAAGCCTTACTATGGGGGCACCTTCTTCTTCCTATCTCAATGCAAATGTAGATGTCACTTGATGATACTTCCACTATTTACCCAAAAATATTTTGACCAATTGAACCGAGCACAACCACCTCTATCACAACTTCTTCCACAACACCCATCATAGCTCAACACACACCCTTACCCATAACCCAACATACATCTAAATCCAAACCCACACCTCCATCATCTTCCTCAAATAAACCTAATATTACCTTAGGGGTCACCCCAACCACAAGCCTTACTCATCCACCTATTAAACTAGATTTAGCTACATCCTCCATAGTCAACACCAAACCTACTCGGCACCAAAAAGAAGAACCAAACCCATAGAAATCACACCCCAACTGCGCCAATCATACCTTCATCACCTACACCCTTTCCATCCGTCTTAGGACATCAACCTCCCAACACGGTCAAGAAACCTCCACTCGTTAATAAACATAACGTATAATGAGCCATTCCTTCCTCACAAACCTCTAACATACCCAATTACTCACACACTTACACCCACACCTGCGCAGCATATTTACCACCCATACCTCCAATACCCTCATCAACTTCTTCATTACCCACTACACTTCGCCTCTAGCCCTCACACCCCGCACGACCCACATCATCTACCTTCACAACACCTCTGTATCCCCCTGGGCAACTTGTCCTCTTCCCCATCCGCTTTTCCCTCTAGATCTCATACACCCATATCACCTTTACCCAAGAAGGTGTAACCCAAAGATAAAAATCCACTACCCTCTAATAAGGTAGTCAAAACAACCATACACCCTCCTATCAGTTCATCTACCATACCCCTACCTAAGCAAACACGACCAACACCCAAGACCACTCTAGCACCCAAAACCATAGCTTGACCCACTCCCCCTCCTGCAAAGACCGTTCCTCAACAATCAACCACACCTACGCCCAAACCCACTTTCACTTCCCATTGTGACCCACTAGCAAGGTCCTATGCCAAAATCTTAACCAACCTCCTTGAGACTTCTGTCATCACATTACCATCACTCAGACCTTATGACCCCCTCAAACCTAAGCCAAAAGGGTTTGATGACACTAAAATTTTCACCTACCATTGTGTGCCGGGAACGATGTGGAGAACTGCAAGGCTTTGAAAATCATCCTTATCCAGTTGTGTCCTCCTGAAGCAAACTTTGATGATGACGACCTTCTCGATGAGGACCTCATTTCACCAACACCCATTCCCACATTCCTTCCCTCATTGCCTACTCAACAACCATGACCTCCACCCCCTCAACTCTTAGAGCCACCCCCAAGATTCAAAATTAACATGGTTTGCATTAGAGAACTTACCACACCATCACCTAAATGTCGTTGCGCCCAACTCACTTCACAAGGCTTTTCTCCCCTAGTAGGTTTTTTCCCATCATGTCGTTATATAACTCATCCTACACCTTCTCCATTAAGCAAATCCCCTCAGATCAACATGATCCACGTTGTTACCTATGCTTAGAAGGAAAAAGGCAAGGAAAAGCAACTGACTCACCAACCAATCCTATACCCAACATACCATCTACACCCACACCTAAAATCACTATTTGTGGCTCCACATATCCTATTTATAATGGGGTCACACATCGCGCCATGCTAAAAAAAATACACCAATCCCCCCTCATGTGTCCTTATATGACCTCATCCAAACCTCAAAATCCCATCGTCAAGCTCTCATGGAGTTCCTGCAATCTATTAAGGTTTTACCCAATGACCCTATACCTGTAGCCTCCATTATCACACCCCATCATGTAGCCTCTCTCACCAAATTTCCACCTTTATCCAAACCTCACCCTACTCACCAAGTAACCTCCCTTAGCTTCTCAGAGGAAGAGATCACACCACACCAAACTAATGACCCAGACCTAGCTCTCTTTATCTCTATCCACATCAATGATATACGTGTATGATGTGTAATGATCAATGGGGGTGTAAGCATTAATATCATTTCATCCCATAAATTCACTCTAATGCACATACATGACAATTGCATGCATAAAAATCCTATCATGTTGCGTTCATTCAATGATGCTATCGCTTTCTACACTAGGCACCATCATCCTCCACATTGATGTAGTGCCCACTTCCCTTTGACACTTTTTGATGCTTATTTTGATACGTGATTACATCGAGACATTACTATGTTTTGATTTAGTATGTTGTTAGAAATTTTATCACGGATTATTGTTGATCTTGATTGGTTATGATGCATGATGATCATTAGAGACACTCATATGTTGATGATGATATACTATTTTACATGGATGTTGTTCGGACATATGATTTTGGATATTATGAGTAGATCTAGAAATGGATATTTTATGATGATGATAGAGTTGTTGATTAAAAATGCAAATGATGTTGTTGTTATTCATTTATATAGTTGGTTTTGTGATTTCATTTATATCATGTTGGATGTTCTAATATGGCCACGAGGCCAAAGAAGGTATTCATGTTTTATAGGTTTAAAATATCATAAAAACATCGGGAATCGGAGACCAACCAAAATGAAATTCTAGGTGAATTCGACAAGATCACCATGACAACTTGTTTTATTGTGTTGTGTGTTGTTTTGTTAGGGATTCCCATGGGGGGATGTCCTTTATATGTGACCATGGGTTTATGTATTTTATTAATGTGGTTAAATTTTATTTATTGTTGTATGTATTTTATTAGTGATGTGTTCCTTTATTTAATTATGTTGTGGAGAATTAATGTGAGAATCATATGATTAAAATTTAAATAAATTAAATTGGGATATGGGAAAGTAATTATAAGAGTTGTTGGCTATTTGTATTAAATATGTAAGGGATGTGTAAGTTGTGTAAGAGCTTGTGTAAGTCAGTTTTGGAGTATGAAATACTCCACCTCCATGACAAATTCGAATTTGTCCTTGGGGGCTATTTTTGGAGGCTTGTGGGACAAGTAAAACTTGTCCCATGCCTCTAAATTTAATTTACCAACCATACTTATGGTTGGAGAAGTGATTTGTGACTTTTATAATGAATTTTATTAATCATGTTGCTTGTTTTAGGTTGCCATCTCTTACATTTTAATTAATTTTCTGTCCCTTGAGGTGTGGGATTTTTGGAGTGTGCAAGTAACTTGTCATTTTTCACCCACCTCTTTATTGTGCTTGGGAGAATGGATTTTGTCTTTTTTGTTTGAATTTGAGGATGTGTGATGTTGCATCCTACATGGGTCCACATCATCCTCTTCTCTCCCTCTTCTATACAATTTAAACTCCTTACTTGTTTTGTTTTTGGTTGAACCTTGTTGCATTCTTCCTTGGGGGCACATTTTTGCTATTTAGAGCTCTTGTGGATTGTGGAGGAATTTATAGATAACTTCATACTTAGCATTTCTGTTTTGAACTGTGTTCTTAGCATTTGAAGCTTGCTGTTGGAAACAAAAGTAACTATGGAGATGTAGGAATTTAACTCTCCTTTTTTTATGATGTCATTTTCTTGATTGTGTTGTGTGAATGGTGCATGCTTTGATTTAATTGTTGGCTAGTTGGGTAGACTGCCTTAGGGATGGTGTAGGAGAAGGCTATGGGGAATCCATGTGGGGGGCATAAGGAATGCCATTGGCATCAGATTTTGTGAAGGGAGTTTGGGTTTGGGATCCACCATGGAAAAGAAATAACTTTCATTTCTTACTTTGGGGTGGGCATAAGGAAATTTTGGGGGCATAAGGATGTGTGTGGGATGAATTATTTTGGTGGGTTGTTCGGTGCATAAGTAGCTTCCCCATAGATCTTGCTCCTTTGGCTTGCATGATCAATCATGTGTTTTGAATTGAATGTTTCTATTGCAGTTGCAAATTGATGTTTTGTGTTGAACTATGTTTTATATTGAATTGTGCATGTTTGAAAGAATTTTGTGTTTTGTGGAAGCTTGTTTTTTCCATGGGTTGAATCACACCTTTTATATTATCTTGGTTTGGGCTTGGGGGCCAATGATGAAGGAAGGCTTCTACTTTAATTGGATGTCTTGGTTGGGTGGAGAGTGTTGCCTTTCCCCTATTTGGTTGTGATTAACTTGAAGAAATATAAAATGTGCATGTTGCTATCCTGGAGCAAAGGAAAAATGCAGTTTGACAGTCCCTTGTGAAAACATATTTATTTGTAATCCTTTCCCACTTGTTGTGGATGAAATTGTAATATGTATTTTGTGAAGAAAGATGTATGTAATTTGATTATGAAGTTAGATATTTGAATTGTGAAAGACATGTATATTTTGTTCTGGTTATTGGAAAGAAAGAATTAGAAATGTGTTATTTGCATCCAAAACATGGAAAGATGTAAAGATGTATTCCTCTTTTGGATTAATAAAGAATTGTAAGATCTTCTCTCATTTGCATTGTTGTGTGAATTGGAATGTTAAAATGTGATTGGAATCTCTATTTTGAAAATGGGAAGAAGAAGAAATACGTATGAGGGAATTATATTGCCTTGTTTCTTTTTGAAATATACTAAAGTGGAAATCAGATTTGCAATTTAGCTTTGAAATGGTTTGTTTAAAACAACTGAATGTACTAGATTAGATTGGAAATGTAATGCCATACTTGCATATTGAAAAGTTAGATGGATCTCTTTAGATTTGATCTCTTATAAATATTTTAAAACTAACAAGTAAATTTAATTAAAATTCATAGTTCGGATTTGCACTTAACAATCAACTTTGAATTGATATAATTTAGCATGCTAAGATATTAAGGAACTCAAATTGACAAAGAACACTTAAGAAGACAAGTTAAATTAATGCAAAATCGAATCCAATCCCTCTAACAATCATTTTTCTGTCAATTGTTGGAAAAATGCAACTTGAAATCAATTGAGTAAATTTACTTTCCTAAAACACTTTAAAACCTCCTAGAGAAATCCTCCATGTCTGTTTGGCATGTTGAGTGAAGGAGGAGATCCAATTTAATCAAATTTGAAAGTTGGAAATTACCGGTTGGCTTTTAAAAATTCTACAGATCCTTTTTTTTAAATTGACCCCTTACACTTTATCAAAATATAAAATTTATGTTTCTTGTTTAAATAGGTCATTGAGAGCTTTCCAAAAAGTCCTCGTTTGCCCAAAACCAAGATTTCTAGCTCAAGTTATGATACTTTGAAGGTTTTTTGCCTTGGCATGAAAATTTGGGAAAATTTTCCCTGGCGGCCCGTGTCTCAAAAAATTCCCACAAAATAATCCTTAGAAAAAAAATTAAAAATTTTTGGCTCGGGAAAATTTTGTAATTTTCCTCTACCGGTCCACATCTAATCATGGGCTGCCATGTGTCCGCACGGGGTAGCGGCGGAGGTGTGGCATCCTTTTTGCCTTTAGGTCCTTTAAATTTTTTGGAAATTTTTCATCTTTTCCCCCCACCATGCCGCAACCAACCAGAGGGTGCCATGTGGCACCTTGGGGTGATAGCGGAGGAGGGAGAACTTCTTCACTTTGGAAGTTTTTGCCTTTGAAAAATTTTTCATAAAAACTCCGCACCTCGCACTCTGTCATGCCTTAGGAAAACCTCCTTCGCTGACGCGTGGACCGACATGCACAATTGCCCCTTTTCACCCTCCCCTTTGGAAAAAGTTCCCAATCACTCCCGCCGCCACACCCGTCCCTCTCCCTTCTTTTCGTGTTGAATGGTGGAGCACCATGTGTCCTCGATGGACCCGCGGGCATGTGGGAACTTTATTGGATTTACCCCCTTTGGAAAATTTACCACAAGGCTCCCGCCGCCCCTTCCTTCCCTCATCCTTTCCCCACTCCGGCTTGGAGATGACATGTGTCCATTAGAGGGCCCACGAAGGCATGGGAGAATTATGTACTTTTCTTCCCACACAAGAAAATTTTCTAATGCCGCCCGTGACCCACCAACCCATCAAAGGGGTTTTCTTCCCTTCTCGCCACATGTCCCCTTTGGGCAATATGACCCCTAAGCTCCACCGGACCATAACTAGAGTTTATGAAGGAGTTAGGAGGACTTCTTTATATCACCAGAAATGTGAGAAAATTTCTTATCTAATGTGAATGATTTAGGGAAATTTTGAATGTATTAAGTGTGAGAAAAATCAAGTTGAAACTCTGATCTTGTTAGAGAGTGGGTATGGGGATAAATTACTCCCTGAACCTAACTGAAACTTATAACCCTAAAAAGTGGGACCATGTGACCTTTGATAATTGTAATGAAGGAAAAATTATGTTCTAGTATTTTAGATTTGTTCTAGAACTTGTTAGTGTCAACTGTTGCCTTGCAACTTGGTTGTGGACACTTCTAATCAAAAAAATTATTCCATAATTTTTTAACTAATCCTAGGTTGTTTCTTGGGTCTCAAGTGGGTTGTTTTAACAGAATCACACTTGGTATCAGAGCAATGGTTCAAAATCTTGGATCATTGGGAACACTAGAAAACTTGAGACATGAAAACTTAAACCTATCACACTTTTAAACCTAGAAAACAACTTAGCTAGAATTTGTGTATTTTAGTCAACATGGAAGTTGTGTAAAACTTAGAAAAATAAACTAACTCTCACTTTGGTCTATGCAGGAGGCTCAGACGGAGTGAGAGGAACCTTCATAGAGACTTAGACTCACCACCACCACCACCACCGAATCAGGGTGTAGCAGCTATCCTACCTTAGATTCTATAGACCCTTTAGGATGTTAATGTCACTCTACGCGAAGGATTAGGAGGATGGCATGCATCTTGTCATGTGAGCCCCTTCTATCGAGGGTTAGATATCTCCTCAACCTAGTGAGGATCATAGAGGAGAGAACTCCCATGTGGAGTTAGCTAGAGTAGAGTCACCACCTAGGAGATAGGGTGACAGAGTTCCAGAGCATAGAGAGAGGTCTCAGAGCCCTAGGCTTAGGGATGAGCATGTAGAGAGACCTAGAGGCCACTAGACTACAACAATAGATCACATCAGGGAGATCTTGAAGCTTTGGCCATCGCATTACTCGGGTGACATAGGTGGATTTCGGAAGATGTACGGCTAGTGAGCTTGAGTGGCTGCTTCAAGATTTTCCTTGTTCTAGCAACATGAAAGCTCGTGTTGTGACCCATCTATTGAGGGATGGAGCAGGAGTGTGGTGGAGGACAGAGGAGCAGAAGCTCCATGTAGATTTAGAGATAGTGACTTGGGAGCTTTTTGAGGAGAGATTCAGGAGTAGGTATTTGTCATGGAGGTTCATACAATAGAGGATCGACAAGTTCCATGACCTTCGATAGGCATCTCTTTCAGTAGTAGAGTATGAGAGTAGATTTCTAGATCTACTCCAATATGTAGAGTATATGCAAGATGAGCAGGTGCAGATTCACAGGTTCATTCGGGGCCTGAATTTAGATATTAGAGGTGTTGTGTGGATCCACTGCCCATAGAAATTAGTTGAGGCCGTCAAGAAGGCCTATATTGCAGAGGAGACTTAGGGAAAGACCTAGCAGGCTAGAGACCGAGTCTGGACCCGCATACAAGATATAGGATGGTAGATCGAGGGGGTCATTACCCCTTCCTCATGGTGGCCAAGGTACAACATAGTCATCCTTTAGGCCACAACAACAACAAAGCAGCAGATCCGCCCACCTCATATACTTCCATAGAGAGTTGATGTAGAGAGAGGTCGGAGTATGGGAATCCTCCTAGGGGTCCCATCAAGACATAGGGTGGACATAGAGCTCGGGCGCGGGAGCTCGCCAAGCAGAGACCTTAGCAGATCATGCAGCTAGATCATCAAGATCCTTACCACAAAATTCTAGGGCACCTACTGGAGGTGCTACTCATTGGGGAGGATGTTTTGGTTGTGGAGTTACTAGCCATTTTTGGAGAGATTTCCCACATAACCCAAACAACAAGGGTAAGACACATATTTCGAGCCTATGGTTGGTGATATGGGACGTAGCCACGGGATTTATGCAGTGGTTGAGAAGCTGTTAGGCGAGCATCGAGCATGGTCATTAAGAGCATAGGTAGCATTGGTGGTATTTCTACCTCCGTATTATTTGATTCTGGTTCTTCGATTCTTTCATAGCACCATCTTTAGTAGAGTGATGTAGGCTAGTGGCGGTTAGGCAAGGTCTTAGGCTGGGATGTCAAGATGGCTTCGGCCAAGATCTCTATAGACTCCTTAGTTAAGGAATTTTTAGTGGATTTGAAACCTTTCACCACTACCTCAAATCTTTGTATCCTTCCTTTAGGCTCGTATGGAGTCATTTTGGGTATGGATTGGTTATCTACACACAGGGCCAGGATGGATTGTTATCGCAAGACTATATATTGTGTAGATGATTTGGGAGTTGAGTCAGTGATTTCAGGAGTCGGGAGGCCCATTTATATTCACACCATCTCCACTATGTGGCTTAAGCGATGTATGTGATGGGGTTGTCAGATGTATGTTGTTATAGTTAGTGACAGATCAGAGGATAGGTCTATTAGACCATCGTTAGATGATAATCCCATTTTGAGAGAGTTTTCTGATCTCTTTCCAGGGGTGTAGACACCAAATTTGTGTCTTACGACACCCTGTGCCCCACATCTCATTTCGCAACCTAACCTCACCACTTAAACCTTACACAATTATTTATTAATTACCTTATAATTAATATATCCACATCGCCAAACCTGCCACCTCATTTCGCCACCTCATCATGACCTAGCCCTAACCCGAAACTAACTTAATTAAGACCTATAATTTGGTCTACATCCACACCCATGACTAATTACTTCTCACCCGCACCAAAACCAACCTAATCATGACTTGACCAAGCCCACAACTAATCCCTCGGGAGAAAAGGAGGGAAAGTGGGCTATTTTACTAAAAATAGCCCACTTTGACTTAACCGACATCGGTTCCAACTCGACCGCCGTCGGTTACGTAAATGCCATTGGTTCCCTGTAAATGACCTCCCCTAACCAAAAACAAAGGATTGGAATTCATTTGAAAGATCTGGAATTCACTTGGCAGAGCAGAGACAAGTGAAGAAAAGAGAAGAGTTTTCAGAGAAGGACATTGAGCCCAAGACTGCAACTGAGGAACTAGAGCACAGCGACACTCATCCAAGCATTGGGAGAGAAGATAGCTCATTTTTGATTGTCAGATCATCCCACCTGAGCCCTGCCTTCGTCATCACAATCCTTGGACCTGTATCTTCATCAGGAACTAGTAAGTAGTGTCTTGTATGTTTTTAAATAACATTTCTTGAACTTCTGAATCATAGTAATTATAAGTTCACTCCTAGATCTACTACCCAGCAGCACCCTACATCTAACTATCATTCCTCTACCCTTACATTGCCCCAAGAACAGCCCCCACACTCTCTGAGTCTTCTCCATCACCCTATTGCCTATCCCTAATCATTTACCAGCCTTATAAACACCATAACTGCCTTATAGCTTTCCTTCATTGAAAGCCCCTAAATCACTTGCCCTTAGGTATAATTATCAGCAACCGGTACCAGTGTAAAACCGCAGTCGGTTGTACAGTGACCGACATTGGTCACTGTGACTCGAACCAAAACTAGCCTTTCCTCTATTGCTTTTAACGAGGTAATTAAATTGTAATTTTGCAATAACTTCTTTGTTAGAATTTGTGTTAATTCGTATTAAGAGGGGAACTGACCACCTTCAAAAGGAAGTCCAATATTTCCTGGGCCCAAGGCAGTTCCCTCATTTATTGTCTAACTAAAATCTGGTGGTCTTGTATTCTTACTTGCAGGTAGTCCTTCCTAGACAAAAAGGAGTTCTTCGCAATCGATCTGATCTCTCTCTACGGTATGCGCACACCCTCCCAACATTCAACAGGTATTCCTCCTAGCCCTAACCCTTATCTATTTCTCAAGAGAATGAAAGGATAGAAGCACCTCTATTCTAAGAATGGAAACATTTTGTGCGAAACATTTTGGCACGCCTGGTGGGACCCTTTCTTGGGTTTCTTTCTTTCTTGCTTGCTTTCATATAGGGAGCACACTTGCTATTTTCTTCTTCTAAATATTCACAAGATATTTTTTTATTTTGGTAAAAGAATTTGTCTTTCTTCCTCATCTTTGCATTAGTGAAAGTCATCTTCTTTGCTTCATCGAATATCATTTTCAATTTGGGTTTAAAACATGTGCATCACATTCTTGCTTGCTGTTTTCAATTCTAGTGAACGTAGATTAAGTAACAGGTCGTACACATGGGGGTGATATCCACGGTATTGACAAGAAATTAATCTTACTTTCACTGCACAACACATCCCAAATCACATCATAATCAACACAACAGCTCAAACATCCCCCCTTTTCTACGGTATTCCTCCGCCCGATTGAGGTAACCTTATAAGCCAAAACAAACTTGACATCTCCCTTAGGTCTTTTGTTTAGGATTGACATCATCTTGCGTCTAAGGCATAAGCCCACAATAATTAAAACTAATCCTAGGGTTAGTCTCTTGATTTTCTTGTGCATCTTACTTGTTTTTAGTTCTGTTTCTCTGTCATACACTATTTTAGTGATCACTTCAGAACAGTTTGGTAGGTATACTAAGCATCGTTAACCCCAAATCAGCAACTTCTTACACCGTCCTATTCTACCGACATCGGTTAACTGACCAATGTCGGCTATAGTCTGACCGACATCGGTTACCTGATCAATATCATTTACTTTCTTTCACAGTTCCCGACAAACCAGCAACCTACCAATTCCAACATCTTGTTGCTGTTTCTATTCCTTATAGATTGAATCCCGATGTGTACTCTTGTCCATGGTTGTTATAACTCGGAAACAAGCTGCAGCCATGGTTTCACATGCCTGTTCCGTGCCTTTTCCTGAATCACCCCCTTCACATCCTATGGGGAATCCTACAGACACCAGTGAGGTTCCCAAAATCCCTGTAGGAGATAAGGAAGGATATGCTTGGACTCTTTTATTTCTTTCATTTTTGCACCTGAGTTTAATCTGATTTCGGAATAAATTGTGGATTTACCCGTCTATATGACTCAGCCTTGGATCAGTGGCATTGATCCAAGAGATGTTTTAAGTTTATTCTGGATGAACAAAAATTATAGACCTTACGAAGGTTGCAAGGTCCGAATGTGTGGAATAAGCAATTCGAGTTAACTCAAGCTGATCTTGTTAAATGAATTGGTTCCCGATATCGTAAAATCAGGAAGGTCTTGATCTTGAGCCAGGTAATAAATTCAGATACATTTATACTACTAGCTTATTAGCAGTGCTGGAATGAATCCTTTTCGTGAATGTATATTTGTTGGTTCTTATACTGAATGATTTTAATTGTTAAGACCTAAGCTGGATTTATTAAGGTTAATAACCTAAACCTAAACTATAACCTATGGGTTAGATTAGTGCTAATCTAACCTAGGCCTAAACTATAAACTAAATGTTCTAAGGTTAGTGACCTAGCGCTAAGGAGGTTAGACTAAGTATCACCTTAAATTCTAACCTATGTTTCTAACCTAACTAATGAACATGGAGGAAAGGGACCTATGAAGGGGTGCGAGCCATGGGCGGTAGTTTCTATGGCATTAAATGGGATGGATAAGTATGAAGGACGAGGGATTTGGTGGAAGTTTCAAACGGCTAGTGAAATCCGACGTGGCAGAGTCGCCAAATCTAGAAATGGTCTTTGATTTGTTTTTATCCATCGCCAACTATGGCGGTCGGTGGCAATGGAGATTGAGCGGGAATTTTGGAGTTAATGCAATTAATGAACTCGGTCTCCGAGCTCGGATTTCTCGGGAAGACATGCAAAATGGAAAACTGGTAGTTTGTTTGGTTTTCATGCGCTCGGTTTTCTCTGTTTGATCACTGGTTCTTCGAACCAGTCTACTTGGTGTTGCATGGCAACTATGAGAATAACTAGCTCTTTTCTCTGTCGAGGAAAGTTTATAAGGCATGGAAATAACAAATTATTGTTGTTGAATCTAACGTGGAAAAAGAGGAGAAGGCTCGAGCTCTTTCAGTGGTCTTCTTCGGATTTTTAAGCAACATTACCAGGCATGTTAGGCCCTAACTTTTAAAAATCTTGCTTTCCTTCAAATGATTTCATTAGAACAACTCTGTTCAGATGATTTTTGGGTTCAGTTGGTTTTTATGGTAGCTTTGTATGAATTAGTTTGTTGTATCTTCTTACTGGCTCGATTTTTCAAGTGAACCCTTGATGGGTGTGCATTGTGTTTCGAACGGTTGTACTATCTTATCTTGCTGTGTTTTGCATTTCGGTTAGATTTTGTAGAAATGCTTGCAAGGAAAATATACGAATTCGGTTCTGTGGAGTCCATGAATTGTTTTCTTGTTTGATTCAGACTTCAGTCGATACCTTGTTGTTTTCACTTGTTGAAAATGATACTGTTGGATTTCTTGAATGTACAGTATATTCCGACTTCTTTATAAGTTTTGTCGTGAGTAATATATGTTATTGTTGCTGTTGGACTTCTTGAAATGAAAATATGTTTTGGCTTCTGTAGAAGTACAACCGTGAATACTATTTGTTATTGAATTCCGTTGGAATCCTTGAGTAGATAGTATTTTTGACTTCTGTAGAAGTTATGAATGAGAATACTTGTTAGTTTAGACTCAGTTGGAGTCCGTGAAAAGAAACTGGTATATCTATTTCTGTTGTTTTGTTTTGAATACTGTTGCTTAGCAGTGAATATCTGGTACAGACTCAGTTGGAATTCTTTTTATGTTTCGTATGTTTCATCTTCTGCTTAAGCTTAGTTCGAATGTTGTTGTTTAGTTGAGATTACTTAAGATATTGGTTCAGTTGGAATCCTTGATATGTATCTTGAATTACGACTTTTGTATAAGTTTTGCTGTGAGTACTATTGGGATTCTTGAACTGTTGTCGCATGAAATCAACTTTAATCGAAGCCTTGTTATGAGCACTAGTTGTATGTGATACTGTTGGAGATCTCGATATGTTGCGAGTTGGCGCGAATCTCGATTTAAAACCCTCGTTGTGTATGCATATCGTTCTGACTCCTTCTTAGCATTCTTGTGTTCCTGTCTGTTCAGCTTCTGTGGAAATTAAAGGAAGGGTTTTCTTTACAAACCTTACTCGGTTTGAGACCCTGTTGTATCCGTAGTAGCTTGGCTTAGAATGAAACTTTGAGGAAAATACTGATATGGATTCGGCTTCTGATGAAGACCTTGTTGTGATTATTTTTCTTGAAAACGGCTTCCAATATAAGTCATGGCTGTATTATCATAAGGATATGTTTCAGTTGAATGAAGTTGTGCATGTTTGTGTTAGATTCAGTGAGAATGTCACTAAGTATGCATATGGAAACGTCATTTGTTTTAATGCTATCTAGCCTCTTGTTTGACTGTGATAAAGAGGTTATTCTTTTGATTTCGGCTTTTGATTTAAGTCCTTGTTGTGTTTTAGTAGGGATTAGATTGAGTTGTATGTTGATGAGTGTTTCGACTCAGTGGGATTGTTCTTGTGTTTGTGCATGATTACGTCTTCTGTTATCGTGAATATCTAGTCGTGTGCTTGACTGAAGTAAAGAGCTATTAACTGTACCTTGACAAGCGATGGCGTTGGATATTTTCTCATTTGTTGAATAATATGGAAGGTTATGTGGAGTCTATTTGATGGATTATTCATCACTGCCTTGTCACGAGAGCTACTGTGTTGTTCAGTAAGTTACAGGCAATTTTTATATTTGTATTTTGACGGACTGTAATTCTTCCTGTGGTCTCGACTGGCTTAGTCGCAGGCGTATAATGTGAATGCATTACTCTTGAGTGGATGGTACAGTCATGAGCATGATTGGAAGGGACATCTGAATGTCTCGGTTTCTTTCTCTTCTGCTGTAAAGTATATGTTGATATATTTATATTTAATTGTTGGAATTGTTAATACATACTGATGGATTCATGAATTGTTAGGATATTCATTTTTGTTGAATGTAATGGTCTGTCGGATGTTTGTTGTCCTTGGGATTCAGATGGATAGTTGTTTTGGATACATTTGTTCTTCTTGGTCACTAATATTTATGAAGAAATATCTGAAAAGTATCTAGGACTATTTAGTAACTATAATATGAGTTACGTGTTTATAGTCATGTTTGAATTACAAAAGAGCATAGTCTGAAATATGTTTACATGTTTGGTGAAATGATTTCATTTAAACAGGTTGTTTAATGAAAACAATTGGTGGATTGCAATTGTTTTAAGAATTAGTGCTTATCATGCTCAGTTCACCGAACTGACCCATGTTGACAATTTTTGCAGATGATTGCTGTAAGTGGTAAAGGCACGCAGATCTGATATGATGTTCAGATTGTTTAATTTGGTCTTATGATGAATTACAGCTTGATTCTCTAAATGTACTACTTGAAGAAAGATGTTCTTTTTTTTGAGTATTGTATCAAATATGTTGAATGCATAAAATGTATTTGATTAGCTTTGAAAGGAATGAAAAGAGGTATTTGTTACTTATGTGTTTGCATTCGTATCTTGATGGTTTGATCTTCTTCGGTTCGAATGATCTTAAGAGCATTGTTATTATTGTATAACTTGGAGACTTTTGTGATTATCTAAGTAAGCTTGCAAGGTTATGTGACTGAATACTTATGATTGTTTAGTAGTTCTATTATGTTCTATCTAAAGCTAAATTGGAATTCTAGATCACTGTCTTTTGGAAAGCTAAGGTTAAAATAAACCTGAGCAGGAGCTAAACGAGCTGAATAAATCATTACTTCCTAGTCTTGATCTAAGTCAAGACAACGTTTAATTGGATTCTTAATCACTATATCTCGATACTAACAAGTAAGATATAAATTCAGTTATGAGAACTGATATAAACCTAAAAAAGGGTTTGGTTAGCAATCTCATGTGAAGATTGAGGGTTAGTGTCCAGTTTCGTTGATTTAGAATTATGTATATTCTATGAACTCCTTGATGGGACCTCTAGTCTTAATAACTTCTCTTGTGTAATGGGTTTTATTAAGAAAGGTAATTCTAAGGTGAGGAACCCAGGGATTGGGAAAGACTACCCTTAAGGGCGTCTTATAGTATAATTTTAACTCAACGTATGTAACACTTATTAATAAGTAGATCTTTTCGAGGTGGATTTAAAGGTTGACGGCACAAGTCAACTGCAGGGTTGTACCTTCAAGAAGATTAGGATCTTCTCGAAGATACAACAATGCAGGTGACTTATGACGACACCCTTTGCATTGATCGTTAAGATTTACACCTTAAACTCGAACAAGTTACTCTGGGACTGATTAGGAATGTGGTCACGTTATAAGGCTGCCCTAGGAGACTCGGGGTATCTTGACACACTGGATTAACTAGGGTTGACCCAGTATGTCAGCGTATCCCTAGTCCTCGGGAGCATCCCTATAACGTTGTCATCTTACTAATCCGTTCCTGAGTGAATAACTTGGGACAGGAGAGTCTGACAGAAGTCAGTATAAGACATTCTACATAACATAGGAATGGGGTGAAGGACGTATTCCAGATTGATGAGTATGCCATCAAGGAATACGAGACATAAGCAGTATGTTTCAAATCTTTGGCCAAAGTATCGCAAGCTGCTGATTGCGTTGTCCTAAGTCACCTAGTCTAAGGGATGAGATGCCGATGAATAATGGTAACAATTATTCAGATAGGTTCCTTGAATAGAGCATTCTGAATCCCAGATTAGGGAAGAGAACCACAAGAGTGATGTGTTAAATAAAAATGCCAACTCTTAATACTCATGAATAGATCGGTAGATTACCGAGTCATGGAATGAATAGATCGGAGGTACTCCGAGTCATTACAGCTGCATATGGTTATCTGTTATGAGAATGGTTGTTTTGATTTGTGAGTTCTAAATTATGTATTTAGAACCAGGAAGCATTTATCAAAAAAAAAAAAATTTACTTGTTCTAATGTATAAAAATGAGGATGTTACATCTTGGTATCAGAGCTGAAGGTTGCAGCTCTTGGACCTATTGTGTCCATAATCTGATAAAAACCTGAATTTTCTTGTAACAGAAAATGGTTAGAACAAGGGGGAACGTTGCGAATAATGCTCCACCTGAAGGAGGGGCGCAACAACCCAAAAACTTGATGAGATCCTTGCTGCCCTGTTGGACACAAGAGATCGTTTAGCTGTACTTGAACAATAGGTGATGGGAAATGAGGAGGATGATGAAGCTGGTAATAACAATCAGCAACCTCCTGAGGACAACCCCGATATGGGTGTTGATATTAATGCTGGAAATGCACCTATCCAACCAGAAAACAAAAAGGCCAGGTTGGCAGCAGAACTCACTAATGATATAAAAAGGATAAGCCCACCTAAATATGATGGCACCACATTAGGAGATGGAGCTGAGAACTGGCTCAGTGAAATGGAGAAGTACTTTGCAATAAGAAACTTCTCAGAGGAAACCAAAGCTATTTGGGGAGCCTATCAGCTTTCCCACGAAGCATCTTCGTGGTGGGATAGCCGTAAAGCAGAGCTAAATATTGATGAGACCAATATTACTTGGGATCAATTTAAAGGCTATTTTAGGCAACGATGGCTGCCACAACTTTTCTATGATCAGAAAATGACAGAATTCCAGAACTTAGCTCAAGGGAAGCTAACGGTAACTGAATCTGGGAGCGGTTTACAAAACTCCTCAAGTATGTACCACAGTATCAAATTGACGAGAAGTTCAGAATACGGAAATTCATCATGGGATTGAATCCCGTGATAGGGGGAGAGGTCGATGTTCACAGTCCAACCACTATGGAAGGAGTTGTTGAAAAGGCCATAAGACAAGAACAGAAATTAAAGGCTATTTCTGCTCATAAAGAGGAAGTGCGGAAGAAGATTGCAAACCCTTCTTCAACCTCTCTTGCACCCAAAAAGGGACCATGGAAAAAGTTTTGGAAACAAAAGTAAGTTTCCAGGGGATAATAGTAAGAAAGCAGTAGCAAATAAGCCTGCTGGAAATGTAAGGGATAATTTTGCCAAAAATTATAACAATGGGCAGAAGCCCTATGGAGGACAACGTGATAATTACAAGGCTGGAGGCAATTTTGAGCCTAAAAAGGGACCTGTAGGAGGCTGCTACAATTGTGGCAAAGACCACTACGCAAATCAGTGCCCTTTGAAGAAGGATGATCGTAATCAGCAGCATAAGATACATGCTGCAGTAGCAGACAAGCAAGCTGAAAAGCAAGTGACACCTATAGAAGTTCCGGTAAGTTATTTGGCATACCTGTCACTATTCTTTTTTTGATACACAGAGCTCTTTTTGAATGTTTTATTTCTAATAAACTTGCTTCTAAACTTAAGAGAAAAGCTGGAAAAATGGATAAATCTTGGACTATACAGTATGGTAATAACTCTGTTCATACAGTGAGTATGTGTCTTTTTGGGGCAGTCCTTGACTTACCTAACTTTTCCATGGAAGTTGACCTCTATGTTACACCTTTGGGGTCTTACGACATTGTCATTGGTGTCAATTGGTTAGCTGAACATAAAGCAAAAGTAGACTGCTATGAAAAGAATATAAGATGTTTAGATGATCAGCTGGAAACAGAGATTCAAGGGGTGAAACGGGAAATTTCAGTTAGAAAACTGTCAGCTATGCAGCTTAAAAAGGCTAAAAACAAAGGATGTACCCTTTATGCAGTAAAGATATCTGAATTTTCAGAAGAAGATGGTGATTCCATGAAACGATTTCCTCTGCTACAAAGTTTCAGGGATGTTTTTCCGGAGGAATTACTAGGGTTACCACCCAAGAGGGAATTTGACTTCACCATCGAAATCAAACCAGGAACGGAACCTATTTCCAAAGCACCTTATCGGATGACTACTACAGAGTTAGTCGAGCTTAAGGCACAATTGCAAGAACTTTTGTCTAAAGGTTTGATTAGACCAAGTGTTTCACCTTGGGGAGCGCCTGTAATATTTGTGAAAAAGAAGGATGGAACACTTAGGCTGTGTATTGATTATCGGATGTTGAATAAAGCAACAATCAAGAACAGATACCCACTTCCAAGGATCGACGATCTATTTGATCAGATGCGTGGGGCAGCGGTCTATTCTAAGATAGATCTTCGATCTGGTTATCATCAGTTAAGGATTAGAGAAGAAGATATTCATAAAACAGCTTTCCGAACAAGGTACGGACATTATGAATTCACGGTTCTACCCTTTGGATTAACTAATGCACCCGACTTTTATGAACTTAATGAATAATATCTTTCAAGAATATTTGGACAAGTTTGTACTTGTATTCTTGGATGATATTCTCATTTATTCTAAAAGTGTTGAGGAGCACAATGAGCATTTGAAGATAGTTTTGGGAATTTTGAGAAAAAGAAAGTTGTATGGTAAGTTATCCAAATGTTCTTTCTTTGATTCAGAAGTTCACTATTTGGGTCATGTCATTAGTAAAGAAGGAATTGCTGTAGATCCTTCAAAAATAGTGGCAATAACTGAGTGGCCTGCACCAAAGAATGTGCACGAAGTAAGAAGCTTCATGGGTCTTACTAGTTATTATAGAAAATTTGTTAAGGATTTTTCTAAAGTAGCTGCACCGATAACTTCATTGCAGAAGAAGGATAAGAAATTTATTTGGAATGATAAGTGTGAAACGCTTTCAAAAGTCTGAAAAGCCAGTTGACTTCCGCACCTATATTAGCTGTACCAGACCCTAATGGGAGCTTTACTGTTGTAACGGATGCTTCTGGGGAAGGCCTTGGAGGTGTTTTGTTACAAAATGATCAAGTCATAGCATATGAAAGTAGAAAACTTAAGTTACATGAGCTGAATTATGCTCCTCATGATTTGGAGCTTGCTGCCATTGTTCATGCGCTTCAAGTCTGGAGACACTATTTACTTGGGAAACCTTTTGAGTTGAAAACTGATCACTTAGGACTGAAATATATTTTCACTCAGCCTAATCTAAATGCCAGACAGAGAAGGTGGTTAGAATTTTTATCACAATATGATTTTGATATTAGCTACATCAAAGGGAAGGAGAATAGAGTAGCAGATGCTCTAAGTCGTAGGAAGCACATTTATGCTCTTATAACATTAAGAACTCAGTTTAAGGATGAGGTAAAAAGTGCCTCAGAATCTGATATATACTTTCAGCAAGTAAAAGTAGCGCTTGCTGCAGAACCTAATGATGAAAGGTATAAGGGTTTTCATTTTGATAATGAAGGAATCTTACGTTATGAAAACAGGGTATACGTACCTATGCTGAACGATTTGAGAAAGAAGTTGTTAGTTGAATTTCATAATTCACCTTTCTCTGGACACCCGGGTATCACAAAAATGCTTGCTGATCTGAAACAACAATACTTTTGGAAAGGTATGAAAAAGGATGTCATTGATTTTGTGACTCATTGTCTGGAATGTCAGCGGGTTAAGGCAGAACACATGCACCCTGCTGGACTGTTATATCCTCATAGCATACCGCAGTACAAATGGCAAGTAATAAGCATGGACTTTGTACAAGGGTTACCTATGTCCAGGAATAAACATGATGTTATCCTGGTAGTTGTAGATAAACTAACTAAGGTAGCTCATTTCATCACTGGAAATCTAAAGGATGATTCACCAGTCTGGCCAAAAAGATTCGTACACGAAATTTTCAGATTGCATGGTGTACCAGAATTGATTATATCTGACAGGGATCCTAGAATGACGTCAAGATTTTGGCAAACGCTTAATACAGCTCTTGGAACGAAACTAAACTTCAGTTCTGCATATCATCCGGAAACGGATGGACAAACTGAGAGAGTAAATCAAGTGTTGGAAGACATGTTGCGAATGTATTGCATGGATCAACAGTATAAATGGGAAGAGTATCTTCCATTAGTTGAATTCACATACAACAACACTTATCACTCATCTCTTAAAATGGCACCATTTGAAGCACTTTATGGAAGGAAGTGCAGAACCCCTGTTAGTTGGGATAGTGTTGAGGATAGAGTGGTAATTGGACCAGAGATCCTCACTGAAATGGAACAACAAGTTAAGCTGATTCGTGAACGATTAAAGGAAGCAGCAGATAGGCAGAAGAGCTATGCTGACCTTAAGCGGGTTGATCGAAGGTTTGAGCTGGGTGAGAAGGTTTTTCTTCGAGTTAAACCCAGAAAGAGTTCTATAACTTTTGGCAAGGCTGCCAAGTTGTCACCTCGTTTCGTGGGACCTTTCGAAATTGTCAAAAAATCAATCCTGTAGCTTATCGATTAGCATTACCACCTACTTTATCTCGCATGCATGATGTTTTCCATATTTCTTTGCTTAAGAAATACGTTTCAGATCTGTCACATGTTTTAAATTGGAATTCCTTGCAGGTCCAAGACCCAGGAATAATCGTGGTTAAACCCACACGAGTGCTGGAAACTCACAATTGCATTTGAGAAATCGTGAAATACAACAATGTAAGGTCCAGTGGGACCAGTTTAACGAAGAAAGTGCAACTTGGGAAAATCTGGAAGAGATGAAAATTGCTTTTCCTTTTCTTTTTCAACAGGATGAAATCTGTTGACAAAACATTTTTTTTACATGAACTTATCTTTTTCAAGTTTATATGAAAGCCAGATTGAGGCAAACATTATTCAGGCTGAATAAAATGTATCGTGACATTGATTTCTGGAACTATTCAAGTTGGAAATAGTCGCATTGTTTTGTGAACTAATAAATTGGTTGACCTGAAGGTTAATCAAATATGTAATCATCGGGACGATGAATCTTTTAGGAGGGAAGCATGTAACACTCTGAACTGTTGTTACTTCCTCCTGAGCATTCAAGTGTTGATATATGATTTCTTCTGTAAAAGGATGTGTTCCTTTGATTGTGAAGTCATGCTTGATATAGATTGTATCTTCTTTCATTTGAAGATCTTTGACTGAGCCAGGATATGCTTGGACTCTTTTATTTCTTTCATTTTTACACAGAGTTTAATCGATTTGGAATAAATTGTGGATTTACCCATCTATATGACTCAGCCTTGGATCAGTGGCATTGATCCAAGAGATGTTTTAAGTTTATTCTGGATGAACAAAAATTATAGACCTTACGAAGGTTGCAAGGTCCGAATGTGTGGAATAAGCAATTCCGGAGTTAACTCAGGCTGATCTTGTTAAATGAATTGGTTCCCGATATCGTAAAATCAGGAAGGTCTTGATCTTGAGCCAGGTAATAAATTCAGATACATTTATACTACTAGCTTATTAGCAGTGCTGGAATGAATCCTTTTCGTGAATGTATATTTGTTGGTTCTTATACTGAACGATTTTAATTGTTAAGACCTAAGCTGGATTTATTAAGGTTAATAACCTAAACCTAAACTATAACCTATGGGTTAGATTAGTGCTAATCTAACCTAGGCCTAAACTATAAACTAAATGTTCTAAGGTTAGTGACCTAGCGCTAAGGAGGTTAGACTAAGTATCACCTTAAATTCTAACCTATGTTTCTAACCTAACTAATGAACATGGAGGAAAGGGACCTATGAAGGGGTGCGAGCCATGGGCGTAGTTTCTATGGCATTAAATGGGATGGATAAGTATGAAGGACGAGGGATTTGGTGGAAGTTTCAAATGGCTAGTGAAATCCGACGTGGCAGAGTCGCCAAATCTAGAAATGGTCTTTGATTTGTTTTTATCCATCGCCAACTATGGCGGTCGGTGGCAATGGAGATTGAGCGGGAATTTTGGAGTTAATGCAATTAATGAACTCGGTCTTCGAGCTCGGATTTCTCGGGAAGACATGCAAAATGGAAAACTGGTAGTTTGTTTGGTTTTTCATGCGCTCCGGTTTTCTCTCTGTTTGATCACTGGTTCTTCGAACCAGTCTACTTGGTGTTGCATGGAAACTATGAGAATAACTAGCTCTTTTCTCTATCGAGGAAAGTTTATAAGGCATGGAAATAACAAATTATTGTTGTTGAATCTAACGTGGAAAAAGAGGAGAAGGCTCGAGCTCTTTCAGTGGTCTTCTTCAGATTTTTAAGCAACATTACCAGGCATGTTAGGCCCTAACTTTTAAAAATCTTGCTTTCCTTCAAATGATTTCATTAGAACAACTCTGTTCAGATGATTTTTGGGTTCAGTTGGTTTTTATGGTAGCTTTGTGTGAATTAGTTGTTGTATCTTCTTACTGGCTCGATTTTTCAAGTGAACCCTTGATGGGTGTGCATTTTGTTTCGAACGGTTGTACTATCTTGCTGTGTTTTGCATTTCGGTTAGATTTTGTAGAAATGCTTGCAAGGAAAATATACGAATTCGGCTCTGTGGAGTCCATGAATTGTTTTCTTGTTTGATTCAGACTTCAGTCGATACCTTGTTGTTTTCACTTGTTGAAAATGATACTGTTGGATTTCTTGAATGTACGTATATTCCAACTTCTTTATAAGTTTTGTATGTGAGTAATATATGTTATTGTTGTTGTTGGACTTCTTGAAATGAAAATATGTTTTGGCTTCTGTAGAAGTATAGCCGTGAATACTATTTGTTATTGAATTCCATTGGAATCCTTGAGTAGATAGTATTTTTGACTTCTGTAGAAGTTATGAATGAGAATACTTGTTAGTTTAGACTCAGTTGGAGTCCGTGAAAAGAAACTGGTATATCTATTTCTGTTGTTTTGTTTTGAATACTGTTGCTTAGCAGTGAATAATATCGCTTGTATAGAATCGGTTGAATTCTTTTTATGTTTCGTATGTTTTCTTTCTTACTTAAGCTTAGTTTCGAATGCTGTTGTTTAGTTGAGATTACTTAAGATATTGGTTCAGTTGGAATCCTTGATATGTATCTTGAGTTATGACTTTTGTAGAAGTTTTGCTGTGAGCATTATTGGGATTCTTGAACTGTTGTCGCATGAAATTAACTTTAATCGAAGCTTTGTTATGAGCACTAGTTGTATGTGATACTGTTGGAGATCTCGATATGTTGCGAGTTGTGTGAATCTCGATTAAAACCCTCGCTGTGTATGCATATCATTCTGACTCCTTCTTAGCATTCTTGTGTTCCTGTCTGTTGTTACTTGTGGAAATTAAAGGAAGGGTTTTCTTTACAAACCTTACTCGGTTTGAGACCCTGTTGTATCCGTAGTAGCTTGGCTTAGAATGAAACTTTGAGGAAAATACTGATATGAGATTAGACTTTTATGAAGACCTTGTTGTGATTATTTTTCTTGAAAACGGCTTCTAATATAAGTCATGGCTGTATTATCATAAGGATATGTTTTAGTTGAATGAAGCTGTGCATGTTTGTGTTAGATTCAGTGAGAATGTCACTAAGTATGCATATGGAAACGTCATTTGTTTTAATGCTATCTAGCCTCTTGTTTGACTGTGATAAAGAGGTTATTCTTTTGATTTCGGCCTTGGATTTAAGTCCTTGCTGTGTTAGTAGGGATTAGATTGAGCTGTATGTTGCTGAGTGTTTCGACTCAGTGGGATTGCTCTTGTGTTTGTGCATGATTACGTCTTCTGTTATCGTGACTATCTAGTCGTGTGCTTGACTGAAGTAAAGAGCTATTAACTGTACCTTGACAAGCGATGGCGTTGGATATTTTCTCATTTGTTGAATAATATGGAAGGTTATGTGGAGTCTATTTGATGGATTATTCATCACTGCCTTGTCACGAGAGCTACTGTGTTGTTCAGTAAGTTACAAGCAATTTTTATATTTGTATTTTGACGGATGTAATTTCTTCTGTGGTCTCGACTGGCTTAGTCGCAGGCGTATAATGTGAATGCATTACTCTTGAGTGGATGGTACAGTCATGAGCATGATTGGAAGGGACATCTGAATGTCTCGGTTTCTTTCTCTTCTGTTGTAAAGTATATGTTGATATATTTATATTTAATTGTTGGAATTGTTAATACATACTGATGGATTCATGAATTGTTAGGATATTCATTTTTGTTGAATGTAATGGTCAGTCGGATGTTTGTTGTCCTTGGGATTCAGATGGATAGTTGTTTTGGATACATTTGTTCTTCTTGGTCACTAATATTTATGAAGAAATATCTGAAAAGTATCTAGGACTATTTAGTAACTATAATATGAGTTACGCGTTTATAGTCATGTTTGAATTACAAAAGAGCATAGTCTCAAAATATGTTTACATGTTTGGTGAAATGATTTCATTTAAACAGGTTGTTTAATGAAAACAATTGGTGGATTGCAATTGTTTTAAGAATTAGTGCTTATCATGCTCAGTTCACCGAACTGACCCATGTTGACAATTTTTGCAGATGATTGCTGTAAGTGGTAAAGGCACGCAGATCTGATATGATGTTCAGATTGTTTAATTTGGTCTTATGATGAATTACAGCTTGATTCTCTAAATGTACTACTTGAAGAAAGATGTTCTTTTTCTGTTGAGTATTGTATCAAATATGTTGAATGCATAAAATGTATTTGATTAGCTTTGAAAGGAATGAAAAGAGGTATTTGTTACTTATGTGTTTGCATTCGTATCTTGATGGTTTGATCTTCTTCGGTTCGAATGATCTTAAGAGCATTGTTATTATTGTATAACTTGGAGACTTTTGTGATTATCTAAGTAAGCTTGCAAGGTTATGTGATTGAATACTTATGATTGTTTAGTAGTTCTATTATGTTCTATCTAAAGCTAAATTGGAATTCTAGATCACTTGTCTTTTGGAAAGCTAAGGTTAAAATAAACTGAGCAGGAGGAGCTAAACGAGCTGAATAAATCATTACTTCCTAGTCTTGATCTAAGTCAAGACAACGTTTAATTGGATTCTTAATCACTATATCTCGATACTAACAAGTAAGATATAAATTCAGTTATGAGAACTGATATAAACCTAAAAAAAAGGGTTTGGTTAGCAATCTCATGTGAAGATTGAGGGTTAGTGTCCAATTTCGTTGATTTAGAATTATGTATATTCTATGAACTCCTTGATGGGACCTCTAGTCTTAATAACTTCTCTTGTGTAATGGGTTTTATTAAGAAAGGTAATTCTAAGGTGAGGAACCCAGGGATTGGGAAAGACTACCCTTAAGGGAGCGTCTTATAGTATAATTTTAACTCAACGTATGTAACACTTATTAATAAGTAGATCTTTTCGAGGTGGATTTAAAGGTTGATGGCACAAGTCAACTGCAGGGTTGTACCTTCGAGAAGATTAGGATCTTCTCGAAGATACAACAATGCAGGTGACTTATGACGACACCCTTTGCATTGATCGTTAAGATTTACACCTTAAACTCGAACAAGTTACTCTGGGACTGATTAGGAATGTGGTCACGTTATAAGGCTGCCCTAGGAGACTCGGGGTATCTTGACACACTGGATTAACTAGGGTTGACCCAGTATGTCAGCGTATCCCTAGTCCTCGGGAGCATCCCTATAACGTTGTCATCTTACTAATCCATTCCTGAGTGAATAACTTGGGACAGGAGAGTCTGACAGAAGTCAGTATAAGACATTCTACATAACATAGGAATGGGGTGAAGGACGTATTCCAGATTGATGAGTATGCCATCAAGGAATACGAGACATAAGCAGTATGTTTCAAATCTTTGGCCAAAGTATCACAAGTTGCTGATTGCGTTGTCCTAAGTCACCTAGTCTAAGGGATGAGATGCCGATGAATAATGGTAACAATTATTCAGATAGGTTCCTTGGACAGAGCATTCTGAATCCCAGATTAGGGAAGAGAACCGCAAGAGTGATGTGTTAAATAAAAACACCAACTCTTAATACTCATGAATAGATCGGTAGATTACCGAGTCATGGAATGAATAGATCGGAGGTACTCCGAGTCATTACAGCTGCATATGGTTATCTGTTATGAGAATGGTTGTTTTTGATTTGTGAGTTCTAAATTATGTATTTAGAACCAGGAAGCATTTATCAAAAAAAAAAAAAACTTGTTCTAATGTATAAAAATGAGGATGTTACATTTACCTCTCAATCTTTTATGTCATATCGGGACCCACCTTAGATCATACCCTCCAAATTCAAACTTTCCACACCTTTGATGAGGCCTTTCATTGTGATGGCTCGAAAACTAGAGATTCGAGCTCTTTAGAGGAAGATAAATTGCTCCTTCCAAATTCAAACAAAAATGAGGCCTAATTTCTAGAACCTAAGACTCCACCAACAAACCCAACACCACCAATTCTCATGCATCAACTACTTGCTTCAAATCAAAAGGAGTGTACACGTGATGATGGTCAAATCCCAAGCACCGTCTAATACCCCGCCAAAAACCACCTATAAGTATAAAGTCGAGCCCATCAATTACACTCCCTTGGGAGAAACTTATGGTGTCATCTTGGAAAAATTGCTCAAAGCGGGAGCTATCACCTTACCTCCTGTTAAACCTCACTCCGGGTTTGATTCCACCCACGCTATACCTTCTTGGTACAAAGAAAATGACTTCTATAACTTCCACTGTGTGAAGGGACACAGTCACGAAAACTGTAAGATGTTGAAAAACATAGTGCAGGAAATGGTTGATGCAAGGGATATAACCCTCGATAATCCTAATGCCCTGCTAACTTGAAATTTGAAATTCTTCAACAAACCATTCCCAAACCACTCTTCTAACAGTAACATAAACCAAGATATCTTAGCCGAGGAGAGTGTTCATGAAATCCATGCAGTTTTCGACTCCCAACCAAAAGCTTCTATCGAGGAAATTTTGAATCAAGCCTCTTTACTAACGCAGGGATCCGAACCCCCTTCACCCCCATCAAGACAAAATGATAATCTTGTCATTCCTTTACCCATAAAGGAATTAACCGCCCAGAGTTCTCTTCTCACGAATGAGTCTTCTTACACCACATCCCTACAAGATTGTGAGTGGATGTTATCTAACTTATCTATTTCCCAAACATCTCCTTCCGTCACTCTTGCTATAAAAGAAGAAGGCTCGCCACTTTTTCTGTCATCCTTAGAAGAGAAACCCCTCGAACCGACATCACCAAATTCTTTAATCATGACGGATCCCCTCAAACATGCCCTCCTACCTATTAGTTCTTCATCGCCTAAATCTTTTCAGTGACCGGTTGACCTCTTAACACCCATTGATACAGTGCCTCATTTACCCCCTGTATCACACCCATAGTGGACCGGAATCACAACCCACCTCTCTTCCATACAAAAGTTCCTATTCACATGTGAAGATTGTCATCCCTCAGAAGATAGATGAGTCCTATGGGAGTGTTTGAGTACACCATGCTCTACTCAAATGCAGATGACCGATCCAGACACCTCTACCATATACCCGAGGTATTTACAAAAGCTCAAAATGCCTATGTCCTCATCTTCACCCCCCTTATCTCTACTGAATATCTCATCCACCTCTATTAACTTAACCACACCTTCCCCTATGATTGGGACTTCACCAATACCCGACCTAACCCACCCACATAAATGGTTAGATTTATTCAAAAATAAAGCCATCCATCCACCTAGGACATAAAGCCAATCCCCTCAAGTCTAATTTATGCCTCTGTCACAACTAAAACCCTCGCCGTCACACCTACCTTCTATATTGGGACCTCACCCCTCCACCTTTCCTCAATACATCATACCTCCTACATTTTCTTTAAAACAACCTACACCTTCTACACCCATACAGAGATCCATGGGTGTATCAACACCGTCACCCCAAGTATCCTATCCACCTATCAACCTTAAAAAACTCCATCATCAAAGGATTTTTTGTTGTCACTCCTCTTTCTCCGTGGTTGTTTCCTGCCACCATGTCATCTGTGGCCTCATCATCTAACCAGCTAAACATAACTTCTGTGCACGAAGAAGCCACGTTTAGTTAAATCCAATTATCAAAACCCCTTATCTAAACCACCACCCGTACGAACCAACCATACCCAAACATTACCAAAACCCACCCAATCAATAGCCTCATCTTCCTCTGACTTTGACCCGCTCAAAGGATCTTACACCAAGATCCTTGATATGTTGGTGGAGAATGCAACCATTTCCCTACCCCCACTTAGACCCTATGATCCATCTAAACCTCGATCTATAGGTTATGATGAGTCTAAAATCTGCGCTTACTACTGCACACCAGGACATGATGTAGAGGGATGCAAAACTTTGAAAGCCATCCTTCGTCAGTCACCTCTCTCGGATAGAAAGGTTAAGAAAGACAACTTACGAAGGGAGAAACCTTTAGCTTCAATCCCCTCTCCTATACCGCCTGTCCCCACCTCACCAAGAAATATCATTATTGCAACCCCACCTCTCGAAGACAATGACTTATCCCTACCATCTTCCTCCTCTCGTGTTCACGAGATCAACATGATTAGCATTGCTACTCGAGGGTAGAAAACCAATGGGAAAGCTAAAGAAAGCACACCTGCGGCCTCTCTTTCTCCGTCCACCATCCCGATCGCACCACCACCTAAAGTGGTTATTCATGGACCTGTCTACCCCGTCTCTAATGGAGTTTCCCACCGTACCATGATCAAACAGCTTCACCAATCACCTATAAAAATGACACTGTATGATCTCATTCAAACCTCTAAATCTCATCGATAAGCTCTCATTGAAATCCTCCAAGGGATAGAGGTCCTACCTAATGAAAATTTGCCCGTTGCCTCCATTTTAACACCCAATCATGTTGCTTCTCTCACCAAACAACCTATCTCCCCAACCACTTCTATCTCTCTGCAAGCAAGCCTTTGCGTCGGTTTCTCTCGAAGATGAAATTTTCAACTTTGGTGCAGAAGATCCTTCATCTCTTTTCATCTACGCCCGTCGACATCCGAGTACGTCGTGTTATGATTGATGGGGTGCTAGCCTAAACATCATCTCTTCCAAATCCTTCCAACAAATGAATATCCCTTCTAGCTGCATGTGTGCCAACCCCACCATGTTGCATTCATTCAATGATGTTATTACTTCTACCTTAGGCACCATGATCCTTAACATTCGTGTAGGGCCACGTACTTTACCCGAACTCTTCTATGTCCTTGAGGGATAATTCCAATACAACATGTTGTTAGGCCGCCCTTGGATCCGGGCTATGGGATGCATTCCCTCCACCTTACATAGATGCATAAAATTTGAGTATGAGGGGAAGTCCTACACCGTAAAAGCTGACGCTCCCCCCTTCAAAACCTGCAATATGTTATATCACCCTAATGATGTGCTTGTACCAGTCAAGACACCCATTCATCCAACCCAACCATCTACTTCGACCACACCTCAACCATCCATCTCAACCGCACCTACACCTTCAACCAATGAAACCGCCACCGCAAATACCGCTTCCTTCCCCACGGACAACATCCCGACCTCAGATCCCTTGGTAGATGTTTTTCAACACCTTACGCTGGGGAGTATTGCCTATATAACGTTAGCACTTTCCATACCCCACAGGAGTATGGACAGTTACATGCGCATCCTACCTACGACCGTCGTGTGGGGGAAGTAATCTCCTACGGACCACCTAATTGCCACACCAACCTAACGTATGGGGGTGTCGATACATCCTCGTCACCCCCTAAACCTCCCCTTGGTGTGGTTCCCTTCCAATCTGATTTTCAATATCTAACTAATCATCGTTTCACCCTCACCTTCTTGACGCGACTTTTGCTTGGAAGGGCTTCGGTTTCGGTCTTTATGAACAAGGCCGACATACGATCATTCCTGTAACTACACGCAAACACAAAGATCATCGTGGTCTTGGATTCTCTGAACCACCTACACCGAAGACACCACCTATCCATTGTATCCAGGAAGATGATGAAGTCACCCCTTCCGAACCATCATCACCCATTTTGTCATCGTCACCCACAGAGTTGATAGACCCTGAATCTATCCCTCCTAACTTTTTTTTTCATAAACGCTATCTTCCTGGGTCCTCTCACTTATCAACGTGATAATGAAGACCCATCTTCTCTTCCCCTTCTGTATCCAGACATGATTGAAGAGGACTCACCTTCAATTAATGTTGTTGAGTGCCAGGATGATGACTCCATCCTCACTTACCTTGGTGTGGACGACTCTTATATTCAACGCGCCTTACCATCTGACACTCAAACCATGTTGAATGAGTTGACTATAGAAATCAAAATCCACACGAGAGGATGATCCTCACATTTTGAACATCATACAATCTCTTAACGCATCAGAAAAAACTACCTTCACTACCTTCCTCCGTTCCTGCAACCAAGTTTTTACTTGGTCCTACGCTGACATGCCAGGAATTGATCCTGACATTGCTGTCCATAACATTACCCTGAAACCCGATTCCAAACCAATTAAACAAAAACTGAGAAAAATACATCCACGCATTGCCCTCTTGGTCAAAGAAGAGCTTCAACGACTCCTTTCTGTTTCCTTCATCTTACCTATTGATTATCCTCAATGGATTTCTAACATCGTACCTGTTACTAAAGCAACGGGGGACTTCGGATATGTACAGATTTTCGGGACCTTAACCTCGCTTTCCCAAAGGATGACTTCCCCCTACCAAGTATTGATCAACTTGTTGATCTCACTGCGGGCCATGAGATGCTTTCCCTCATGGATGGCTTCTCGGGATACAATCAAATTTTGGTAGCCCCGGCCGATCAACATAAAACCGCCTTCATAACTCCTTGGGGAACCTTCTGCTATCGTGTCATGCCGTTTGGCCTTAAGAATGTTGGTGCAACCTATCAGCGGGCTATGACTTACATTTTTCATGACATTATGCACACTATCCTTGAGGATTATGTCGATGATCTTCTTGGCAAATCTAAACATCGCAGTGAACATCTCGATGTTTTAACCATTATTTTCGATCACTGTTATTACAATATTGTGTTCGTCTTCAACCAAAGAAATGTGTCTTTGGTGTCCTTTCGGAAAACTCCTTGGTTTTATTGTCTCTTTGCGTGGCATCAAGGTCGATCCAGCTAAAGTCAAAGCTATCCTAGAAATGCCCCCACCCACTAACCTCAAACAATTGCGTAGTTTACAGGGAAAACTCCAATCTATCTAGCGTTTCATCTCACAACTCTCGGATCGATGTCAACCTTTCCATCATCTCCTTAAAAAGGACATTGTCTTTCAATGGAGTGAAGAGTGCCACCAAGCCTTTGAGGCTCTTAAAGCCTATCTCTTGCAGCCACCCATGCTTATCCCACCTCAGGATGATCACCCTTTCTACCTTTACCTTTCTGCCACCGACCATGCTTGTAGGAGCCATGCTCACACATCATGACTCCGAGCATCGAGAACAATCCGTTTATTACATAAGTCGTACTCGTGTGGATTATGAGACTAGGTATACACATGTAGAAAAGTTATGCCTAGCCCTATCATTCGTGGCCACCAAACTCTGACATTACTTCCTGAATCACAAAACTTTTGTCATCACCAATGCGGACCCCATCCATTATATGTACACCAAACCTCATCTAAACCAACACATCGCCCGATGGCTTATGCTCCTCGCCAACCTCGACCTTGAGTTTGTACACCAGAAATCAATCAAAGGACAAACTATCGTAGACCAACTCGCTGAAGCCCCTTTACTTGGGAATAATTTACCAATTTTACTTTCCCTGACGAACTCATTGCCACTCTTTCACTCAGTGAGGAGTCGTATCCAATGACCCTCTTCTTCGATGGATCTAAATGCCAGTGCGGCGGAGGGGCCGGTGTTGTTCTCATTCCTATGGATGCTAAACCTATGCCTCTTTCATTCCGGCTCGATTTCCACTGCACTAATAATACAGCAGAATACGAGGCCCTTATTTTGGGTCTCCAGGTTGTGTTACATTTAGGTGTAAAATCTATTAACATTTTTGGCGACTCTCAACTGGTCGTCAATCAAGTTACGGGTGTCTACCAATGTAAAAATGAGGAACTTCAAAAGTACAAACATTACGTGGATTCACTTTTGACCTTATTTACTCATTATTCTATCCAAACCATTCCCCACTCAACTAATAAATTTGCGGATACTATGGCTTGCTTAGCCTCGCAAATTCCTACCTCACCAACTAACTCTGACATATTTGTCTTGGTCCAACAACTCTTTGCCCCATCTTACTCAGCCTCGGATGTTGGTATGATAAATAATGTATCCGCTGATTCGCAGGATACTTGGTATCACCAATTTCATGATTACCTTACAACCTCTGTTCTCCCATCTGACCTTACGAGTAATGGCAAACGTGCTTTTCTTAAAAGTGTTTCTCGTTACATCGTCATGGGGGGACTCCTCTATAAACGTGGCTTTGATGGCATCCTCCTTCGATGTCTAACCGGCACGGAGGTCACCTATATCATCCAACAAGTCCATGATGGCATTTGTGGTGGACATTTTAGTGGCCTTGCCGTGGCCAAACGGATCCTTCGCCTAGGCTATTATTGGCCTACTCTTAATAATGACTACTACTGAAATATGTTAAGCATTGTATTATGTGTCAACAACATGCCAACCTTCAACATACTCCTAGCCATCTGCTACAGGTCGCACGAGATCTTTGGCCTTTCTCACAATGGGGTTTAGACCTTATTGGTGAGATTCACCCGCCCTCTTCACAACATCACCATTGGATAATCACAGCGACCGAATATTACACTAAATGGGTGGAGGCCATTCCACTCATTTCAACCAAAAAAGAAAAAATTGTAGAGTTCATCAACCATCACATTATCTGTCATTTTGGTGTTCCTCATCGCCTGATAACAGATAATGGGAAATATTTCAAAAATAAGTTGTTACAAGACCTTTGTGACAACTTTAGTATCAAACTTAGTTTCTCATCACCTTACTATCCACAAGTAAATGGTCAAGCCGAATCTTCTAACAAAACCCTAACCAAAATTCTCATGAAAGTCGTTAACGATTCTAGAAAAAATTGGCCTGATCACATCCCCTTTGCCCTTTGGGCTTATCGGACTAGCATTCGTACCTCCACTAATGCCACCCCATTTTCTTTGGTATATGGTACCGAGGCTGTCTTACCTCTCGAAATACAAATACCCTCCCTAAGAATATCTCTTCAGGATATTCTCACCAATGATGATTTCCGCCAAGAGCGGTTAGCCCAATTGGAGCTTCTTGACGAGCGTCGTCTTATAGCTCTTGACCACCTTCAAATCTATCAAAAGCACATCAAGCGTGCTTATGATAAGTGACTTCATGAGCGTACCTTTAAGGTTGGTGATCTTGTCCTCAAAGAGAATCAACATGTAACCAAACTAGAAAAGAGCAAACGTGGAAAATTTTCTCCTAATTGGATTGGGCCTTACATTATCACTCACACTTACGGATCAGGCACTTACCATTTAGCTTCACTTAATGGTAAACCTGAGCTTGAACCCCTTAATGCCTTGCATCTTCGGCCATTCTACTATTGAATTTAGTGTTATATCACTTCTTATCTACCTTGCGCTCATCCCTTGAGCTCATTTACCACCTCATACACTTTGTTTCATGCATCTCAAAATAGAATCAAGCTCACGTGGTTTGGTCATCACCTCCTCTTAAAGATGCCTTCCCCTTTTTAGTCTGGTCCATGACTTAAAAGTATCAAAATAACAAGTTCTCAATTATATGATTTTGGGATATTCTTGAGTCAAACTTCCTGCAAAATTAGATGCTTCATGCCAAATGGACATCTAGACCGCTACGCTCTAAACTAGACTGCTCCCTCGAAGGATAGCTAAGCTAAAGCCGCATATGTTATTATTATACACTAGACTCCTCCCCCGAAGGACAGCTATACACAAAAGCCACATCTGCTACTATAAATAGACTTGCTCCCTTGAAGGACAGCTATACAAAGTCAGCCTCTATCAGAAGCTTCTCGCATTGCTCAGCTTCGTGAAGACCTCAAGAACAACAAAATACATATCCCATGTAGACTTCCCACATCGATCAGTCTATATCTAGAAAAATAAAAGCAATATTCAAACACACTTTTGAGTTATGGACTTGTCTATTTAGGTTTGGTTCTCTTTTGTCAGCATAATCACCTTATAACAAATTCTCTGCGCCCCAGCTCTACCAGCCACCTCACCTCACCATTCGTCAAAGTAACAAAACTCAAGGGACGTGACATATATCCGATATATTGTGATTATACAACTCTTTTCACCTATCGACTTCTCGCATATGCAAGGTACCTAGGGATTCAAGCTCATCCTATGTTAATATGTGGTTTGTTTATCTCTTTTCAACTACGGGACACTTTTTCCTCTTTTACTCGAATCTAGGATTATGTGTTGACCTTAATCAGGACACGGTTCCCTACTACTTGGGTAAGCTAACTTTCACTTCACCTATACCTACACCAACATCACCAATACCTTACCAACACCAACAACATTACCCTACCAATATCAATATTTTTACCAACCAACAAATTGCCTAACCACAACCAAATTGCCTAAATTCACCTCTCCCTGGTCCTAAGGGAGAACTACATCGGTCTGAGGCCCCTCCTTGCTTTGTGCAATGGGCTATGTAGGCAACACTTAGGAGACATGGGGTCTCCCAAGGTTAGCTCGACCATCCCCTACCATAACCTATCATGTGTTGTAAATATAAATATTTTTGTGTATTTCTATTTGATAACATTCATCTTTATCCTTTTTCAAAACAAACATTCAAAACACAACCATTCTTATTATTATCATAACTCAAATCAACATACATATTCATTTTTATTTAGATGTTTAACAAATACATCTTCTCTATCATCGATGCGCAGGTCGGCATCCTTATTTATTCTTATACCTCTATGAAATTCACTTAGACCCTTGCGCCTCATCCCAAACCAGGTGATGATCATGATAGTCGACGCCGCTCGCCTGGCCTCTCCATCCTCAAAGGTGCCACTACTATTGGTTCCTCCCACTGATCTACCAATCTCTCCTGTAACATATGAATACGCCCTCTCATGGAGGAATCTCGCCTCTAGTCTCTATACTCATGACTCCATAACTAACAATCTCGTTGTCTCATTCACCCACGTTTGAAGCTAGTGCACTAAACCCTGCAGTGATCTCTCTCCACTATAATCACAGCTATGTTAGGCTGATCGGCCCTCTCACGTGAACCTCGCAGCTCTGCTACCCACCATAATCTATAAGCCTCTGTCACTCCTGCATCCATTACCCTGTGATTGGGCTGCTATCTCTCTCTTCGGTCCTTACGGAGGTGTCGGTCGGGGAGGTGAGAATGATGCCTCGGCGTCGATCCTCATGTATGGTCTATAAGCCATGGGTATATCCTAAACAAATCCAAATTGTCATAACACGCGATCTAGAGGAATCCTCTCGTACTCACCTAGCCTATGCCCCGCGATCCATCTCAATCACTCTACACCCCTCAAATCCTCGGCTATGTTCTCTATCATCATATAATTCCCATAAGGCCTCCAATGGATATCTACGTCAAATCGTCACCATCTTAAAATCATTAAATTCACATAAGTAGGGGTTCGAGCCTACCTGCATTGTATGACTACACATCGTCATGGTGGGATAGGTGGCGGTGGTCCAGCTCCTCCAGCACCTCTGCTCCTCTTGGCTGTGCCATGGATCCAAATCTCCTCAGCTGGGTCCTCAACCAATCAAACTCTACCTCCTACTTGGGGGTCTACCAATCACTCACTCATCCACTCAACTACTGCCAACTCAGCCCACAAACTCAACAAAATCAATTTAAAACCTAGACAAGCCATATTGGTTATCAAATTGACAATGTGACAATGACACGCCGTATTTTTCTTTTTATAGGTTTTTGACCTATAACCGATATCGGTTAGTTCGTGCCCTAAAACACCGATATCGGTCTTCTAACCGATACCGGTCATAACTAACCGATATCGGTTACATGCCTACTTTACCAAAATTTCTGCCCTTATCCACCAATCTTCCTGTCTCACCACGTCGCCTCCCCCGGCTTTGCTAAATAGCATTATTTTGACTTCATTGGCCCAAATCACGGCCATGAACAAACCAACCAATCAGGCCCGACCCAAGGCCGCAACCAATCAATCAGGCTCGACCCAAGGCCGCAACCAACCAATCAAGCCCGACCCAAGGCCGCACCCAACCAATCAGGCCCGACCCAAGGCCGCAACCAACCAATCCGGCCCGACCCAAGGCCGCACCCAATCAATCAGGCCCGACCCAAGGCCGCAACCAACCAATCCGGCCTGACCCAAGGCCGCACCCAATCAATCAGGCCCGACCCAAGGCCGTAACCAACCAATCCGGCCCGACCCAAGGCCACACCCAATCAATCAGGCCCGACCCAAGGCCGCAACCAACCAATCCGGCCCGACCCACGGCCACACCTAATCAATCGGCCCCACCCAAGGCCACACCCAACCAATCAGGCCCGACCCAAGGCCCTCCCTAATCAATCAGCCCGACCCAAGGCCGCACCAATTAAGTACCTCACCCAAGACCCACAAATTATGATTTTATCCACCCATCATGTAGCTTTTTGTTTAATCAAGCTCACATGTTTGTGTTCTAGCATGATTAGGATACTTGAATTGATCAGCCGACCAACTTTTCCTAGACCGAGACCGTGACATTTATCTCAACCAAACCAACCATTTGAGTCTTCTTGAACATGCCTAAACGTTCTGTACCTTACCCGTTATATCCCCGGAGCTACTTCCTATGCCTTGGATACCAGGATTATATCAACCTTATTTGGATAAACTATTGACCTTTGCCTATGAATTGCTTGTTTGCTCTTCAAATCATGTACCCTGGTCACACTACTGCATTTCAACGTGCGTCTGCTTCCTTGAACTTACCCCACCATCTTACCATCATCCCAACACCATTTATCCTTTATCAACCCTATCCCTGATTTCACGTCGCCTCAATCTATGATAGATTTGAGGGGGATTACCTATACCCTTAACTGGGGCAATCACTTCTTATTAATTGTCAGTGCAGCTTTACAAGACAAGCTACATGACAACAAGGGGCTAATGTAGACACCAAATTTGTGTCTTACGACACCCTATGCCCCGCATCTCATTTCGCAACCTAACCTCACCACTTAAACCTTACACAATTATTTATTAATTACCTTATAATTAATAAATCCACATCTCCAAACCTGCCACCTCATTTCACCACCTCATCATGACCTAGCCCTAACCCTAAACTAACCTAATTAAGACCTATAACTTGGTCTACATCCACACCCATGACTAATTACTTCTCACCCGCACCAAAACCAACCTAATCATGACTTGACCAAGCCCACAACTAATCCCTCGGGAGAAAAGGAGGGAAAGTGGGCTATTTTACTAAAAATAGCCCACTTTGACTTAACCGACATCGGTTCCTACTCGACCACCGTCGGTTATGTAACCACCATCGGTTCCCTGTAAATGACCTCCCCCAACCAAAAACAAAGGATCGAATTCATTTGAAAGATCCGGAATTCACTTGGCAGAGCAGAGACAAGTGAAGAAAAGAGAAGAGTTTGCAGAGAAGGACATCGAGCCCAAGACTGCAACTGAGGAACTAGAGCACAGCGACACTCATCCAAGCATTGGGAGAGAAGATAGCTCATTTTTGATTGTCAGATCATCCCACCTGAGCCCTGCCTTCGTCATCACAATCCTTGGACCTGTATCTTCATCAGGAACTAGTAAGTAGTGTCTTGTACGTTTTTAAATAACATTTCTTGAACTTCTGAATCATAGTAATTATAAGTTCACTCCTAGATCTACTACCCGTAGCACCCTACATCTAACTGTCATTCCTCTACCCTTACATTGCCCCAAGAACAACCCCCACACTCTTTGAGTCTTCTCCATCACCCTATTGCCTATCCCTAATCATTTACCAGCCTTATAAACACCATAACCACCTTATAGCTTTCCTTCATTGAAAGCCCCTAAATCATTGCCCCTACCGGTATCGGTTATCGGCCAGAACCGGTATCGTACCAGAATATAAAACTGCGATCGGTTGTACAGGTGACCAGCATCATCATCACTATGACTCAACCAAAACCAGCCTTTCCTCTATTTCTTTTAATGAGGTAATTAAATTGTAATTTTGCAATAACTTCTTTGTTAGAATTTGTGTTAATTCGTATTAAGAGGGGAACTGACCACCTTTGAAAAGAAGTCCAATATTTCCTGGGCCCAAGGTAGTTCCCTCATTTATTGTCTAACTAAAATCTGTTGGTCTTATATTCTTACTTGTAGGTAGTCCTTCCTAGACAAAAAGGAGTTCTTTGCGGTTGATCCGATCTCTCTCTCTACGATACACGCGCACCCTCCCAACATTCAACAGGTATTCCTCCTAGTCCTAACCCTTATCTATTTCTCAAGAGAATGAAAGGATAGAAGCACCTCTATTCTAAGAATGGAAACATTCTGTGTGAAACAAGGGGAGCTACCAAGGTTACCACCCCCATGTGAGATTGATTTTCATATAGATATTGTTCTTGGAGTAGATCCTATCTCACGGGTACCTTATCGGATGAGGCACCCCGAGGCTCGGTGAGCTCAAGTTCTGACTTGTGGGTCTTTTGGAGAAAGGCCTTATCTCATCTAGTGTATCTCCTTGGGGTGCACCGGTGATCTTTGTGAAGAAGAAGGATGGATCTTCTTCTTGTTGTGTATTGATTACCACTAGTTGAACAAGGTAGCGATCAAGAATCGTTATCCTCTTCCTCGTATTGATGACTTATTTTATTAGATGAAGGGAGTCATGATTTTCTCTAAGATTGACCTTAAGTCAAGGTAACATAAGTTGAGGATTTTGGGGAAGACATTCATAAGATGCCTTCCACATGAGATATGGGCACTATGAGTTCATAGTGGTGCCTTTTGGTTTGACTAATGCCCCCATAGTGTTCATGAGTTTGATGAATGTGGTATTTAGGACCTTCTTAGATCGCTTCATGCTCATCTTCCAAAATGAAATTTTGATATACTCACGTATGTGTGAGGAGCACGAGGGGCACCTTTTCCAGGTTCTTCAGTGCCTTTGTGAGCAGTAGCTTTACGAGAACTTGGAGAAGTGTGCTTTATTTCAAACAGAGGTGTAGTATTTGGGTCATATTATTTCTAGGGAAGGTATCACAGTCAATCCTTCCAAGATTAGAGCCATTATGGATTGGCCACACCCACCTTTGTAGTGACCTAGGTGTGTAGCTTCATGGGATTAGCAGGGTACTACGGGATATTTGTTCAATACTTCTCTCAAATTACGCACCCTATCACTTCCCTTTAGAGGAAAGGGAAGAAGTTTGTTTGGTCAGACAAATGTGAGCATGCCGTTAGGACACTGAAGGAGTGCCTCACCACAACACCTATTCTTGTAGTGCCGGATCCACGGGGTGAGTTATTTGTTTGCACAGATGCTTCGTTGGCAGGCCTTGGAGGTGTGTTGATACATGAGGGAAGAGTAGTGGATTTTGAGTCTCACAAACTCAAATATCATGAGCTTAATTATCCGACCCATGATCTTGAGCTTACGAAGTTGTACATGCTTTGGTTAGATGGAGGAATTTTCTTCTTGGTAGGATATTCACACTCAGGACAAATCATTTGAGTCTTCGCCACCTCTTCACGTAGCCCAATATCAACACTCATCAGTGGCATTAGATGGAGTTACTTTGTGAGTATGACATGGAGATTGAGCATGTGAAGGGGAAGGAGAATGTGGTAGCAGATGCTCTCAATAGATGAAGACATGTGGCTATGGCTACCTCAGTGAGCATAGATTTGCGGAGCAGGATTCTTTAGCAGCTTCCTCTTGACAGCTTCTACATTGCAGTATGAGTAGAGATTGAGTCACAAAGACCCCTTGGGGGAATTTTGATGGTTTTTTTCTTAGAGTTAGATGGTCTTCTCGGGCATAGAGGCCGGATATATGTTTTGAGAAATGGAGGCTTGAGGCGGACATCTTGGTTGAGGAGCATCGTGTATCCTATTCAGCCCACCCAGGGTGAAGAAGATGCATGCCACCTTACAACAGTTTCATCATTGGAGAAGACTTCATAGAGACATGGCCCGGGTTGTTTCACGATGTTTAGAGTGCCAGAGAGTTAAGGTTGAGCATCAGCATCCAGCAGGCCTTCTTTATTCTCATGCTATACTAGAATGGAAGTGGGACACCATTTCCATAGATTTCATTGTTGGGCTACCGATGTCGAGATATCACCACGACGCCATCATGGTCACGGTTGATAAATTGACAAAAGTGGCTCACTTTTCTCTGGTGAAGACTACTTATACAGCTAGAGTAGTGGCATGAGTATATTTGGATGAGATTGTCAGGTTGCATGGGATTCCACGGAAGATTATTTGTGACCGTGATCCTTTGTACACTTCACATTTTTGGACTACCATGCATTATGTCCTCGGGACAAGGATCAACTTCAGCACAACATATCACCCTAAGACAAATGGACAGACTGAGCGGTGAATCAGATTTTAGAGGATATGCTCAGGATGTATGTGATGGATTAGTAGACTAAATGGGAGGAGTACCTGTACTTAGTGGAGTTTTCCTACAATAACAGTTTCTAGAGTTCCATAGGCATGGATTCTTTTCAGGATTTTTATGGTAGAGAGTGTAGGACACCTCTTAGATAGGACGGGGTAGAGGATAATATTTCTCTTGGACCATCTCTTTTACAAGACATGGAGTAGTAGGTGGTGTTGATCGGACGAGAGATTACGGGAGGCACAAGATAGGTAGAAGTATGCAGATCATTATAGGATCGATCATAGTTTCGATGTGGGAATGAAGGTGTTCCTTTGTGTTAGGCCACACTGAGCCCTATCTGTATGGAAAAAGGTTCTAAGTTGGCTCCTAGATTCGTTGGACCTTTTTAGATCTTGGAGTGTATCATCCCTTTGGCCTACCATCTAGCATTACCACCCAACTTGTCTCACATACATGATGTTTTTCATGTTTCACTTCTCAAGAGATATATTACAAATCCTTCTCATGTGCTAGATTGGACATCATTGTAGGTGTAGGATCAGGGGCAGGTGACGGTGGAGCCCGTTTGCATCTTAGATCACAGGACCACGGGCCTTTGAGGTAGAGAGGTTAATCGAGTTCGGTGTAGTGGGACATATATGATGAGACTACGGCTACATGGGAGGATGCTTTACTTCATTACGAGTTCGGTTTCCACATTTGTTCCAAAGTAACTTCCAGGAGGAAGTCGAGTCTAAGGGGAGGGGGATGTAGTTCCCACTTCCCTTTGAGACCTTTTGATGCTTATTTTGATACTATGATTACATCAGATACATTACTATGTTTTTATTTAGTATGTTGTTAGACATTTAATCAAGGATTATTGTTGATCTTGACTTGGTTATGATGCATGATGATCATTAGAGACACTAATATGTGGATGATGATATACTATTTGACATGGATGTTTTATGGATGTTGTTCGGACATATGATTTTGGATATTATGAGTAGATCTAGAAATGGATATTTTATGATGATGATAGAGTTTTTGATTAAAAATGCAAATGATATGGTTGTTACTTCGATGTTGTTGTGATTCATTTATATAGTTGGTTTTGTGATTTCATTTATATCATGTTAGATGTTCTGATATGGCCATGAGGCTGAAGGAGGTATTCATGTTTTGTAGGTTTAAAACATCAAAACAAACATCGGAGGATCAGAGACCAACCACAATGGAATTCTAGGTGAATTCGACAAGGTCACCATGGCAACTTATTTTATTGTGTTGTGTGTTGTTTTGTTAGGGATTCCCATAGGGGGATTTCCTTTATATGTGACCATGGGTTTATGTATTTTATTAATGTGGTTAAATTTTATTTATTTTTGTATGTATTTTATTAGTGATGTGTTCCTTTATTTAATTATGTTATGGAGAATTAATGTGAGAATCATATGATTAAAATTTAAATAAATTAAATTGGGATATGGGAAACTAATGATAATATTTGTTGGCTGTTTGTATTAAATATGTTAGGGATATATAAGTTGTGTAAGAGCTTGTGTAAGTCAGTTTTGGAGTATGAAATACTCCACCTTCATGACAAATTCGAATTTTTCCTTGGGGCAGTTTTGGAGGATTGTGGGATAAGTAAAACTTGTCCCATGCCTCTAAATTTAATTTACCAACCATGCTTATGGTTGGAGATGTGATTTGTGACTTTTATAATGAATTTTATTAATCATGTTTCTTTTTTGGCTTTCACTCTCTTACATTTTATTAATTTGTTGTCCCTTGAGGTGTGTGTTTTTGGAGTGTTCAAGTAACTTGTCATTTTCACCCACCTCTTTATTGTGCTTGGGAGAATGGATTTTGTCTTTTGTGTTTGAATTGGAGGATGTGTGATGTGGCATCCTACATGGATCCATGTCATCCTCTTCTCTCCCTCTTCTATATAATTCAAACTCCTTGCTTATTTTGTTTTTGGTTGAACCTTTTTGCATTCTTCCTTGGGGGCATTTTTGCTGTTTGGAGCTCTTGTGGATTGTTGAGGAATTTGGAGATAACTTCATACTTGGAATTGCTATTTTGAATTTTGTTCTTGGCATTTTAAGCTTTACATTGGAAACAAAAGTAACTATGGAGAGGTAGGAATTTCACTCTCCTTTTTTTATGTTGTCATTTTGTTGATTATGTTGTGTGAATGGTGCATGCTTTGATTTAACTGTTGGCTGGTTGGGTAGACTACCTTAGGGATGGTGTAGGAGAAGGCTATGGGGAATCCATGTGGGGGGGCATAAGGAATGCCATTGGCATCAGATTTTTCGAGGGATTCGAGGTTTGGGATCCACCATGAAAAAGAAATAACTTACATTTCTTACTTTGGGGTGGGCATAAGGAAATTTTTGCGGGGGCATAAGGATGTGTGTGGGATGAAATATTTTGGTGGGTTGTTCTGTGGATGCCCAATTCCAAATTGGGAGGCATAAGTAGCTTCCCCCATAGACCTTGCTCCTTTGGCTTACATGATCAATCTTGTGTTTTGAATTGAATGTTTCTATTCTTTGTTGCAAAACTATTGTTTTGTGTTGAACTATGTTTTATATTGAATTGTGCATGTTTGAAAGAATGTTGTGTGTTGTGGAAGCTAGTTGTTGCCATGGGTTGAATCACACCTTTTATTGTATCTTGGTTGGGGCTCGGGGGCCAATGATGAAGGAAGGCTTCTCCTTTCATTGGATGTCTTGGTTGGGTGGAGAGCGTTGCCTTTCCCCCTTTTGGTTGTGATCAACTTGGAGAAAGAGAAAATGTGCATGTTGCTATCTTGGAGCAAAGGAAAATGCAGTTTGATAGTCCCTTGTGAAAACATATTTATTTGTAATCCTTTCCCACTTGTTGTGGATGAAATTGTAATATGTATTTTGTGAAGAAAGATGTATGTAATTTGATTATGAAGTTAGATATTGGAATTGTGAAAGACATGTATATTTTGTTTTGTTATTAGAAAGAAAGAATTAGAAATGTGTTATTTGCATCCAAAACATGGAAAGATGTATTACTTTTTGGATTAATAAATAATTGCAAGATATTCTCTCATTTGCATTGTTGTGTGAATTGGAATGTTAAAATGTGATTGGAATCTCTGTTTTGAAAATGGGAAGAAGAAGAAATATGTATGAGGGAATTATATTGCCTTGTTTATTTTTGAAATATACTAAAGTGGAAATCAAATTTTTAATTTATCTTTGAAATTGTTTGTTTAAAACAACTGAATGTACTAGATTAGATTGGAAATGTAATGCCATACTTGCATGTTGAAAAGTTAGATGGATCTCTTTAGATTTGATCTCTTGTAAATATTTTAAAACTAACAAGTAAATTTAATTAAAATGCATAGTTCGGACCTGCACTTAACAATAAAATTTTAATTGTTATAAGTTAGCATGCTAAGATATTAAGGAACTCAAATTGACAAAGAACACTTAAGAAGACAAGTTAAATTAATGCAAAATTGAATCCAATCCCTCTAACAGTCATTTTTCTATCAATTGTTGGAAAAATGTAACTTGAAATCAATTGAGCAAATTTACTTTCCTAAAACACTTTAAACCCTCCCTAGAGAAATCCTCCATGTCTGTTTGGCATGTTGAGTGAAGGAGGAGATCCAATTTAATCAAATTTGAAAGTTGGAAATTACCAGTTGGCTTTTTAAAATTCTGCAAATCTTTTTGTAAAATTAACCCCTTAAAATTTATTAAAATATAAAATTTATGTGTCTTGTGTAAAGAGGGCATCGATATCTTTCCAGAAAGTCATCGTTTTCCCAAAAATGAGCTTTCTAGCTCAAGTTATGGTACTTTGAAGGTTTTCTACCTTGGCGGGAAAATTTTCCCTGGCAGGCCCACTCAGTAGGAAAAGTCCCACAAAATAATTCTTAAAAAAAAATTTTAATTTTTTGTTTTGGGAATTTTTGAATTTTCCTTTGCTGACTTGTAGCCAATGAGGGGCTTCCAAGTGTCCCGATAGGGCAGCAAAGGAGGCATGACATCCTTTTTGCCCTTAGGTCCTTTAAAAAATTTGGAAATTTTTCATCTTTTCCCCGCCTGACTGCTGCACCAACCGTGAGGGTACCAAGTGGCACCTTGGGGTGATAGTGGAGGAGGGAGAACTTCTTCACTTTGGAAGTTTTTTCCTTTGGATTTTTTTTTCATAAAAAGCTTCACGGCCCTACACTCTGCCCTACCTCTGAAAACCTCCTTTCATGGATGCACGGACCTACGCGCGCAATTACCCCTTTTCACCCACCCCTTTGGTAAAAGTTCCCAATCACTCCCGCCACCACACCCGTCCCTCTCCCTTCTTCCAAAATTGAATGGTGGAGCGCCACGTGTCCCTGATGGACCCACGGGTGTGTGGGCACTTTATTGGATTTACCTCCCCATCTGGTGAATTTTCCACAAGGCTCCCGCCACTGTCCTTCCCTCATCCTTTCCCCACTTCGGCTTGGAGCCAACACATGTCCATTAGAGGGCCCACAGAGGCACGGGAGAATTATGGAATTTTCTCCCCATGCAGGAAAATTTTCTAATGCCACCTGTGACCCGCCAACCCGTCAAAGGGTTTTCTTCCCCTCTCGCCACGTGTCCCCTTTGGGAAAATTTGACCCCTAAGCTCCGCCGGACCATAACTAGAGTTTCTGAAGGTGTTAGGAGGAATTATTTAAATCACCGAAAGGTGAGAAAATTTCCTATCCAATGGGAATGATTTAGGGAAATTTTTAATGCATTAAGTGTGAGAAAAATCAAGTTTAAACTCTGATCCTGTTAGAGAGTGGGTATGGGGATAAATTACTCCCTGAACCTAACTTAAAATTCTAACCCTAAAAAGTGGGACCATGTGACCTTTGATAATTGTAATGAAGGAAAAAGTATGTTCTAGTATTTTTAGTTTTGTTTCAAAAAAATTTAGTGTCAATCGTTGTCCTATAACTTGGTTGTGGACACTTCTAATAAAAAAACATTATTCCATGATTTTTTAACTAATCCTAGGTTGTTTCTTAGGTCTCAAGTGGGTTGTTTTAACAGGCATCACAGTTCACTTGGGCCCCCACACTATTCCATAGTTATTTTATGTTTTGGAGGGGGAATTTCAATATAACCTATTGCTTGGCAGACCCTGGATTCATGTCATGGGTTGTGTTCCTTCCACTTTGCATCGTTGTGTAAAGTTTGAGCATGAAGGACACACCTATACTATTCCAGCTGATCCATCACCTTTTAAAACATGTAACATGCTTTATTGACCCAATGACATGCTTATACCCATTAAGGCGTCTACCTCCATGACCACTACCGCTTCACCTACACCTTCGCTTACCAATACAGTCACTACCTCAACCGCACATACCTCCTCCATTCCTACTCGCTGCCACAACCTCCACGAATGACCCATCAGCCTCCCAATATGTTAGCTCCACCTCCGCATCAACCTCCAACACATCATCTATTCCAGCTACCCACATACCAACCACCGATCCCTTGGAAGGCATTTTTCAATGCCTCACTCTGGGAATATTGCCTATATAGTGTCAACACATTCCTTACTCCACAAGAGTATAGAAGTCTTCACCAAAATCCTTGCTATGATCGCCACATAGGAGAATGCATCCTTCCTTTATGGTCCTCCTCACCTACATACCGAGTCTCACCTATGGGGATTTGATACTACCACTTACACACCCGAACCACCGTCACAAACCCACCCATTTTTTGCTAACTTTTAGTCACTCACTAATCACCGTTTTTCCCACACCTTCCTCCGATGTGTGCGTGGAATGGTTTTGGTTTTGGATTTTATGATAAAAGCCGCCATACTATTATTCCATTTACTACCACTGCAAACATAACGACCGTAGTGGTATCGGCTTTCTGCTGAACCACCTACCAAGTATGCCCGCATTAAACTCATCGAGGACATCAACCCTTCTCCACCATCATCACCACCTTGATAGACGAGTCGATGGATATAGAATCCATTCCTCCTAAATTTTCTTCATAAACACTATTTCCTGGGGCCTTTGACTTATCAACATGAGGGCATTGCTCCTCCTCTCTTCCCTTCTGTATCATAAAATGATCGATGACGATATACCTTGATTAATGTCATTCAATGTTAGGATGATGAATCTATACTCACTTACCTTAGTGCAGAAGACTCATATATTCATCGATCGTTACCCTCTAAGAAACAAACCATGTTGAATGAATCAACTATTGAAATCAACATTCATACTCTGGACGACCCACACATTCTAAAGATAGGGCAATCTTTAGATGCTACTAAACAGAAAGCCATCACTTCTTTTCTCAAAAACCATAACCACACTTTCGCTTGGTCTTACACAAACATGCCTGGTATTGACCCCACCATAGTGGTCCACAATATCGTAAATGTTCCCGATGCCAAACCCGTTAAACAAAAACTGAGGAAAATACACCCTCACATTGCCCTTCTCGTTAAAGAAGAACTTCAAAGCACCTTCTCTCTGTTTCCTTCATCTTACCCATTGATTATCCTCTTTGGATTTCTAACATTGTATGCCAAACCTTATCAAAGTCGGTGTACCACACACTAGCTTATGCTTTTGGCTGACATCAACCTCGAATTCATTCATCAAAAGTCCATCAAGGGCCAAGCTATCACCGATAAATTGGCTGACACACCTATTTCTAGGGATCCTCTAATTTTGACTTTCTAGATGAGTCAATTACTACCCTTTCCCTGGATGAACCCACTTACCAAATGATACTCTTCTTTGATGGTTCCAAGTGTCAACGTGGGGGTAGGGCTAGTGTTATCCTCATTTCTATTGATGGTGAACCCATGCCTTTGTCTTTCAAACTCAATTTTGAATGTACAAATAATATTGCCGAATATAAATCACTCGTATTAGGTCTCCAAGCCACCTACGCCCTAGATGTCAAATCAATCAACATCTTTGGGGATTCTCAATTGGTCATAGACCAAGTCAATGGTATATACCAATGTTGTAATGAGATAATTCAAAAGTATAAGCATCATGTAGACATACTTTTGACCACCTTTGACCATTACACCCTTCAAACCATCCCCATTCAACCAAAAAAATTACAGATACCATGGCCAACTTGGCTTCCCGATTCTAAAATATTTGTCACCATACAACGACTCTAATTACCCTCTTATTTACCCCATGATGTTTACTCCATTAGAACCATCGCCCCAGACTGAGTGACCTTTGGTATAAATAATATTTTGACTATCTTTCTCTCTCCATCTTACCTCTGATCTCACCCATAATGGACAACACGCCTTCCTTAAAAGGTTTCTCATTACGTCATCATGGGGGCTCCTCTATAAATGGAGATTTAATGGTATTCTCTTATGATGACATATGTGGAGGTCACTTCAATGGCCTTGTTGCTAAGCGTATTCTTCGCCTAGGCTATTCTTGGCGACCCTTAACCATTATTGTTGTGACTACATCAAGCATTGTGTAAAATTCTAACATCATGCCAACCTTCATCATACACCTAGTCATGCCTTACAGGTCACCCGTGACCTCTGGCCCTTCTCTCAATGGGGTTTGGATCTTGTCGGAGAGATCAACCCCATTCTTCCCAACAACATCAATGGATCATCACCGCTACCGAATACTACACAAAATTGTTGAAGCCATACCACTCATCTCCGTAAAAGCCGAGAAAATATGTGATTTCATCAATCATCACATCATTTCTTACTTTGGTTTTCCTAATCGCCTCATCACTGATAATGGAAAACAATTCAAAAATAAAACCTTGCGAGAACTTTATGACGCCTTCAACATTCAGCTAAGTTTCTCGTCACCTTATTACCCATAGACCAACGGCCAAGCCAAATCCACTAATAAAACCTTGAACAAAATTCTCATGAAAGTGGTTAACAATACTAGGAAGGAATGGCATACGCACATTCCTTTTGCCCTATGGGCATACTGCACTAGTATTCATACTTCCACTACGGCCACACCATTTTCATTGGTCTGATGCAGAGGTTGGTCTACCTCTCAAAGTCCGGATTCCCTCACTCCACATTTCTCTCCATGACATGCTCAATGATGATGAATTTCATCATGACCATTTAACAAAACTTGAGTTATTAGACGAATGTCATCTTAATGCTCTTAACCACCTTCAAGTTTACCAAAAACGTATCAAATGTTCCTATGATAAATGTGTCCATGAATGAACCTTTCACGTTGGTGATCTCATCCTGAAAGAAAATCAACATGTAACCAAAGCAGAAAAAAGTAAAAAGGGAAAATTTTCTCTTAATTAGCCTCAACCATACATCGTGACCCATATTTATGGATTAGGTGCTTATCGTTTAACTTCACTCGATGGTAAACCTGAACTTGAGCCCCTTAATACCTTGCATCTTTGACCATTCTACTTTGTTGAATTTTAGTCCTACCTCACCTTTTTCCTCTTTCCATGCTCATCCCTTGAGCGCTATCCACTTCTTACACCTCACCAACGATTAAATAAGAATCATGTGCATACCCATCACTTGTTATCTTCTCTTGAATATGTGTACCACGTGCACACATAGCATGATTCTCATGGATACTTTTCATCTACCTTTAGATGAGATCCCATGGTTGTTTCACCCTACTTTCTGAAAAATAATCCTATTCTTCACCTTGGTCTTGTCCATGACTTCAAATCCCTCACATGGGACCCAACTCCTTGAGTCAAACTTCTAATAAAAAGATGACTCCCTCAAAAGGACATCTTCCTCTCTACAATCACTGCTATAAATAGACTACTCCCTCAAAGGATAGCTATGTAAATCTCTTCCCAAAAAAAAGAGAGGGAGAATCTAAAGCTTCCCGCATCGATCAGCTTCACGAAGACCTCAAGGAGTTAATTTCCTCATCCCATATAGAATTCTCACATTGATCAGTCTATCTCAAATACAAGTCAACATAGAAAGCCTTTTAGTCATGGAATTGCCCATTGTGACCTTAGATCTCTTGCCCAAAGAGCATGCTACCTCATACCATATAAAAATTAACCACCTTTCACCCTCTCACCATTCGCACTCCCATTTCCTACCACCTCAAGGGACCTCTTGGAACTATGACATTTGGTGATCATGTGACTATTATTCACCTTTAGAACAATCAATCATGTAATGTCTTTAGGGTCTTATGTTCATCACCTCCTCTAAGGTATGACCTACTTGGTATGATCCTAACCAATCAGGTGGCTTTCTTTCCCCCTCTTATCTTTTAAACCTTCTTTATTACGTATTGATTACCTTATATAGGACTTGGTCCTCGACGCTTACCTTTGGGGTAATCTTCTTCTTCCACCACAATCAAAATTTCCTATACCAAGTTGCCCACAACTCACCCACACCTAACAGACCTAAACCCAAATCATGCCTAAAACCTACCAACTCATTTTCATACCTCCTCATATTCTTCCCTAGCTTATCGGAGAACTACATCGGTCTAAGGCCCCTTTTTTCCAAGGCTATGTAGGAAGCACTCCGAGGGCATGGGATCCTTGGAGGTTAGATCGACCATCATCGGTTGTATGCCATACCTTCTGTGTGGGTTACCCTATACCAAATCGATTACCTTACCTTAACCAAACATCGATCACCCTCTCTTTCACATTGCTTACAATTTCACCCTATTACCCTTCCTGTCACTCTTTTTTCCCTGCTTAACCTTTTACCCTACCCCCTACCCCCAATTTTTTCCCTAAATCCCTTTTTATCCTACACTCACCTCACTTGGCCACACCACTTGACCTTCTTGACCTTATCCTTTACCCCCTCACCTCGTCCTCATTCGGGGACTTGTTATTTTACCCATACCTCAGCCCTACCCATGTTGTGACCTAGATATTTGGACCTGGACCATCGCTAGTGACCTTTGACCTCATGTGTTTACTATACCTTGTGCACTTTGTTACCTATGTTGATTAACATCCTGACCTTACTTTGCCTCTTTTGTGACCGTTTATCCTGACCAAACCCTTGGTATACCGGAACATACCTAAATGTTCATGCACGACCTATGTCATGTTTCCTGACCATATCCTATACCTTGGATACCGGACTCACTTCACCTTGTTTGGATAAACCTATCGACCTTTGACAATGTAGATTTTTCCTTCTCTTCAACCTAGTACTATGTTGTAGTTTATACGTGTGCGTACGTTTGACTATCACTACCATTAAACCTAACCCATTACCCGGATTACCCAAGTGGACAGTTTTCCCTTTTTACCCATTAACCCACCTTCTTCTTCATCACATTCACCTTTTATCAAACCACTCACCAATTCTACCTTCTACCTCATCAGTTCTGGTTTGAGGGGGATCACCTTCACCCACACATGGGCAACCACATCTTATTTTTGTTAGCGTCACTTACCAATACAAGCTACGTAACAAAAATGGGCAAAATGTAGACACCAAAATCAGGTCACACTCCCCTTAGCCCCTTGTTAATTAATCAACTTAAACACACTTACCTAACCATGGCCCCTTTCACCTCACACTAATATTAATTTAATTCATTTAATTAAATTAATCTCTATCCTCATCATAGCTATTATTTAATTATCCTAATTACCTAATACCCACCCCTCCACATCACCAAGACACCTCACCTAGCCACCTCACCCTAAGCCTATTCTTAGTATGTTCCCATAACTAACTAAGACCTAACCAACACCCTAAAAATCAATGCCTACACCTCATTCCCACAGACACAAATGGAAACTTCCACTCTTGTCCGGAGGAATAGAGAGATCTGCAGTAGTTACAGCCATGATCTCCTATTTTTAGTTAACTTGGGGAATCCCACCTTAACCGATGCCGGTCACCCCTAAACCGACATCGGTCAGACCATAACCTTCATCGGTCAGCCTTAATTCCCTAGGAAACCTCATTCTTGAGGTTGGCAATTTTAGAGAACATAGGTACACATGCACATGAAGAGCTAAAGCATTTTCTTTCACACAGACATCCAACACTCACTGAGAAATCATTCAGCAACCATCTAGCACTCATTCTAGGATAGATCTGGTCCAGTCCAGTAAGAAGGAGAGCACAGGCAACCCGTCCAAGAGCTCCCCAACACTTGGTGATTCCTCCACCACCTCCAACCACTCATTATCATCTCCATTCTTCATTCACAGGTATCCAAGCCCGATTCCAAGTAAGTAGAACCTCTACTCATCTCATTCACTTCATTAGTTCCAGTATTTTCATCTTTCTCTATTGTTATTTGCTCCCACAACCACTTACCTATCTCCTTTGGTAGCATTCCCTCCATACCCCCATCAAACCCTCACAAAACCCCATCTAAACAACTTGATTCCTCATTCCGATCAACCAAGCCCCTTTGTGCAACCACAAAGAAGACCCAAAACTCATTCTGTGATATTCCCAGTATCCCACAGTAACCGGCATTGGTTCTTCCTAACCGGTGTCGGTTAGCCCACAGTACATTGGCCTCATGCCACCATTTTTCCAACCCAACCCATAGCTCATCCTAGCTCCATCCAAACCCCATTAGATCTACCCACTAGCCTGATATCCCACCTAGACCTCATAAATATCCCACTCAACTCCTTATCAACTTGAAAAACCTCCTCTAGAACTCTATTCTTGACCCTCTATCATTTTGTCAGTGACTGGCATCGGTCACCCTTAACCATCATCGGTCACCCCTAGATGACATTGGTCTCTGTATCCACCAATACAGCTTAGAACAACAACCTACCTACTTGTTCCTGAGTTACCCATAATTTCTTGTGACCTTTTCCAGACCTCTGCCAGACCTGTAGAAGCCCGAACCATTTACCTAACCCCTGGATCTTGTTTTAACTTAGCCTGTTGAATTAGATCTTTCTTATTGTGTTTTATATGAGATGCCTAAATTATATAGATTATAGTAAGACGACATTTACTTTATTTCTCGCATTAAATTGTTTAAAATAGTGGATTGATAGCCTTCCAGGAAGTACCACACTTCCGGGATCTAGCATACACTAGGCAGTCCACTGCATATATTGTTTAACTCTTTCTGGTGGTTTTGATTTCTATTTTAGGTAGTTCCTCCCAGCCAAAAGGAATCTCTCACGATTAGTTGTGGATCGAGGAGTCATATCCACGCAATAACCTACAACCAACATCTTCAACAGGTATTCCTCCTATGCCCATTACCCTATCTATTTTGTCAACATTTGAAGAAATGATATAGAATCACGTGAAACAACAATCACCTTCTTATTTATCTTGAGAGGTCAACTCCATCATAACCATTACACCTAACCCTCGTGACCTTTGGTATAAGAAATTTACAGGCTACCTTTCCCTTTCCATTCTGCCTCTCGATCTTACTCATAATGGATAATGCACCTTTCTTAAGGGTGTATCTCGCTATGTCATCATGGGCGAGTCTTCTTTATAAATGTGGCTTTGACAGTATTCTCTTACAATGCCTTACAAGCTCAAATTACCTACACCATAAAGAAAGTGTACGATGGAATTTTTGGAGGTCACTTTAGTTGCATAGCTATCACTAAACGTATTCTTCACCTAGGCTATTATTGGCCAACCCTAAACCATGACTATTGTGACTATGTCAAATGTTTTGTGAAATTCCAACAACATGCTAACCTTCATCACACACCTAGTCATGCCTTACAGGTTACACGAGACCTTTGGCATTTCTCTCAATGGGGTTTAGATCTTGTTAGAGATATCAATCCTCATTCTTCACAATTCCATTAATGGATTATAACTACTACTGAATACTACACTAAATGGGTAGAAGCCATTCCCATCATTTCTACAAAAGACGAGAAAATTTGTGAATTCATCAACCATCACATTATTTGTCACTTTGGTGTCCCTCATCGCCTCATCACTAATAACAAGCAATTCAAAAATAAAACCCTATGAAAGCTTTGTGATGCTTTTAACATTCAACTCAATTTCTTGTCACCTTACTACCCATAAATAAATGACCAAGCAGAATCAACTAATAAAACCTTGAAAAAATACTTATGAAAGTAGGTGACGATAATGGGAAGGATTAGCATACACACATTTCATTATCCTTGTGGGCTTACCACACTAGTATTTGCACTTCGACTACCGCCATACCTTTCTCTCTAGTCTTAAGTCTTGAGGATGTCTTGCCTCTCAAATTCTAGATTCCATCTCTCTGCATCTCACTATAAGACATGCTCAATAATGATGACTTTCACCAGGACCATTTAGCACAACTTGAGTTGTTAGATGAACATCATCTCAATTCTCTTGATCATCTCCAAATCTACCAAAAAAATCAAACATGCCTATGATAAGTGTGTCCATGAACAAACCTTCTAAGTTGGTGACCTCGTCTTGAAGGAAAATTAACATGTAACCAAAGAAGAGAAAAGTAAACGGGAAAATTTGCTCCTAATTGGCTTGGACCCTATATCATTACTCATACCTATGGATCAGTGCTTATCATTTGTCTTCACTCAAAGGTAGACCCAAATCTGAGCCCCTCAATGCCTTGTATCTTTAACCATTTTATTGTTGAAATCCATTCCTATATCACCTTCTATCTATTGACCACTTGTCCCTTGAGCACCATTCACCTTCCATGTTACCTGTTTTGAGGATCAATGACTAAACAAGAATCATGTGATTACCCATCACCTTTTAGCCTTATCTTCAATATGAGTACCATGACTCTACTCATGGCATGATTCTCATGGATAATTTTCATCTTTTTTAAATATGGAATCCCATGGTCATTCATCACTTGAAACCATCTCTTTCATAGTTAACCTTTGTGTGTTATGGTTTTGTCTTCTAAACAAGAACCTAATCTTCCTCTATAGTCTTGTCCATGACTTAAACGTCCAAAAGTAAAATGGTATTCAAACTCATTGAGTGAAACTTCTACCAAAAATATGACTTCCTTAAAAGGGACATCACTTCTCTCTATCTCACCGCTATAATTAGACTGCTCCCTTGAAGGACAACTATACAATCTTACCATACTTTACATAGTATATCATAAAAAGGACTATCCTTGAAAAAACAAAATAAATTATTTAGAAGCTTCCCGCATTGATCACTTCATGAAGACACGAAGGATATAATAAACTCATCACACATATACTTCCCGTATCGATTAGTCTATCAAAAACAAAAACAAAAGAAGAAAGTGATAACTTTTTTGTCGAGGACTTGCCTATTTTTTATCATGGTTTTTTTGTTAGGTAAAAATGCCATTGTACACTAAGTTACTCTAAACCACCCATTTTCACCTCATTTCCTTTTCACCCCAATATTTTTTTCTTCTCAAGCGACTTCTGCAAACATGAAATTTCGTGATCATGTGACTTTCTTCACCCTTAACATAGTAAAACATGCAATGAATTTAGGGTCTTATGTTCATAAGACAATCTCTGGTATGGAAGCATCATTATGGTTCTTACCAATTAGGTGGCTCTTTTTATCACCTCTTACCATTCACCTTCTCCATTACTTATTGATTACCCTATACGGGACCATACTATCGATATCTATATTTTAAAGATTTCAACTTTCACCTAAGACTCAACCATGCCTATGACCTACCAACCCATTCCTCTACCTCATCATATTCTTCCCTAGCTTATGGGAGAACTACATCAGCTTGAGGCCCCTTTTTTTCTCAGGCTATGTAGGCAACATTCCTAGGGCATGGGGCCCTTGGATGTTAGCTCATTGCTCTTTACCCTAACCCATTTTCTCCCACTTTTTTTCTATTAAAATTCTACCGTAATTAGTTTCCATTTTTATAACACTTGGAAAATTACCACACATACATATCTACCATGTTATCACATCATAAAAACATCCAATCAATCATTTCACATTTCCATGATATCAAAGATTTTAGAAATTTACACCATAACATACATATAACTCATCATTTATTTCCCATGTTACCAATAACTTGGAAATTAAATCAAAACTAAAAACAAGACTCAACCATGCCTAAACCGACCTAACTCAACCATGCCTAAACCGACATGACTCCATCATGCCTAAACTAACTTGAATCAACCATGCCTAAACTGACCTAACTCCATCATGAGTGAACCGACATGACTCCACCATGCCTAATCCACCTAATTTCCATCACATACAAACAAAAAATGAAATTACAACACAAGTACATCACTCATCTCATAAATATCATCATCTATATCACTATGAAAGTTTGTGTATCCATCAAATATACAATGATACAAAATAATATAAGTATCTCAAAACTCTCATATACAGCCTCACCATCTTCGGCACGTAGGTTGGTATATGACAAAAAGCTCAGAAAATCTCATGTACAACATCACTATCATCGGTGCAGCAGGCAAGTATATATCAAAACATGATCAAAATGATGATAAACAGAGACATCGATTGTAAGACCATTTGATGTCCATGTCGATCTCATTTGTCTCCTCCTCTTAGCCTATATGACACTGACCAACATCTCTTCACCCTCCATGGTATCAATCTAGCTGAAAGGAATGATAAGAAGATTGTTCCAAGCCGTGATCTCAGATGATAATAGCACACCACATTAGATTTGCAAAATAGAAGAGCTAAAATACCATATATGGAAATCCATCATAATCCATAATGCTCAATACATTACAATACAATGACTTGAATTACTCAATAAGAAAGATGTATATATAGGAGGGAAGTGTAATTACTACCTAAATCAGTGGTGAAGAACTCCCACCAACTGATATTGGTAGTTAAGTTAATTCCAAAAGACTAGTAAGCTAACTCCACATAACTGAGAAGCTAACTCAACACAAGTAGTACACCTAATTAGGCTAACCCAACAAGTATAGGGCTAACATAAGTGTAAGAATTATCCTAATAAATAAATAAAAGGATAAATAATAACTTGTAATAACACCCTCTCACAAGCATAGCTTAGGTGGGTGGAAAAGAAGGTGGGTCCCAACAACAAGGTCGATGAGGTACGCATGTACAACAATGAGGAAAATGGACACCACAAGGTACCCAAAACTAGTAATAATAAAGTAGAGAGAAAAATCCCACTGCAAGATATCCTCAAAAGCTTGGCTCCAAAAATTGTACAATGTTGAAGAAGTGTGGTGTGCACTGTGGTATGAATCCATTTCTTGATGACGAAATAAAAAACAACTAACACTAGGCTTCACGAGAATAACTTTATGCAAGGAGACTGTCAATGGAGTGATGTCAAAAGTGCAAAAAAATAAACATAATTCGATCAATGCTACAAATAGGTGCGCCACAATCCAAGAACAACCAAGGCAAGAAGGTAAGGACATGAGATCCAAATAAACAGGAGTTTCATGATCCAAGAAAAGCCAAGGTAATAGGGTAAGGACAAAAAACCGGAATAAGTAGTATCAACATGTAACAAGGCAAGAACACGAAACCCAAAGAATCGGTATCAATACCACACCTTCCCATCTACTTTGAATGGGTAGAGTGACACCACGAATCTGTATGAGTTTCCAAAATCAACTACTCAAACACTAAAAACTAAGACTGGTCTTCACCATTCACAAGAGCGATATCAACATGTCAAAAAAGTGTCAAAAATACGATCCAAAGTATCTCAACAAACAAGAGAGATATAAATGTATACACCCATAGATATAAGAATGCAAAATCCAAAATTTTAAGACGTCGGGCTCAATTGAAATCACATCCACAAGTGATTACAACACCCTACCAAATTTGGAACTTTATAAGCGAGTGTATGTAAATATTACAATGAGTAATAGTAACTTTTACATTTGAAATATGTGTATAAAAATGTCACCAATGCGTAGATATTGAAAAAATACACAATTTAGAAAAAAACCACCTTAATTCGAGCTACAGATCAAAATTTATGAGCTCTAGAAGGTTGTGTTATTAAAATAATATTTTAATGCTAATGGTTTTCTTAAAAGGTACACATGACACCCAAATTTCCAAAGGGTAAAAGAGTGCATCCACATGATACAGGCTTGTGACAAAAGGATAAAATTCTGTGCCCAAAACCTAAATGTCCAAAGGGTAAATCATTGCATTCGGAGGGTACACGTCAATATCCAATGGATAAAAGAATGCACCCAGAGGGTACAGATTTGTGTCCAATGGATAAAAGACTACATCCAAAATAGAAATATCTAGAGGGTAAAAGAATGCATTTGGAAGGTACACGCTTATATTTGGTAGATAAAATAATGCACCGAGAGTGCGGATCTACGTCCGGTGGATAAAAGATCAGATCAAAAAAAATTTCCAAAGGGTAAAAAGAATGCATCTGGATAGTACACGCTTATATCCAGTGGATAAAAGAATGTACCCAAAAAGTACAATTGTGAATACAAACTTTGACTACAAATATCTTTTTTTCTGGCACCTGTATCAAAAACAGAGAGAAAACCAGAAAGTTTCTCGAAAAACCTAGAAAGCTGATATAATTTTTGAGTCAAAAAATATGTCTATATATAATGGTATGATTTTTTTGAGAAATGTCCCAAAAATCCCTTTAATAAAACAATATTTGACTTGTCTTAAAATATGGTCAAGTTTACAGTTGATTCTAGGGTTTTGGCACCTTCCAAATTAAATGGCGCAATTGATTTTGCATATAAATACATGCTACGTAAAATTGGTAACAAATTACGAATACATGAAAATAATAAACCCTTGCTTACAAGAAAAACTTACAAATGGATGTCTACATCATATATAGCTCGATACCTTGAAAGGAATGATAAGAAGCTTGTTCCAAGCCACAATATCGGATGATAATAACACACCATATTAGATTTGTAAAATAGAAGAGCTAAAATACCATATATGGAAATCCATCATAATCCATAATGCTCATACATTACAATACAATGAATTGAATTACTCAATAAGAAAAATGTACATATAGGAGGAGGGAATTTCAACTACTATCTAAATCATTAGTGAAGAACTCCCACCAACTAATACTTTGGTAGTTAAGTTAACTCCAAAAGACTAGTAAGCTAACTCCACATAACCGAGAAGCTAACTCAACACAACTAGTAAGTTAAATTCATACAACTAGTACACCTAAAGCAAGCTAACCCAACAAGTGTAGGGATAAAAAAGTGTAAGAATTATCCTAATAAATAAATAAAAGGATAAATAATAACCTAAAATAACACTAGCCTCCACTGGCTCGTAACTAGGTCGAGGCCTCCATGAACTAGTGGCCTCACCACCCGACCCCTGTCTCGAGGCTCGCCAACCCCTTGCACTCTCCGCACTATGTGTGTGGGATCTCATCCTCTCACTCAACACTAGCTATACTCTGTACTTTTCATAAGAGGGGACATCTATCCCAGCGGTGGTCAAGTGATCTGTTAATATGTGGCCTCATTCAGGGCATCCCTGAATCTCACCATTGGCACTGTCTGTGGTGGTTTCATAGGTCTCGCAACAACCTACAAGCTCTGTCTTGATAATGATGGCCTCACCCCTATACCTATGAACCCTTCCCTCCTCCCTATACCATGGGACCTTGTCCATGACTACCTATAATACGAGACCCTATCCTTGGGCCTATGAGGGTTTATGCACTATGATTTGGAGTGCAGTAGGGCAAAATTTTGAGCTTGTGCGGTGGCTAACGGACCCTAAAAACCTACTTCATGTGCACTCGTAAGGTGGCTACTGTCCCCCATCACCATCCCTACCTTGTACGGGTACCTGTCCTTGTGTAACCTAGGAATGTAGGGCTACTACCTGCACATGTAACGTGGAAACTTGTGCCTCTGAGCCTATAAGATGCCCCTGTAATACTCTCAGCTATGTCAAAAGGGTGGCCACCTACCCCTATAATGTGTCCCTATAAACTATAATAGTGGCTAGGTAAGGATGCCTTGGCCTTAGTGGTGCTTCTTCTGTGCTATGCCACCCACCAATACTGTATCTATCAACAACCCCGGGGTCATTAATCCACCGACCCACCACCTTCTCCTCCTACCCTATCAACACAGTCGGTTGTGGTAGATGCATATGCCTCTCCACATCATCTCTCTTGTACTGTGAGAATGGTAAAGGCACGTCCTAGGGCAGCCCAAACTGCTTTGTCTAACCCTGTCAATGGGTATCATCTCGTACTCATCGGCACGGTGTCCCTCTATCCATCTGAGTAGTTGTAGCTCATCCAACTCCATTGCCATGTGTCTGTAGGAAGGGAAGCCAACATATGGCCTCCAAATAATGTCCACCCCTAACAATCCCTCCAACACATACATGTAATATGCTATATCATGTGTAACCCTAGCAACCTTGTGCTCTCCCCTAATAGGTACCCAATGCCTATAACCAACTTGGACCAAGCCCACATTAAATGCATCAAGTTGGGAAAACCAACTAGATGCACACATATGATGTGCTCATATGCCCAGCAGTGAAGAAGAAAGGTACATCACAAACTAAACCTCTGTAGCCTCCCATAGGCCCATAACTCTCTATATAACTACACCAAGAATGTTGGTGCCCAAGAAAAATAGGTCCTATTCTCCATCATGTCATGGAGAACCCCCATTAGCGCTCATGGGAATCTCCCACCCTCCACATATGGCAACAAAAGCAACACACTACCTCCATGATCAGGACAACCAACCTCATCTCCTGAGGATGGGGTGTACATGGCCCCATAGGTCAAGCTCATGTTATGGTATCTCAACTCAATTGTCGCCTCTCCAAACACTGCCACTATCAGCTCCTCTAATGCCTATGATGAAATAGAATAAAACTACTCTCCCATTATAGGTAATCGCAGGATCCTATATACATCCTTCAGGGTGACAGTGATCTCACTGTCGGTGGCGAATGTATTGGTCACTGAATCCCATATATTGATGAGTGCGACCATAAAACTTGGATCTTGAACTATATGTTTGTAACATTGGATCCCTATTAGGCCAACATCCATCATGTGCCTCCATTCCTCTGTAGTCATGCTTGATCATACCGCTAAGAATAAAGGCGGTACTCTATCCTCATCCGCAACTCGTCCTTAGCTTACATCCAATAAACCACAACATTGTTCAACCTTGACCATACCCAACATACCTTTTACCAAACACACCTATTACATGACATAACCATCTCACACCACACCCTAGCAAAATCACAACCCTACCAACTACCCCTTTTGCCTAGTGTACTATTACACATATTCTCCCTTATTCTACTAAATACCACCCACCATCTCCCAAACACCCCTAAAACCCATCTTTTCCCTATATACACCTTCCCTTAACCCTACCTTGACTAATTTCCTTCCCATATTCCTCATCATCCCTAAACTAGTGTCGGTCACCTTAATCGTCATTGATTTTCCTCGATCGATGTCGGTTCCATTTTATCGTGTCGGTCATCTCGGGAATTGACCGATGTCGGCCCGAGCCAACCAACATCGGTCAACCCTGGTAGCGCGTCGCCACTCTATCGTGAACTAAAAACCAAACCCCCTCCCCTTACCTATAATTTTTTTTTAAAACACCCTAAAACATCTAATCTATCCTACCCTACCCTACCTTCATTCCCACCCCTATTTACACTATCTAGGACTCCCCCTTCCCTCATTTCATTCATTTTCACCTACAAATGCAAATTCATTTTCCCCCAAACCCCCTTTTTCCCAAACTAATTTAAAACATCATTTTCAATAAAATGACAATAGAGGATTGACTCCTACCTCATCTCGGTGCCTTTGGCATGGTGGTACACTTGGCCGCTATGCCGTGGTCCACCCTAACCCTCTCCTACCTCCGCCATCACCAATTCCACTCCTCACCTTGCAACCAATTAAATGCCCCAGTCGATCTCATGGACCCGCCTACCAAATGCAAATCACCTACTATGAGGCTCACCAACTCAACTCTCCACCTCGTCTTGTCACTTTCCATGATGGCACTACCACTCTATCATTTTCACAAATGACAACAAGTTAAAATGAATTAAGTAAAATACGGTTTTTATTTTTATTCACCCTACCCGACATAACCGATGTCGGTCATCATAAATCAATGTCGGTTGCTTTATAACCAGCATAGGTTTCTGCTACTATCATTTTAACCCCATTTTGACCTCAACTCCTCATTAACGATACCCTTTGACCTCACCCATACTCATTGCAACCTATCTACAAGCCTAACCTACCCCTACATTTCCTTAGTTGCGTCTCGGGATTTTTATTTTACCTATACCTTGGCCTTACCCATGCCATGACCTATTTACTGGACTTGACCTACTTGGTGTGACCATTGACCTTGTGTACTCACTATACCTTGCGATGTTGTTACCTATGTTTTTTAGCCTAACAACCATACCTTGCCTATTGTAGTGCCATTTATCCCAACCCAACCTCTGGTGTACCGGAACATACCTAAACATTCCTGCACCTGACCTACATTGTGTTTCCGGACAATATCCTATGCCTTGGATACTTGACACACTTTAACCTTGTTTGGATAAACCTATCAACCTTGGATGATGTAGAGTTTGCAAGCTCTTCAACACAGTGCATGTTGTAATCTATATGTGTGTGTGTGTGTGTGTGTGTGTGTGTGTGTGTGTGTTTGATTGTCATTACCCATTACCCAATTTGACCTTAGACCATTACCTATTACCCGATTTGACCATTACCCATTCCCAATTTTACCTCGGCCTATTACCTATTACCCAAGTTTCCCATTACCCTTTCCCTAAGCACCCATACTCTTCCCCACCTACCTTAACTCACACCAACTACACATTTATCAAACCACTTACCGATTTTGTAACACCTCATCAGTTCTGGTTTGAGGGGTATCACCTTCACCCACACCCGGGCATCCCTACTCTCACCCACACATGGGGAAGCACTTCCCATTTTTTAGCGTCACTTACCGTCAAGCTATGTGATAAAAGGGGCAAAATGTAGACACCAAATTTAGGTCACACTCCCTTTTACCCCACATGTATATTAATTTAATTACCTATAATTAAATTAATTTCCATTCTCACAATATTCATTAATATATACCTTAATTAAATTAATTTCCACCTCACCTAGACACCTCACCCCACCACATCACCTAGAAACCTCATCATAGACCTATTCTTAGCATGTTTCCTTTTAACTAGGACTCAATCTCCACTTACCATAACTAACTAAGACTTAGTCTAACCCTAACACTAAATTTATATTCTTTCTCCAACAGCATGCCCACTTACTTATGTGAAAAAATCCTTTTTGGATCTGCAACAATGGATAGAACTGACAAAAAGATAGCCAAGATCTGCTATTTTTGGCAACCTAGGATATCCCTCCTTAACTAATGCTGGTCAACCTGAAACTAATGACGGTCACCTAAACCATCGTCGGTTACCATATATTCACTTTGGTAACCTTTTTCTAGAGGTTGGAAGAATTATTCAAGTCTAAGAAGAGAGAGATCTGCATGTAATCATGAACCAGATCCCTCTTGCACATCCAGACATCCTGAACCAACACTAAGACTGATTTAAAGGTTAAGAATTTCATGGTAATGTTTTGGGAATTACTATCATGGCACTAACCACCACCGTTTCACATATCAGCCATCACACTCATCCAACTAGTGTACAAAGTGCATTTGTATCCACGTCTTTCCATACTTATTTAGATTAGTTCCTTTATATCTATTTGAGATTCCTAGTCTCCTTTGCATCTCATCACCTCCCACCTTCCTGTCAATCCCTCCTCCTAACCACCTATAACCTCCCAAATCTCTATACCCAAATCAAGACATCTCTAAGAATTCTCAGTGTCTTTGAAAACCTAACCCTCATCATCCCATTCTCTATGCAATCACAGAGAATCTTCAAAACCAAGTTTTATTAAGTTTCTATCACCCACCCCTACGATCTTTGGTTAACCCAAATGTCACCAGCTTCCTCTCAATGGCATCAGTCATATAAAATCGACATCGGTCTCTGTATCGATAATTCTACTTGTAACATCAACCTCATAACACTCACCCAAACAAACCAAACCATCAAAACCCGATCTGACCTATCCTAGTCACCTTGGTTATCTGTCCCACCTCCAGATATATGATCGTAACCTTACATGTTAGATTATATTTTCTTATTTTATTTGAATGATATACCTAAATCATATCAACTATAGTAGGATGTTTATTTATGTTATTTCTTGCATTGAATTTTATTAAACAATGGATTGTGACCATCAGGAAGTATCACACGTCTCGGATCTAGCACACGCTAAGCGATCCAATGACATATATTGTTTAATATTCCTCTTTTGGTCTTTTTTACATTCACATGTAGTTCCTCCTAGCAAAAAGTAAGTTCTTGCAATCATCACTGGATTGAGAAATTAGAACATGCGCACTCTACCATCAACCTTCATTCACAGGTATTCCTCCTCATCATTACCCTATTTATTTTGCTCATACGTACGCAAATTATTGGCGAAACAATTTAAACTTGTATTTTGAAGACATGTCATATAAATTATCATCTTCTTAATCAAATTAATCAAATTTTATATGAGATGGACAAGTTTCTTTAATTTTAGAACTTGTTAATGCTTCCCAATAAATTTTTTGAAATGTAATATGATCAAATTTTAGATTTTGGATTATATGTTTTACTCATATTTTAAGATGTAATTTTGCAAGGATATGTTTTAAAGTCGTTAATTACATTGTAGTTGAATTGATGGATATATGTATCCTTTTTGGCTTACCTTTGAGACAATGCTCTTGATAGTTGTTTCTAACCTTATGAATTGAACATAGTGTTGATTATATTTTGTGGTATATTTGATTACACTTAGGAAAAAAATTTAATAGTTGATCTCTCAAGTGAGTTGATAACAGTTTATACAATGACTATAAAGACTCAAGATTGTTATTTTATAGAAAATGTGATGATGAATAAGTATTAAGATATTTTAAGAGAAAATATGTTACTTGAGTAGAAATAATCTAGAATAAATGGGGATGCCATTATATCTTGCTTTGAATATTACATTTAGTTCACCTAATAATTATTATTTTTTAAATATCATGGAATCGCCAACTAACTTACACATAGGTTGTGATTTTTCCAAAGATAATCCAATGGAAATATTCATTTTCTTTAGGATTTGTCAAGATATTATAAAATATTTTAGTGATTTCATTATTAAAATTATCCTTTTCATAGAGGTACTTTTATCATAACACTAGTATTTTTACAAACTATTATTATTAAATTAATATGTTAAAAAAAACGTTTTAAATTATTTATTACTAGTACAAATATTTTAGATATATCTATATGATAAACACTAGGAGGTAAAATCTCAAGGCCCTTATATTGGATTTTATCATACCAAAATTATTAATAAATGTATTGTGACAAATGGTATTAGTTTAGCTACATTAATGCATAAAATTGAAAAAATATTTCTAGAGAAAATAATGGGCTTGAAAATCCATCATATGGCGAAGATATTATAATTTTTAGTTGAACTCTCTAATAAAAATGAAAAATTCTTAATGTGATAAAAAATGTACGTCAAATTTAAGGTTAGAATTAAAAGTGAATTAGAATTAAAATTGAACATGGGTACCTATTGGTATAATTAAGTAATATAATTAAATATACTAAACTTGTATATACCATTTATTAAGTTGCATGATTTTAGGATGTTTGTGCACTTTTTATTGAGTAAAATTAATCATTATCATCACTTCGTTGACATTAGATTATTGTAATTGTATTCAATTTTAAATTAAAATTTATTTTTAGTATATGTAATTTTTTTACGTAACATTTGTCTATTTTTCTTTATTTTGTAGTTGATCGTGGTGATATTAGTCTATAATATCTATGAGATGATAACACTTTATTGTCGACCTTGATTTGATTGTCATAAGGTAGTTTCTTCCTTAAATTTGATTTCCATTTCATTATCATATTAAAAAAAATCTTGCTTAGAAAAGTTGATATAAAAATTGTAATATTTTAGGAATACATTGAAAATTGTAGCCCTTTTAAAAAAAAAAAACCAAAAATAGTTTTTAACTCAACATCTTGGTGTGTAATATATTGAGGCCATCATTAACTAATGAGTAGGAAATTCACAAAGAAGATAAATTGATGTCGGTGTCTCAAATCCTATCTCAAAAATTATTATTTATCTTTATTTTTAAAATAATATATTTGAATTATCTATATTAATTTAAATAAGTTTTAAACATTTTTATCATTAAAAAAAGAGGCTTTAGACCTCACTATTTATATTATAAAAAACAAAAACACGGATGATCATGTTAAAATATGACTACAAAATCCATGAGAGAATGGAAAGACCTATAGATTTTAAACTAAAACAAGATACATATTAAGATCATACTTAGAATTTAATTTTCCTCATCATCAGAGGAGCTAGTCACCATAACAATTGGCATTGTAGCATCTCTTGCATCCTCCTCAACCACCATTGCAACATGGATTCTATGATCTTGGACTCTTCAAATTTTTCAATAGGGTTATTCATCATAGAATAAATGGTGTTCGAGTTTCTTACTTTGCAACATACTCTCCATAGTAAGGGATTTGGTCAATTGCCATATTTGATCCAAACAAAGACCCATGTAGAAACCCAATTATTTCACTTCTTCATGGATTGCATATGAGTTGTTGGCACCAAAGAGCACCATCTGAATCCTAATTATTTGAGCCACCTTTAGAGTATCAAGTCTGGTAGTGGAATGACTAGGATCATTCATTGTTTTAACCACCTCTTCCACAATAGAAGTTTCTTTGAGCCTAGTCGACAGGTTGAGCCCTAAGAATATTCATGACCATCCATCGTGAGCAACTTTAGGTCATTGACTCCCTCAATTAGATCTTGTTTCCAAAATTTCATGACCTCCTTAACAATGACTATGGTTCCTTTTTCCAAGAGGCATCCTACATTAAGCAGTTGTCGAATCTTGAGGTCATTCACTAGCCCAAGAAAGGAGTAGTGAACACCATTAATGGAATAATTGTGTAGTAGAGAATCCTTCATTTCCTTCACAATATTGATTGTTGTGGCTTTTATTTTTCTATCCTTAGCACACATGACCTCAAAAACTCTAGTTTTTCCTTTGTCCATAATCTTGTTAAAGAAGTGAAGCTTTTAATCAAAATACTTGTGAGATAGGGGGTTAACACGCCAATCAACATGCATAAGATATCTTCCCACCCATGGCGAAAAGACATGAAATTTATTTTTCTGCATGGGAGGAAAAATGAGGGGGTCCATATCATAATGATTGGGAGAGATGGGCATGAAATGCATCCGCCATGTGTGTAGATGTGATAGGCCCATCTAATTGAAACAAATCACCCATCTTTTTGATTAATTCATCAGAATAAATAATGACATGTTTTTCATTATTATTAACCCCCAAATTGGCTAATTTATCCACAATTTGTTTTGTGCTTCTAGGAGTCTAGAGGATGCACTTGTGGTTGAGCATAGTAATACGATCGTCCACAATGCAATATAATTTCTAGTGTTCCATTTTTCCTTTATTTATCACATTAATGATAATTTGAGAGTCAAATTCAATGATGAGACCATTTCAGCTCTTTTAAGTGGAAATTTTGAGACCACACTAGAGAGCTTTAGATTCCTTAAAATTGTTAGAGCATACACAAGTACCTTGATAAAATCCCGAAAGGGTTTGTCCCAAATAATTTTAGAAAATTCCACCTACTCCATTTCTTATAAGATTTCATTTAGAAACACCATCAAAGTTGAATTTGATGAAGTTGAGTGTGATGTAGTCTAGTTGGCATGTATTTTAGATTTATTTTTATTTCCAACCCTTATCGGGAAATAAGTTTTAAAATTAATATATTTAATATATAATGTTTTATAATAGATAATATTTTTAAAAACTAAATAGTTTGGCACTAATTAAAAATAGTCTTAATTTGAAATGAAAGAGCTTATCCTTTAAACCGAATAACAGAGAATACATCATTTTATTTATATAAATGTTAGATTTTATTAACTAATTTAAATAAATACATTATTAACCAAAATATAGTTAATAATAATTAAAAGATGTGTCATAATTGAATGGGTTATGGTCTAACGTTACATGTGATGGTGTAAAGGGATTTCCTAGCCATCCACCAAAGTTTCAATCCAGGAGATACCGATAAATCAAGGATGATGCCGGGATCGTAGCTTGGGTGAAATCAATAAATTATGGATGAGGCTAGGATCATATCCTGGATGAATTTGGCGAGTGGAAACTCCTTAGTTCTTAACAACTAAACCTAAGAATTATGTGTAGTCATCCCTATATTTTTGAATTCAATAAAAAAGGAGGACGTGTCTCGAATAAACATGTCATTTGGTATTTGATTTTGTAATCTTAAGGTTAAGTTTCCTACATACAACTTGGGACCATAATATTCTCTTCCCTTACCGCATTCATGTCATTCTAGCCGTTAAGATAGTAAATTTTCAACGGAAAAAACTTCACATAATGGTTAAAAAGGATTGTTTTCCTTATAAAAAAATGGATTTCTTTGACTCAAATAATAGGTCCCATTAGCCATGTCAAAAATCTCTCAAATGCATTGACTAGATAATTCTTCCTAGAACATAATATTAATAAAATTAGAGCTTTGAAAATTTACACTCCTGACAATCATTGTTGGTTGATATTATTTCATGAAGGGTCACTCTAGTTAACATAAAAGCATCTTATTGGTATCAAATTTAATATAAATGCATGCATTGTTTCCACCAACTTATTATTAGGCCCTATATTGATTTTGAGCACTTCCGATAAACAACACTTTATATATATGATATACTATAATTTCTTCTTGTGATCATTTGAGGTTAGAGATTGGTTGTCATTTTTAAAATGGTTTGATTTTTAGATCTCATAGTGTTTATGGAAAAAAACAAAAATTAAATGAGATACAATTATCAAAAAAACTTTAAGAACCCATATATACATGGAGAAAATTCATTGTTCTCATCTTGACAAAAAAACATCCATAAAATTCAATCTAATAGTAAATGATTTTCTTAAGGCCACTACCATTGAATGTTCTTATGTCTAATTATTTAGTAACTTGAATGATTTTATCATTTATTATTCTTTTTGTATTGTTGTGCATAGAGTGTGATAAATACATATACAAACCCATCCTCCATGGCATTAAAATAGGCACACTAAATGTAATCAAGGGGACATGAAATGAACCTATTATTTTTCACTCAATTTTTTTTGGTGAACGTCAATGGCCATTTGATCCATTGGTGAAGTTTTTGGTTCACGTAGAGCCCACCAAGGATCAATTCTTATTGAATGCAAATTTTCCCAATGCCCCAACATAAGAATGGAACCCCTTACCCATAATTTCTTAGCTAAAGGTTCTCATTGATTTAGTTTGTATACTTACTCAATATTTTAATTTCACTACATGTTTCCTCTGAAACATCAAAAGATATGTTGATAATATATGTAATTCAATTCCCATTGTAATGCTTCAAAATTCAATAATTTTATTATTATTATTATTATTATTGGATATGTTATAAGCCTTTTTGTTTAAATAAGCGTTTGACATGTATGTATAATAGATTGGTATATGCACATGAGTTGTTTGATAAATTCCTCACAAGAATACAATATCATGGAATATTGTTATCGGTAGATATACAAAAATAGTTTTCATAACTAAACTTTAAATATTTTGAAATAAATTTCTTAAAGAGATATGGTCTCTTGAACAATAATGATTGCATGATATGTAAAAAATGGGTTTGTTGATAAGGGTTTGGAAACTTTTAAGTAAATTTAATTTTCTATTATAAACCCAAATTATAAAACCTTCACCATCATCCTTTTACATATCACAATATTAAAAATAATATAGATCATTTCATTAAACAAATAATTTCCAATCCTTAATAATTAGTGTAGACACCCCAAATATGCCACGCATAAGTCATTTCTAAACCAAAAAAATCCTATTAATCCTCCCCAATAATTAATTAAAAAATCCTCAACTAATTACCCATCACTTAACTAATTAATCACATTTAATCACTCTTAACCATTCATAACTAACCACAGATCCTACATCTCCACTATCCCACCATCCTCTCATCCAAGATTTCCATTTTGCAAACCCTAATAAATTGATAAATCCTCTTATGTCTCTTATGTAAGAGTGTCACTAAATGTGGAAATCCTTCCGTTTTGGGAAATTTTCTTACCTCACCCTCTTCCTTACAAGCACACTATCAAAATCTCATGCAAATCAGCTTAACCATCCATGTCCAATAAGAAAATCCATGCAACTAGGAGAGGTCTAAATTTTATTATGTTTATGCATTTGATTTATCTTCTTAGATTAATCTATAGGTGTAATTTTAGGTTTTGGATTACATTTTTCTTGGTGTTAATTCCTATTTTTAAATATTTAACTTTACATGCATAAATTTGGCACACCCAATGGGAGACCTCTTTGTCCCTTCTAACTTATCTTTTCCATTAATCTTGTAGGTTTTCATTAGTTTTTCTTATATTTTCCATCTTTCTACAAATCAACATATCCACCTTATGTGTTAGCATATCCATCATTGAGAGTAGTGTATTTGATTAGATGAGTAGAATCTTTAATTTATTTATCTATGCAGGTTGGCTTGCAAGGTTACTACCATTTACATTTTCTTTATGACATATTTGATTTTATGCTACCATATTTGATCATTTTTGTAGTGTGTCTATTTTTGATAGTTTGTTATAAAGTACTAACGTATCTTATATTTATATGATGTATTTGATTTTATGCTATCAGTATCGATCATTTATGTAGTGTATATATTTTTTGAGTTTTATTTGTAGGGTATTGGTGTATTTAATGTTTATGTGACATCATATTAAGATATTATAAATTAAAGGCGGTGAATGATGGGAGCGAGCTCTCGATTTTGAGTTTGCGAAGGAGTGGGAAAACGTTGTTGGCACTGGTTCTAGGGGATCTAGGTTATGATCCACCTAATGGAAGGAAATATTTGATTTTCACAGTAGAAATGGATAAGGAGGACATGCTTAGGGGGCCCGTAATCATGTGGGACAAGATGGTTTCTGGTAATAAATAAAAGCAGGTATCTACTTGTAACCTTCAACATATTTGTAAATAGAATGATGTCTCTTTGGATATTCTAGATCAAGTGGAAGAACGTGTTTGTTACTCCATGAATAATACCATCTTGGCCAAAATCCCGACAAGCAAACCCAATATTAATAAGTTTAGGAAATGGGATTTCTAGAAGTGGTTTCCAAAGGAGCCATCGACGTTGTTGCCTATACTAATTCCTTCTTTGTGGTTACCCTTTCCTTGGAAGAAGACTTTACTAATATCTTGGCTGGGGACCTTGGTTTATGGGTCATGCCATTTTGATGGTTCATAAATGGCAACTGAGTTTCAATCCATTCAAATCCACTATCAAGGAATACTTAGTTTGGTTCGGGCTTCTAGTTTTATCATTGGAGCAACGGGATATTGATATCATTAAGGGAATAGATAAAGCTATTGGATCATTGGTCATTATTGACCACATTACTAGTGCAATGTCACATTTTATTTTTGCTTGGTTCTATCAATGTGATACCAGGATATTGATCGTCATCATAACATCAATCTAAACTCTAAATTGGGTAAGCATGTCCAAAATATTGATTATGAGATAGCACCCTTCATGTGATTATTATGCTTCAAAGTAGGTCATAACTCTAAAACATGTGAAAAATCTAAAGAAGAGGCATCTTATAAAGTGCAACTCAAAAAGAAAGTAAAAATTAACACGGATCATGTTGTGAGTGGACCCTCTAAATTGGTTACCACATGTAAGAATATTAATAAACCACTTAAAGTTAATGAACCTGTCCAGGAATAGATGGATCCTACAATGAAGGAAGTTGCAGTGAGTGACAGTCAAGTAGAGGACATCAAAAGGGAAGTTATTCCAAAATTAAAAAAAAAAAGAATGAGGTGGAAGAGGTTAATTTACGAGGTTGACACCATTATAGGATCCATAATGCCTAATTCTATGGATGCTATCTTTTTCCCAAAGATATGAAGAATTAGTCTTGGAGATCATTAACAAATTTAATTTGTTGGTTCCCCACCTTGAAGATATTCCTAAAGTGGAGGAGGAGTTACAAAGTTAAATAAAAAATAAAGGTTGGAGATTACATCCCCTGTTAAAACCATTTCTCAAATTGGTGATAATCATACGAAGATGATATATCTAGAAACTATTCAAATTAAGTACTAAGGAAGGGAGTATGAAGCACGAAAGTTTGGAACTCCCCAATGTTCAGGTGGGGGCTAAGAAAAGTCTGAAAATATCACCAAAAGGAAATCCACTCCTAGAACAAGAGAGGCTATATCTAAGGTAGATGTGGGAGAAACAAAGACTCTCTAGGTAAGCCACCGTAAAAGAAAAGCGTGAAAGAGCCTCCAGGAAGGAGGTCATGGAAGGGCGGTAAAGGTCAATGACAAGAAGATCAAAACCAAAATCTAATAAATGATTTTTTTTCTTGGAATATAAGTGGTCTCAAAAACCCCAAAAATCATAGGATTCTTTCTAATTTTTAGAAAAACCAAAAAACCGAGACATTATGAGTCCAAAATGAATATCACTAGGATGGAAAATTTTCAAATTATTTTCGGAAGAGGCCGGGCTTCCATGGTCAATCTTTAGTGGAGGATTCTGGTGGTTTTCTCTATATGTGGGATGTGAATGTGTTGAAATGGTTCCCTTTATATAACAACCAACATCATATATCCATTTTCTTCATCATTTTTAGTTCCAATAAACAATTTATTTTTTCTAATGTCTATACTCCCAATTTAACCATCAGTAGATGTTTGCTTTGGGAGGAAATGATAGGATTCAGAAATATGTTTAAGGAGTTAAATTGGATTATCGGTGGGGAATTCAATAATCCCCTAATCCCCTTTGAAAAAAGGTGGAATTATTTCCTACACAAAGAGTATGGAATACTCAGCCAACTTCATTAACTAGAATGAGATGTTAGATCTGGACTCAATAGACCTAAATAAACCTAGTCAAATAGATGCAGTGGAGATGATATTATCCAAATTAGACTTGACGAGTTCTTGGTAAATTATCAATGGATACAAGAGCAACAATATTCTCTATCTTCTCTAGCTCGCATAGGTTCAGATCATAACTTGATCATTATCAACTTTGGTGAAATGAGGAAAACTAAAGGTATACCCTTTAGGTTTGAAAATATGTGGACCACTCATCTAGATCTTGAAAAAATGATCAAGGATTGGTGGAACATAGAAACCAGAGGTAATAACATGTTCCAAGTGATGGAAAAATTAAAAAACATTAAATCCAAAATCAAAAAATGGAACAAAGACACTTTTGGAAATATTTTCTTGCAAAAGAGTAAAATATCTGAGGAACTTCATGAGATGGAAGAAATAATGGAAGAAAGATCATGGAGTAATGAATACAAAGAAAAGGAAAAACTTATTTTATCATAATTACACACAATCCTTTATAAAGAAGAACTTTCTTTGGAAGTTAAATTCTAGAATTAACTCACTTAAGGAGGGTCACATAAATACAAAGTTCTTTCATTTATCAACTACTATCAAGGAAAACAAATGGAGTATTCAAGAAATAATGAAACAAGATGGTGAAATGGCTACAAAAGATGTTGATATTTCGAATACTATGATTTATTCTTCAAAATTTATTTTACTTGAGGTCAAATTCCCCTCATAGACTTGGTCATTGAGACCCTTAACCTTTTTTATACAACCATTAGTCCCGAGGAAAATAAATATCTTATATCCATTCCTTCTGAGGAGGAGATCAAGGCCATTATCTCTGAAATGGAAGGGGATAAAACCCCTAGGTCTGATGGCTTCCTAGTTTTTTTCTTCCAGCTTTATTGGGATATTGTGAAGAAATAAGTAGTTCTTGTTGTCCAAGAATTCTTTAGATCTGGTAGCTTGCTCAAGCAAGTTAATCACACCTTCATAGCCTTCATACTAAAAAAAATGGGTGCCAAAGATCTAGGAGATTTTAGACCCATACTTTTATGTAATAATTTGTATAAAATCATATCAAAATCTTGGATTTTGGAATGAGGGAGGTTCTCGAGCAATTTTATCTTCCCCAATCAAGGTGATTTCATACCGAGAAGAAATATTCTTGATAGAATCATATCTATCCATGAAACTATTAACTCAGTGGAGAAATATAATAGAGATGCTATGGTTGTTAAGTTAGACATGAAAAAGGCCTATGATTGGGTCTCATGGAATTTTATGATTCTCGTTCTACACAAACTGGGCTTTCACTCGTACTTTATCAATTTGATCCAAGAATGTACATCCTCTCCTAGTTTTTCAGTCATCATAAATGGAAAACCCTATAGATTCTTCAAGGTGGAGAGAGGTCTAAGATAAGGGGACCCACTCTCCCCTTTTATTTATATCATTGTGGTGGAGTCCCTGAGTAAATTGTGCTCAAAATTTAAAAATGAAGGAATATTATAATGAATTAAGATTGCTAATGGTGTGGCCAATTAGTGCCTTCAATAATTTTTTACAAAACATCACTTCTTAGCCGTGGTTATTCATGAGGCTCGTTCATTCAATAACATTACTTAACAATATGAAGAATTTTAAGGAAAACATGTGAACTTTTGTAAGATTTTTTTTTCATTAATGTTAAGGGTGAACAATGATGATCAAGGTTAGCCAATATCTTGGAATACAACATTAAATCTCTCTTGGAAAACTACTTAGGTATGTCACTTTGTGGTATAAAAATGGAAAAGGTTGGTTGGAACAAAATCATTGATAGGTTGCACAAAAAACTAGCTTATTGCAAAGGATCCTTTCTTTCATAGGAGGGAAAGGCTCAACTTCTCCAAATTTATTTGAAGGGAGTTACGGTCTACATCATTTATATCTTCATTATCCCCATGAAATTCAAGAAATCCATGAAGAGTATTCAAATGAGATTTGTATGGTCTGGTTCTAAGGGAAGACTAGGATTTCATTGATAACTTAGGATAAGGTTAATAGAAGAGAAGATTGGGGAGGTCTAGGTATGAAAAACCTATAAATTATGAATTGTGCCTTAATTGCAAAAAAATAGATGGAGAATGCACAAAGAAAAAGGTACTTGGATTGACATTTTAAAAGCAAAATATTTACTGAGCGTTAGGGGCACTTTTGGTTTCTTCTCGATCTAAAGCTCCTAAAAGGATCAATTTTTTGGAACAACCTCATCCATGCAAGGAAGTTGTTGGTCAAGGAACGAAATGGATTCTAGGGAATGGAACAAAAATTAAAATTTTATATGATCCTTAGATTAAAAATATACCCCTCAAGATGGAAGAGTCATCTAAGTCAATTCTATAACCAATAATTAGGTGAGATGGTGTGTAATTATTGGAATGAGGAGAGAATTTGGTTTCAGATAATCCCCCTTTGAATTATATAGGTCCACTACATCCTTTTGAAGTTCTTAATCAGGAAGTAAAGGAATTCCACATACCACATAGATTGTGTTATGATGAATTAATCTAGCGTGGAATGGATTCTAGTAATTATGAGGTTAAATCAAGTTACGTTCTAAATTTTGAGCATATGGAATCTAATGGCTATTGGAAGAAAGTATGGAACAAAAACCTTATTCCTAAAATCAACTTATTCTTCTGGGAAGTGGTTCAATTTTTTTAATCAGGAAAAAGTTAGGAAGAAAGGTATGATACTTATAAATATATGCATCTTGTGTAAACAACAAGATGTAACTACCAATCATCATTTCCTAGAATGTGTTTTTACTTTTAGGTCTTCTCTATTGTTTTGTAATTTTTTAGGGTTCAACTAGTTCTTCCCGGAGATGTATCCCTTCTTGTAGAACAATAATTTTTGAATTTCCATCATGATCATTATCACCGAATCACAAAGACCCCTATATTATACAAGTGAATATAATTGAACTCATGGTGTGATTGGATAACATGGGTAATATCTCCAAGTTGTGGGACTTGCTACTTGAGATAGACCTCTAGAGAAAGCTGGTTCTTGCTCCTAAACTACCTGCCACAATCTACTCTAATGCAGGGAAACTAACTATTCTAATCTAACTTTCCAAGGGACCAAGGAGAGAGAATGCATAAAATGAAAGCCTACACTAAAGTGGTGATACACCAGAAAAGGAGGGTGTGAGAGTAGTCTTCAAATGTGTGAGATACAGAAGCAAAGTGCACACTAGAAGGGGTGATGACAGTTCTCCACAATCTAGCAAAATGCATTCACAAAAATATTTCAAACATACACAATGATAATGGATCCCTGTAAGAGCATAATAATAGACACAATATTCTTGTAATCAAGGTTGAAGGGGCAAGAAGAATGAAGAAAACACAGCAGGGGAAGATGCATCCACAAACTTATATTTTATTGCTTCCTGATACACACAGTTCAATCGGTTACAAGAAAAGGGCCTGGATCACCATGCAAGGAGTCCACAACAAGGGCCTACAACACATTATCTTCACAAAGAAATTTTGGTAGAGCTTTGCTACAAAAACTACCTCCCTTTACAATGAGCCCAACACTCCAATTTATAGAAAAAAGAGAAGAGAAAGAGAAGGGAAAATGGAAATCCCGAAATCTGTCCTTCAACCACTTGTAAGAGGAATTAAATGGAGTAAAATGATTATATATTACTTGCAAAAGGCTCCCCATACTGTCCCAGGTGCTGCAGTAGAGAAAGAATGATGACCATGCCTCTTAATTGCACTCCCAACCACCAAATAAAACACTGTTATGAACCCAGCCACGTTTTCTAAAAATATCAATCAATACCTCATAAAATCTAGAATTTCTTGATTTTTGTGCATTGGGCTTGGAGCCATGATTCCAATGGTACCAATTTTGTGTGATTTCATTGAGAAATGCAAAAGTTATGGCCTTCTGAGTGCGGACAGCTATTTTGGGTCTGCAGGCATTTTCTGTCATTTGATGGGAATGAGCATTAACTGACTGGAGCCGAATATGTTTCTTTTATTTAAATATATCTACCCTTGTTAAAAATAATAAATCCAGTTTTTGTGGTGTAGAGGACGTCGTGCGTTCTCGTTCCAGAAAGTCCAATTTTGTGAAAATCGGAGCTCGGAGTCAAAAGTTATGGCCGTTTGAAGTTTCACGGGTCAAACGTTGACTTTTCTTCTTTGTTGCAGCTATTTCAGAAAATCGGCGATTCGTGTCCCTCACGTACTTCTGTCCCGGCTGTCCCGGATGAATTCTCCTGCATCGGCCAATTCGGGCTTCCTTGTCCCTTTTACGGCCTTTTCGCCTTTTCGCGTCCCGCGCGTCCCTTGCGTACTTTTGTCCCGGCTATCCCGGACGAAAATCTCCGAACTGCCCAAAATGGACCATCTTGCGGCAAAATCGGCCGATTCGCGTCCCACGTGTACTTTTGTCCCGGCTGTCCCAAAACTACGTGAAACAAAAACTTGATGATTTTCCCTGCTCTCGGTCGTTTGGCTTTTTCGCGTCCCGACGTCCCAACTGTCCCGCGGACCGCCTGGGACAAAAATGTCTGACTTAGCTGATTTTCTTTGTTTTTCGGCCCCAAGCTTGGTACGACGAACCTCAGTATGACCCGAACTGGTACGACCCGAACCCTTCAGACCCGAAATGCTTTAAAACAGTCCTGCAACCTTATTTTTGCATTTTTTCCATTTTTTTCAACTCGTTGGGATTTCTTCTTGGATGGGAGAGTTAGAGAGAAGCCGAGGGCCCCCAAAAACATGATTTCAGGCCTTGAATCAATCTACTTGCTCGAGACTGAATAATTTGATGCATGTTATCAAAATTACCTTGAGGGGTGAATTTTGGATAACAATGACCTAACAAAATAGGTTTGGAGATGTGATCTCCCCCATATTATTTGGGGAATTTGGGTGGAGAGAACAACGAATTTTCCATAATCAATCTTCATGTTTTAAAAACGTTTCTAAGAAAGTTGGTCGAAACTTAGAGAAAAATCACAAATCTTCAAAATCAATTCCTCTAAGCTATGTCCTAATTTTGAAAGATCCATTTTGAATGGCCTGAATCTTAGTCCCACTAAAGGGGATAATAACAAAGATAAGGGAGAAATAAAAAAACACCAAGTGGGGATGTTCAACAAAGGGTAGTTTTAAACTAATATTTGATGGATCTGCTAAAAATTTAGAGGGGATATCTGGGGAGGTGGTTTAATTCGGGATCATTTAGGGGTGTGTATTTAGGCCTATGTAGGTCCTTTGGGAAATCATTATAATAATTATGCTGAAACAATGGCTATGTTATAGGGCATCCAACAATGTATTACAATGAACATCAAGTCCCAATTCATAGAGGGTGATTATTTATACATGGTTAATGCTCTTAAGAACCAAGGGTTATCAGTTGGAAACTTAATAACATCATCATGGAGGCTAGGCACTTGTTAATCTCATTTTAGGAAGTGGAGATTAATCATGTTTATAGGGATTGTAATAAACATGTGGATGGACTTTACTAATCATGAAAATGATATGTTGGAAAATATGACATGACAGGGTGATCTAATACCATGGACTAATATATTTAAACTGGTTAATGATGAAAATACAACACAGGTTTTCGTATGATGGCCTTCAAGATTCACATGATCGGCCTTGTGCGAAAGTCAATTATCTCTCGGGGATGTACTCAATCATTCCATTTTGTGCTTGGTTTTTTTATTTTGGATCTACATGAACACTCTACCTTGTCTCAATATTTTGCAAAGCCACGGGTTAAGGATGGGAGGAGAAAAAGTATGAATAGATCCAACTACCTATCTCCATGTAAAGAGGGATGATAATATATGGATGCTTCTGTGAATGCGGGTTTTATTGAACTATATCAAACACCTTTAAGGTAACGACCCTAAACTTGCTATTGAATTTGGTAATGCTTGGGAGGGGGTGTCTTAATTTTAGGGGTATGGAAATTACATCCTGACAAAGGACTCGATTGCCAAGGTTGGGAGCTTATCCATGGAAGGTCTCAAAATTTTCAAGGATAAGACTAGACACAGGCATGAAATTTCCACTTTTTTTGTGTCGGATGAAAGAATATTAATGTATGATGATGGTATTGTAAGAAGTTTCCTCCCTGATCGATGGCTAGATGTTTGCATGGTGGTAATGAAGTACCTTACCCTTGAAGGAAAATTTAGGAAAATATTTTCTTATCACCTCTTTATCCTCAATTACCTACGAAGAAATCAAGCCATGAGCTTACCCTACTTTCTCCTAAGATCCATTACCTCCTATGTCACCGATTTCCAAAATGAGAAAGTTGACATTCCATCATATCGGGGTTTGATATTGTTAATGTAACAAAAGGGTAAACATTTGATAACTTCCCATCCCTTGGTTCACAAAGAGGTGGACTCCAACAATGAAACCGTGATCGAGAGAATAAAAAGTTTCAAAAAATATGGTTTGTAACATAATCAATATGGCATTATTGTGAATGTCCTATGCAATATGAAGTAGGGTGATACAGATATTGGGGGGAAAATGTTAGTAAGGAGAGGGACATAAATTGGATTGACTGGGAGGCCAGGGTATTGAGGATTGAATATATTACGATACCATCCTCTTGGTCAATAAAAATTTGGTTCAATAGGTAAAGGAGTCTCACAATAAAAGTAAGGTGCACAATAAAAGGATTGGCAGTTGTGTGTATAAATTTTCATGTAGGAACAAAGAATTTCCATCTTATAGGACCAAATTACAAAGAATTATTTTGAGGAGGGTAGGGGTAAAATGAATTTGGTTATGAGCATATCGATTTAAAAAGAAACTATGGGAACCGATGGAAAATATCCCATTGAGAATACCCCCAAAATTTATTATTTATTGGAAGGACAAAATTGTTAGAAGTGTGGACAGAGGCCCAAGTACGAGAACCAAAATTAGAACTTCCTTGAAAATTGAAATGGTGGCGACCCTTTAGCTGCCCTTTTATCAAGGACCTTTGCTGGTTTTTAATTTTCATGGCCATGGATTTTACTTTGGATCTACTATAAAAAAATTTATATAAATATGTAGACCTAGTTGGGGTCATGCCCTATTGTGTAGTGTCCTTCTGTCAAGTTTTTTTACTCGACACCCTATTTTGATTTATGGTGTGATCTCTTACGCCTAGATTCTTTTTTGTACAAGGTTTTTGGTCCCTTCAAAAACAAATATTTTTTACCTTATCTAATTTTTTTGTGTGACATCTCTTATTTTATAGTGGCATATATGATTATATTAGTAGCATAACAATTTTATGACCATTATTTATAAGTAATGACTTTTGCATTTTTTTTTCGTATGTCTTATATAGTAGCACATTTGACTATTGTAGTGACATTTTTATTCAATGAATTATATTACACATATTATCATTTGTTATCATTTGTATCACTAAATTATAGTTTTGTTTACTATTTTTACATTTTTCTAACCTATTTGTTGCTTCCAATCACATGTTAAAGCATTAAATTAATCAAACTACTAGTAATTATGAGAAATGAATTTTTATCTAGTAATTTATTACATTTGATTTTTGTTCATTTGCTTTGTGTATTTTTCATACCTCATCTTCAGCGTTAATGCTCTTCTCTCATGCCATAGGGTGACCTTGATAATTAGAGATAATTAAGAGGCTTCTTTTTGGCTAGGGATCTATACAAATTCCTTGGAGGAGATGTCATTGTTGTCAAAAATGAGTTTAATGTTACCTAAATCTTGTGAAGTGAGGTGGTTTCCACCAATCTCTAGGTCTTAAAAACATTCCTTGTATCATGAATTTGGGCCTCATGTACTACTACAAGGTATATCATGGACTCCCTTAGCACCTTATTTATCCTAGCATAAAACCTTTTAGCCTCAATCATGTAATAGTGTTAGGAACATAACATTCCCTAAGATACCCACCCCATACCCTCGAGTTATATTTATGGGGTAGTATGAAATTGTAAATATAATCCGACTAGCATATGTTGTGATTGTGTTTTGTTTTATTTTTTCATTTGTGCCATACATGTAATCAAACGAAACAAAAATTAAACATACTATGGTAACTATCACACAATATAGATTCAAAAATTCTAAAACCAATCCTTTTATCTATCATGGAACCCTTGATACATCATATGATGATGTTAGGATTGTTTACCAAAGTGAGAACAACAATTCCCATGAGTTTTTAAAACTAATCACACTTTGAAATTGACCAATTACCTAGATCATAACAATCCTCCAAATAAAACGCAACCAAACACATGAACCACTAGAAAATATTCTTGAAATAGCCAATAAGAACATATGCCCTAAAATTACCTATGTTAAAACCAATTGTGATAAAAAAAAATGGTTGAATAGATCCAACATACTCTTTTTGGTAATGAATAGAACATAAAATATCAAATTCAACTATTGGTCCAATTAGCCTCCTAAATTAGTACTTAAAAATCACAAGTTTCATAACACACCCAAAAATTGATAATCGAGATCCTTGATCCAATCAAATAAAATTTCATTCTACCACCAACATCACCAATTCATGAGCCATAATTTTCTAAAGAATGGAAATATATGAAAGACACACTACACTAAATATAGGAAGGTAATCATGGTTAAAACAATAAACATATATTTGACCAATTGTATCCCTATCCTTTTGACTGAAAAAATGTTGTGTATCCTTTTCCTCCTTACTTTGAATTCCAAAATTCTAAAAATAAAAAGTAAAAGGTGACTCCTGGGAACACATAAAATACTTATCTATGTCATGTCAATAAGCTACTTATAGTGACAACTATCTAATTAGAATATTCCCTCAAAACTTAGGCAGAAAGAATTAGAATTATTTTTAACACCTTCCAAAAGGAATTATGACCACCTTTGTTGATCTATCAAAGAATTTTGTAAGAAAATTATCCTTGAACATGGACACTAAAATCACAATTTTTGAATTTTTGAACATAATAATGCAATATTACCTTTGTTTTATATAATGGTAGAGAGTCCTAATAAGTCGCTTCCCTTTCTAAATTTTGAAAAATCAATTGATTAAAATTTTCATGCCTAACCTCAATCAACATATCGTATTTCACCTCCAAATGCATTACATTGATACATCTGAGGAAGTTATAGAGAAGGGAACCTAAATTGAGAAAAACTATCCTCTTAAAGGGGAAAAAATCTTTTAAAAAGACAACATGAAAATAAGAAACTAGTAAAATCTAAATTTTCAATAGAAACATTTTTTTGTAAATGACAGAGTTATTGACTCCAAGTATATCCAAGAAGTCTAAAATATACCTCATTTGACTATTCCTTAGGGTAAAATAGATAGGAAATGAAATGAATATAATACACAATCATAGGTGAACCATTTAATGTTTTATTCCATCAACTAAAAAATCCAACATGATTATTTTTCCATAAAAACCCATTTGAAAAAGTAAACCCAAACCTACACCGGTACAAAGGTCAAGCATAATGTGATTAACATCACATCAAATTCCACTCAACAAATCAATTTATGAATTTTAAATACTATATTCAATTTCTCATTAACCATGGTGTTGGGAAACCCCGTAATTTGGAAGAGAATACACTCAATAATAATTCAAATCAACATATTATTGATCCACACAATGCTTACATATATAGAGCGAATATCTCATTTAATCAAGGAGATCTTACTTATTACACATCTCAACAATATATCCCTAAATCTCTCACATTCCATAATAATCTAACCAAACCCCTATTCTAATGTGATTGTTATGTGAGTCATTGAGTAACAATCACTTACATTATTTGTGCTCCACTTATTATTATCCTACACATAAATACACTCTCACAATATTATAATATTAAGTTGTTTCTCAAAAGCCTAATATTAACTTACATAACACTATATTATAACACACACACAAATGCACCCATGTTAGGAATAATTCCTAACACATGGGGATATTAAAATTGAATGAAAATAATCCCTAAATCACAAAACCAAAAGCTTTAATATACAAAGATTCATTTCCCAAACACGAGAAAAGTAATAAAAATAGGAATGAAGTCAAAAATTGCAAGTTAACAATGCCAACCTTATCAACATGAAATCTTCACCATATTATAACTCCGTCATTATCTTTATCCATCCAATAAAAAACCATGCTATGAATATCAAAATCAAAATTCGAGATTAAACTTTCAAAACTAGGGGAAAAAATCATTGTCCCACAACCTCTTCTATCCACTTTTGAGATTCAGTAAAATGTCCATGAATAGATTGAGAATACTCCTACAAAAAATATCCATCTTGGATATTCTCAAAACACTAACTATCCAAAAGGACATCCTTTAAAAAATCCTCAACGAGTCAAGTTTCCCTAACAACATTGATTCCTTATAGTTTCAAGCCTCAGTCATATATATATATTTATATATATATACACCCAAACAAAAATTAGTTTCAATGAATGTGACATTCCTAAAAAACCATCTCATAACCGTCCATTGTAAATTTATGTTATCATTAACTACTACAATATAAAATTATTACTTATAGACAATGGGTCGGGATTAAACATCTACACCTTTAAGCTCAATAAACACTTGAGCCTTCTATACACAACATTGGATCTAAAAATAATCACCATTAAAATACACAACAATTATGAGAGAAATTCTAAGTGAACTATCACTCTTCATCTTTAATTGGGGCCTGTCACCCACAAAAACTATTTTCATTTCATTAATATTGACCTCCCTTATAATAGCCTCCTCGATAGACCATAGATACACACCATACAAGCCATCACATCTACCTACCATCAATACATAAAGTTCCCATTTTAAGGACAAAATCTCAAAATCCCTAGAGATACAAACCCTTCCAATACTAAAAATGTTATAAGGACAATACCATAAAGCCTATTTCTTCCCAAAATCCAAATTACTCCCGGATCATAATATAAGAACTCTTCATCTCTTATCCATCTTGACAACCTTTCACATTCACCCACCAAGCCTCCATCTAAATCCAAATTTAATATCATTGATAAAGGTTATGGAGAGTATAATATTCATAATGGTTTCTAAATTTATAAACTTCCCCCTCACCTAAAATCCATGGCGAGACATAACACTCTCTAGAAAAAAGTAATAATTTTACATATTTTGATCCTTTATAAAATGAGGCTTTCTTGTAAATGAAAACATCGGTTGATCCTCTAGATCCTCATTTTATGATGATAATTTCACTTCCTATTTTATATCTCCAAAATATCCTATAGAAAACAATATGTTTAAAATCATGAATTACCAAGATGAGGAATTCACATCAATGAACAAGGTATTCATGAACCCATTCTAGTTCACTTAAATGTAAATTGCTATAGAAAAGGATTGAATCCTCTCAACGATGTCGGTGAAACCAATTCAATTAGTGAGGAAGTCACATTTGACGTAAAAGCGAGGTCTCATTATAGCCTTTATGAGGATCTTTCAACCATAAACCCTTTCTATGATAAAATTATCTTAAACATCCATCTAAACCTACAATATCCTTACCTCATTGACCGAGACCAACAAGATCTCACGTCGATCAATTTATTTCAAAATAAGGAAGTTATTACATAATTTCCAAGATTATGAGATGATATCCTAGAAGGGGATCATAATAAAGGATTTAAAATCAACCTAGAGGCATCATCTTACTTTGGGAAGAGGTCAAGTTCCATAGTAAAAAATCAAATAAAACAACAACAAAAAGATAAAATTCCAAGTCCCATAGTGAAAACCTCTTTGAGGAACTATCGAATAATAAAAATTAAAAAGAAAAAGAAAAATGAAAAGTACATTAGTGAAAACCTTCACGAGGCACCAATAAATGAGTAGCTCAACCTTCTATCCACTCTTACACTCGCTACAATACAGATCTAAATTCATTTTTGAAAAAACTATTGACATAAACATTAGTACGGAGGAAAACATAAGATTATTAATCTTGGGGCCACTCTTAATCCTAATGAACAAAAAAATTGTCACCCTAATAAGGTACTTATCCTATGTGTTCGCCTAGTCCTAAGCGGACATGCAAGGCATTAATCCTCTTTAGTAGTCCATCATTGGGTCATCCATGAAGTAATGAAACTAGTGGAACAAAAACTAAAAAGAATGCATCCAAAATATCCCTTCTCATCAAAGTGAGACTTCAAAAAATCAAGGATGTGGGGTTGATATGACCGATTGACTACTCAAAGTGGATATCCAACATTGTTTTATATTTTAAATAAACCAAGAGGTATCAATGTGTATGCAGACTTCTAGAATATAAACAAAGCATGTCTAAAAGATGATCTCCCTTTACTTAATATTGACATGATTTTTGACTCTACAATAGAGAAAAAATGTTATCATTTATGGACCATTTTTATACATATAATTAGATCAATATTTCAACCAAATATGAACATACAACCAAATTACTACACCTTGGGGAACTTATATTACCAGTGTCATGTCATTTGGATAAAAGAAAATAGGTACCACTTATAAAAATATATTATAATTATATTCTATGACATTCTCCATGACATTCTAGAGGACTATGTGGATGATATATTGGGAGAGTAAAAAATTAGAACAAAAATACAACAATATTAAGATGAATCTTAATAGAGTTAAGGGAATACAAGGTCTATCTAAATCCTAAAAAGTTTTTCTTCGTTGTCACATTAGGAAAACTATTGGAATTAATCATATCAAAAAGAGGTATTGAATTTGATCCTTCAAAAGAAATAGAATTCATAGAGATTCCTCCTCTTTAAAATCTTAAACAAATTTAAATTCTCTAAGGGAATATTCAAGGAATCTAAAGGTTCATACTGAACTTGTAGATATGTGTCATCTATTCATGCACCTAATAAAAAGACATTGTTTTCATTGCCCCTCAAATGTCAATAAAAATTTAATCATCTCAAGAAATATATATCAAAACTACCTATTTTCATTCCACCTACTTTGAGAGAACCTCTCTTACTCTACATATCAGCAACCCAATTTACTTTTGGACCCCTCTTGTCTCAACATGATAAACAAGGAAGAGAGCACACAATTTATTACCTTAGTCACACATTGATGACATATGGGCTTAACTACACCCAAATAAAGAGGGAATGTTTATTTTTGGCTTCAATTTCTAAAATATAATATGTTACTTTATCAATAACAAAATAAAACTCATCACCAAATTTCACCCTCTCAAATAATTTTTATCCAAACCATCTCTTATAATAAGAATGATAATTTGGATTGTATTATTGAGTGAGTTTGATATTGAATATATGAATCAAAAATATGTCAAGGGATAGGTTATCACAATCCATCTGGTAAAATCACCTCTATATGACACACAACCTTTAAAATCATATTTTATCGATGACTCGGTCATGATAGTTGGAGACCCTTTTGCATAGAAACCATATTTTGATGGTTCCTTCACCACTCATGGATTAGGGTAAATACCATCCTTATTGTTTAAACCCTAATTAAATTTATGTTATATAAATAAAAAAATAGGATGTAATGGTTTGTAAAAGGGAATTTTATGATTGAATTAATTTACAATTAACCATTCATAGCTAGAATAATGCATTAATAATTGCAAAAATTGATAAAATGATAAGTAATATCTCAAATACACAAGAGGAAAAGAATAATTATTTGTAAAAGTAATAATATAGAGGATATGGGTGTACAAACATGTGGAAAAGGTGTATAAAAGACTGATAATGATTCACTGCAAGTTTTGGAACTAAAAACTAAGTAATGACATGGTTGGATAACTATTATATAGTCAACATTAGAACTCCATAGTCTTGACTTGATTATATATGGTCTTGGAAATTTTGGCAAGTAAGGGAATGAAACTTCACGTCTTCTTTGATTACCTAAAAATTACCTTTATTGTGTTTTTTTATCTTGACCACACAATCTCTATATGTCTCATAATAACTTGTAGAAAAAGTAACATCCCTAGAAACCTACAGAGCCCTTCATCAAAGCATTAACAAACCAAAAAGAGAAAACATGTGTGTGTGTGTGGTTATGTTGAACTACCATTGACATTCAAACCCACATGCTGAATTAATCCAAGTTTTGCACCGCATGTCCTCATGTGTAATCAAGGCTCATGTAGTAATCTTAGATCCTTATGAAGTGTTCATGTGTTTACACCCTAATTAAATTCTAGGTGTTTTAGCGATGTATAATAGTAAAAAATTATTTAAGTTTTTTATACATGGGACTATAATGATTAATTAGCTTATAAAATTAACCATCCACAATAATAATAATTTATTAAAACTTGCAATGATTGATAAAATGATAAGTACTAGCTCAAATACACAAGATGAGGAAAAAAACTAGTTATACAAGTCAAAATAGGAAGGATCTGGGTGTGAAAAATAGTGAAATAAGAGACTGGAAATGCTTTGATGCAAGTTTAGGATCTAAAAATTGATTAAGGGAAGGACCATACAACTACTATATGGTCCATAATGAAACTTGTATGATCTTTACCTAGATCTGTACAATCTTGGATAATTTTGGATGTAAAACTTTTTGTCTTCTTCATTTTCCTAGAGGTGACCTTCATAGTATGTTTTTGTAGTCAATTTTACTCCCATTATAAGAGGAAGGAGTCCCATGTGTGCGGCCTATCACCCAACGAGTTGAGTGCTCACTCGAGGCACACGCGGGTGTCAAGTCTCTCTTTGATGTGAGTTTTTAGTGGGAAGCATTCATCAATGATTAGTATAGGAGTATTCAGGAAAGAATTTTAGACATACAAAGATTACAGGGGCTCAGAAGGCCTTCAAAACCTTGTAGTTTCTTCAGACTGTGTGTTTAAAAGACTCCATAACACATAATATAATAGAAAAAAAGCTACAACCATTCATTCATAGTATGAAAAGAAGGATAACTCCTATGAATGAAATGTACATGAAACCCACTTATTATTCATATATAATCATAATAAGTAACCCCATTATATTCATTGGTTCATTAAAAGAGCCATCGATGGAAGACTGTAGTCATGCACATCACTAGGCTTGTATAACTATGCAAAAATAGAAAAGAAATTACAATGCTGAGCTCAATACATTAGAGCCCTACTCGCAGTAATCCTGCACAGAGCTCTACCCATGTTATCTCTCTCTGTGTGTATCTCTCATATCTTCTCCTCTTAGGTCTCTATCTATATCTCCACACACCTTTCTTGGTCCACAGCACTTGTATTTATCACCTTCCCATGGCCAACTCACCTTGCCATGCCCTCAGATCCGTCGCCAAGTGTTGAATGTGGTCCTTCAACGAGCATGTTTCCTCAGGCCTAAGCTCTCCACTCCATCTCATGATGGTCTTCTAGAAGATTCCTTTGTTGGCATGCTCTTTCCTGGGCCACCTATTTCAGTGGCATCTTATCTACACGCAAATGATCACGCTTTTCACATGTTCTACCTTTGTTGCTTGAATTGGCTAAGTCCTGAACCTCCTTTCATGTGTCGCGCGCTATATGCTTCCTTGAGCCTTTTCTCTTGCGCACTTTTTCCTTGCACACCATCCTATAACTGGGGTCCCGCATACCCACGTGCCTTCATACTTAGTCAATATTTCAAGATCCCAACATCACCCCACACTATGCTTGTTCTCCACCCTCGAAACATTCTACTCGACCAAGGTACAAGTTGGTTCAAATGGAATCAAGATGTAGATAAATATTACAAAGATGAATAAGGAATGAAAGAATAGGGGAAAGAATGAAGAATGGGGGAACACTAAACCAAAAGGTTGGGGAAGTCCTTCCGCAAGACTCCTCCAACTTATTCCATGTATCGACCTCACTTTGTGCCTTCTGACAGAGGTCACCAACCAGGAGGTTTACCTCATCAAAACTTAGGCCAGCTCCCTAGGCACCCAAAGTGTCCACAATTTGTTCCATATCTTTACCCAGGTTTGTGAGCTTGTCCATTCTCTTGGTAATTTGAGGATATAGTTCCTTTAGTCATGTCTTGGTTGAGCCCCTTAGTGCCTCAATCTCCTCGGATATTCTTTCTACTTTCGTTAGGACTCCATCTTGTTGTGCCCTATTTCCTTTATTCTTCTCTTGGAACTCTTTTAGCTCTTCTTTGAGTGTGGAGACCAAGGAGCTTGCCACCTTATCTCAATCCACGCATGTGTCATATGCGACCTTAGTAGATTGGGAAGCAACCTTAACATCCGTGAGCACCTTGCTATACTCGGCAAATAGTGCTACCACTTTCAACCGGTCCTCCTCCTCCGTGCACGCGCTACTTCCTCCATAGATTCCAATGCCAAGGGTCACCTTTCCATGGTGAGGAAACACGTTAAGTCTCCTAAGAATTCTAGCATTGATGCATACCTCTAGGGGATAGGCGTTAGATCTGGGTGTTTTAAGATGATGGCACTTTTTATCGAGTCTACTTTCTTATAGACCTCCTACACCTTTGCCTTTTCCTCCTTGAGCTCGCACCTTAGTTGTGCGTTGATTAATTCCTCCTCTTTTAAGTTTCTCGCTGCCTTAGCCAAATCTTCCTCCTTTTTGCCTTCCTCTAAAGCCCTTATGCTATCGTTCTACATGAATAGTATCACCTCCTTCACCGCACCGACCTTATTTAGAGCATTACATACTTGCTCATCTCGTGAGCTCTTGGGCATTTACTAAGGGTTTGTTTCCTTAGACTCGGCAAAGTGATAAGCACCTTCTAAGAGATCTCAAAGTCGACTTTGTCGACATGGGATTCAAATGCCCAAGAAAGCATCTTCTTATTCTTGGGGTACGTGCCCTCCTTCTTGAACGATCCCATGGCTATAAGTCTTTTGGTGGGTAACGTGATCTGGAATCGTGCACATAGCACCTTCCTTGAGTCATCCACATAGCCCATCATCTGCCTCTGTTCTACATCCAAAGGTCTTCTAATTGAGCGTGCACCTTTGGGGAAGCTAACTATCAAAGAGAGGCCTCCTAGGCTATCATGTCCCATTTCACCGCTCTCTTCCCTTCCTTCCTTTAGCACTATATTTGCACTCCGCTCTAATTCTTGGTCTATAAGGATCTCAAGCATCTTCTTTGCTTCTTGCTCTACCACTTCGGTTATCTGCTCCTTGGTAAAATATATGGCTCTCAGTCCTTCGGCATCCTTCTCTTCTGCCCTTGTATCTTTGGTGCCCTCACCTCCTTGTGCGCCTTTCTCGCCACGTGAATATGAACTCTTGCTTCTCTTCTCCACTCTCCTCCTCCGAGTCATAGACACTAACTACACAAGGTTCCAAAGGTTCCTTGTCTTTTTCTGGCTCTTTCTCCTCATCACCACCCTCTTCACTCTCATCCTCTCCTTCTCCCAGATATCTCTCCATGCTATTGGTCGCCTCCGAGTCAGCTTCTTCATCCACCTTCGCTTCTTCCCGAGAGGTTACTTCGTCGGATATTCTTCCTTCCTTCTCTTCTACCTCTTCTTAGACACTAGCTTCCTCATTCCCGGGGGTCTTTAGGTATGGAGATCTCATCCACTAAGTATGCAATGTTCTTGAATTTTGGCCTTATGCACACATATACATGTGTTGTGGATCCTCTAGAAATATCAAGTGTTATTGGTCTAGTCATATGGATCTCGTGTGACACATAATTTTCCACGTATACGTGCTTACCTCCCGATAGTTTAGTTTCTTCCTCATATCCTTGTGTTCCTGGTCCAATTTTCCTAGCTCCAACCTTAGATTTTTCGACTCTTTAAATCTATTCACTCCCACTTGGAAGTAATGGGTAGTGAACATGAAAGGGAGCTTGCACCAAGGGATCCATGATTCATCAACAATTTTGAACCTGCCCAAGCAAAAGTGTTGGTACATTGCGAACTCAACTTCTCCTTGTGTGGCTGCTGGGAGTTGTTCGGGGATCCTCCACTCCACCCCGAATGCATTTCTCAAGCACGTATACCATTTTTTGAGCCGCGCTTTGTGGGGAGCCATCATTGTATCACATGCATACTTTTCAAACCTCTTTGCGGGTGAAGGGTCTTCAGCTGGGTACTCCCACACAAACTTATCTGGTGCATCTGGCACTCCAACTTCTGCAAACACTATGGTGAGTAGGACATTGCCAAAGAGGATCCTGTCCCCTTCCTTTGTGCACTTTACAATTTCCTCAGCAATGTATGTGGACAAGTTGTAAATAGTCCCCTCTGTGATCTTCCTGCAGACATGCAGCCATGGCTTGTTGACTTGCGTCCACCTTTCTTGGCCATTCACTTTCATTACTATGTGCATGGCCATCTTCATAACTAGGTCCTTGATGTCTGAGATGTCATAATACCATGACCCTTTCTTGCAGGCATACTCTGTGATGGTCTCCTGAATAGCTTCCTTGTCACTAAGGTCATCTTCCAGGCTATCTCCTTCGTAAATGAGGCATGTAAACTATGTAATCAATTGGGGAGTTACGCGCATCTTACGCCTAGCAAAGTGGAAGTAGTCCTTGTTCACCTAAGGCATCAATTATTGGTACAAGTGATCTGTTTCCCAAAATAAGGCAACTCGTAGAGTTGTAGAATAACCCTACCTTTTCCAACTTGACCTTCACTTCATTATTGTAGATATGCAACCCTTCGGTGTTCACTTGTTGGTAGGGCATACCAGTTCTAATGTCATTTATTTTTCTATAGTGCTAGTACAAAGATTATAGTCACCGACTGGTATGTTCCTCAAATGGGATTCCCATTCCTTTCCCATCATCACTGTGTCAGGGTACTGTATTTCTACATACCATTCTTCATTTGTTTCCACCTTGGGTTTTGGTTGTTTAGCCTTTTCTTTTCCCTTCCCTTTCTTCTCGTGCCATAGTCGAGGTAATTGTATTACTCCAGTCATCTCCTTGTTACTCTACTTTCCTTCTCCTAACCTTCGATCATAGATCCGTGATATAAATCCCCTAAACCCATGCCCTAGTTTGCCAAACCCTAACTTTGATAAATTCTTCACAAAACGTCTTTACACTTCATTCCAAGCCTGTTTAATTCCTTCCTCCTGGTTCACAATCTCAAACTATCTCTTTACTTGTTTGATCACACAAAGACTTCTCTCGGATTGAATATGAAAACGCCCTAGCTTATATCTTTCACTTATATATCCAAATATTCATTTTCGCAAAGTAAAATGAGAGTGCCCCAACCCTCTATTTATAGTTTTTCCTTTTTCTGGTCATTAAATGCTACTTTACCTACCCCATACTTTATTCATTTAATGCATATTTTTCAAACAAAACCCATCTTTAGCACCTTTACTCATGCGCCCTTCCTACGCAAAAACTCCTCTAACCTTCTAGCGTGCAACCAAACCAACCTGACAAGAGACTCTTATGCGTGCTCAACCCATGCCGAAGGTACTTCTTCTGTCCAGATTCTTACTTTTTCCTACCTCGTGTTGCTTTAAATGTGCTTCATTTTCCTTTATACGTGGGATCTATGAGTAGCTTTACCCTGGCACCAACCATTCTATATTTTCTCTTTATCTCTCTTTTAACCGGGCTACTCAACAAGGCTCTTCAACAACCCTTCCCTATCAAAAGTACTAGCTCATGATCCCCACTCGTAGTAATACCGTAATCTAGTGCCTCTTTTAACTATACTCCTAATATGAGGTACCAATCATTGGTTCATCATCCAAGTGGTTTGTTGGAGGATTGATCACCCCTTTTAGAAGGGCCTTGTCTCATAAGAATTTCACGGACACTGTGAAGCATTGGAGGCTACCTTACGTGCGCAAGAAGCCGGTAGTATTGATCTTTGGTGTTACCTCGTTCTTGGAGGCTTAGATTACTACTATGGCTAAACAGTTGGAAAAGTTATCTGCGAACTCGGTCCATGAGACTCGCGGTGGTTTAACTTGGAAACCACTACAAATATATGTAGTCAATTTATAACCTAATTGGCCATATGTGTTGTAAATTTATAACTAATTTATAACCTAATTGGTCATGAATACACAATAGATGTAGTCAATTTTAGATTACCCAATTAACGGTATCATGAACTATATCCTTTAATGATTGAAATAGAAAATAAATTCAAGCAAGTTAAAAGAGGCACCAAATTAACCATATTTATTCCTACATCACAGATTTTGGTCAAGGTATGACTTAGAATTTTGTTGAATTCTTCCGCCATTCCATTTTCTTGAGGTTGATAAGGCATAGTCTTATGATGAGCCACCATGAACTCGGATAGTAGGATCCTCACGGTCTCATTTAAAAATGTGTACCCCTATCACTAGTTAAACTTAAAGGGCATCCATACCTCGTGATAATGTTCTCCCATAGGAACCTTTTCATCATTGTTGTTGTGTAATCTTTAGTTGGGGCTGCTTCCACCCACCTTATGAGATAATGCATGCAAGTGATGACATAACGTGACCTAGTCCTATGTGTTGCGGTGTAATAAGCCTATCTTTTAATGTATCAAATGCCCTCTATTGCGTCTTTCCCTAATGAAAGGTACTTTTGTGTCTAAGAAGCTCCTCTAAAGGCGTGGCAATCTTGGCATACCCCTTAATGAATTTTCTGTAATATCCCATATGCCTAAGGAATCTACGTCTTGTGCTCTCGCTAGTAGGTTCCCTTAATCCCACAATAACCGCATCCTTAGTGGGATCTACCAAGAAGCCCTTCTTACATATGATATTCCCTAATAAATTCCTAAAGGGTAAACAAACACACACTTCTTAATGTTGAGGGATATCCTCAACTACCTACACATTTCAAACATTAATCTCAAGTTGTCATAATGGTCCTTAACTAGACCATATATTGTCCAATCATCCAAGTAAACCTGAAGAAACTTATGAATGAAGTCCTGGAATGCTTGCACCACTATGTGTGAAAAGACAACAGGTGCATTTTTCAACCCAAAGGGCATGACCATATATGCAAAACTTCCCCACTCGATGGTGAAAGTTGTCTTCTCTTGGTCTTCCTTTGCAATCGGACTTGGTGGTATCCTGAAAAATCCATCCATAAAGGAATAGATTTCATGCATAGTGACTCCTTCCGAGAATCTCTTCAAGGTGAAGGGGGTTGGAAATGGATCAATGACAAAAACTGCATTCAATTCCCTATAATCCACACAATTCTAATCCGCCCATCCTTCTTGATGCTGATTACCATCGGACTTATCCATTTTTATTCTTTTCTTTGCCTCAATGATCCTGGAAGCTATCATCTTATCTATCTCCTCCTTAACCTTCACACGTAAGTTGGGATTCATCCCGTAGGGCATTTTTCTAACCGAGCACACACCTTCCTTTAGTTTTATCCTCATCTCCCCAAGGAGATGGTGGATGCCTTTCAACTCAAGGTACCCACGTAGAAATAAATCCATGAATTCACACAATATATCAATGATATTTGATACTTCCTTATACATCCAATAGTCCCCAATAATAGCTTCCTTAGGTTCTTCTCCTGAACCGATGTTAACCTTATTTTTCTTTAAAGGCTCATGATAGGCACGTACGTGAGCATCTGCACCGCCCACCACTTCGCACATCCCCACATAATGGCTAACATTTAAACTCTCCAACTCCTCTCCATCAATCACATATACTAACTTTCCCTTTTCCTTTTCCAAACACACACGCTCAAGCTGGGATTCTTCTGTTTCTTCAATCTCTTCGAAGCGCGCCTCCAATCCTGGTTCACCTAGTAATTCCAATAGCCTATCTTCCATTTTGGCACTATCCCCCATTGTAAGGCACTTGATACCTTGCAAGGCCTTATCAACTGATGGTTTGGTACTCCGATACTCAAAGGCTTGAATAAGATCAGCCACAAGCTCTTGCCAATTCCTTGTTTGGTGGTGTGTCTCCGAATGAATGTACCATGCAAACACACAACCCTGCAGTGTAGAATACAACTTATGTACCTAGAGGGATGGTGGAAAGGCTTCCACGCCTTCTCTCTAGACCTGTTCACACTCCTAGATATGGAAAGAGGTAGGCTCCTTCCCATGGTACTCCTTGATGATGGTGGGTATATTACTTCTAGAAAATCTGACAGAGAGAGCAATTCTTACCTCGCGCCATTCTAAAAGGCTCTCCTGATGCATGTCCCACCAACGAGCCGCAGGTGTCCGGCAAGACGTAACTCAAAGATCTCCTTCATTCCTTTTCATTTTTCCACTGAGCTTCTATGTCCTGTAGAAAGATCTCAGGGAAGGCTCCTCCAGAGTACTTAGGCAATTCTTTCCCCCAAGGTGTCGAATTGTGCATGCCTTGTTACCTTAGTCACCGATACTCTCAACTATCATCCCATTAATTCATAAGTCTAATGCACCCAATTATCACATTCTAGGCTAGTGGTATCACTCACTGACCGAGCATCCTCAAACTGGATAACCCTGTTAATAGGGTGTACCATCTCAGGATCTCTGATTAAGTGCACATAACTTTTGTCCAAAACCTCTTCTCCCAACGGTTCAATGTAGGGTGCTAACTTCCCATCAACTAGGGGTATAATGACCCACTCCTCTTTGTTCTCAAAACTAATGTACCCTTTGTTGAACCGGAGGTCTGCATTGTTCTTGTAACACCAAGGGTGCCCAAGTAGTGTTGGGAAATTTTCTACCTCGGCGAGAGCGAGGACTTCAAGTCCTTAGTAAAATTGGCTCCTTGGATAGTAATAGATGCATCTTTCAAGACACCAATGGGAATTGCCTTAGTCTTGTTTTCCATATACAAAAATTTGAAGATGGCTATAATACAAATCTCCCCATCTGATGCCATGCATCCAAAGTCAAAACATTAACCTCCGCGCTAGTGTCAATGAGTATATTGCTAAGGAGCCATCCATCCACAACTACATTCAATGTAATCTCCTTGTCATAGTTGAGGCTATGAGGGGAAGGTTTGCGTGCAAGACCTACCTCTCGCGCTCTTCTCTAATGTGTGGTACCTTCTCTCTTAACAAGGATCTGAGCAAAGGAATGATGTTCTCCTACCTTAGCATTTTACACACCTCCTTGACCTCATCTAGGTCATATTTTTGTGCCTCGATCCTCCTTCCTTGTTCCTCCCTCCTAGATTTCTCCTTTAGACACTAGATATCCCCTTGCAAGCTTTGAATAACATCCATGGTATCCTGATATATCTCCTTCTGGTGTGCGGGGTTTGGGTACTTTCCATGAATGACCTCTTCTCTTGAAATGAGGTTCTTCTGTTTTGGTATCTCTCTTACGTGTGTGGCTTCTACCCTTGTTACCAAAATAGGCTCTAAACCTTCATCCCATGTTACCCGAGGCATCCATTGTATGTCTTCCTTCTTGATGCTGACCATCACAATGCCTTTGTCCTTCTGGTGCTGCTAATTCATATGCTCATATAACTTTGAGCACTCCTCATACTTATGCTTCTTTCTACACCAAGAGCACTGCAACAAGTCTGAGCACTCATGCTTGTAATGTTCTGTAGATCCATAGTTGAAACATGTCCCTCACAGGAACTCACTCCTTCCTCTGCGGTTACCTCGTCCACATGAAATCCTCCTTGAAAACCTTTTCCTCATGCACCTCCATCTATGTGCTCCTCATAATAGTGATCATCATTCTTAGAACTACTGACAATGCTGGTTTAACACACCCTATGATCAATGGCCTCATGTATCTTTACGATCATGCATTATAACAAGGGACATCTATCATGGTCATCATGGTCCCCATGACAGATTTCACAATCTAATGTTACAAAGACGTACCACCCTCCAGGGAAATTATCCTTAACGTGCCCCTCTATCTCACAATCTGTGCACCACAAACCACTGCGAGTCTTATGGACTGAGTTTGCAGATAGCTTTTCCAATTGTTTAGCCATAGCAGCAATCGAGCATCCAAGAACGAGCTAATGCCGATGCTCAGATACTACCAATGGCTTCGGCGCGTAAGGCAGCCTCCAATGCTTCACGTGGGTCTCAGAAAGTCTTATGAGATAGGGCCCTTCTAAAAGGGGTGACCAATCCTCCAACACACCACTCGGATAATGAACCAATGGTTGGTGCCTCATATTTAGTTTACATAGGAACTATATTGTAATTAACCAAATAGCTAGGATGATTGGCCCTTCTAATGATTACTTTTAAGGGAGACTCGGTCTTCCTCAGTAACTAGGTTTTGTTTGAAATTAACCATTCACAATAATAATAATTTATTAAACTTGCAATGATTGATAAAATGATAAGTACTAGCTCAAATACACAAGATGAGGAAAAAAACTAGTTATAAAAGTCAAAATAGGAAGGATCTGGATGTGAAAAATAGTGAAATAAGAGACTGGAAATGCTTTGATGTAAGTTCGGGATCTAAAATTGATTAGGGGAAGGACTATACAACTACTATATGGTCCATAATGAAATCCGTATGATCTTTACCTAGATCTCGTACAATCTTGGATAATTTTGGGTGTAAAACTTTTTATCTGCTTCATTTTCCTAGAGATGACCTACGTAGTATGTTTCTCTTTCTCACACAACTTCATGATGACCTATAATCACCTACAACAAAGTGGAAACCATATAAAACTATAAAAACCTCCATCAAATCATCAATAAAATAAAAGGATAAAACATGTGTGTTGTGATGATAAACTACCCTCAAAGATCAAACTCCTAGTTGTTAAACCAATCTAAGTGATACACTACATGCACTCATTACAAGATCATCTCTCATGTAGGTATCATAGGTTTTTGTGTAATTTTGAGTACCAACTAACAAACCCTTAGGGTTCCCTCTTGTCTTATGACACCAAGATAATGAGATTAACTATATAGTATATAATTTAACCAAGATGGTAGTAGTATTCTTTAGCTACATGACATAACTAGTTATTCCTTGTCCCTAATTAGAGTACTTAAAACATAGATTAGGACAACTCTAATTTATGTGCATTTCATTTTGGTAGATTTAGTTAGCCCTTGAGTGATTTTAGAATGATATTTCCAATCGAGGTTTTAAGAGTGTTAGGCAAGTTTTAAAGTGACATTGAATTGATTATACAAACTTCGTACGTGAAGTATTTTGATAAGGCTGATCCTAGGAAGTTAAAATGACCTAATAAATATATTCAAATGGAAAACATCATCATAGAACTTAAAAGGGAAAGATTGTACAAGTCAGCCAAGACTAGACCCCACAACCTAACCCATTTATATGGTCTTTGACAAAGAAGAGGAAAATTTAAGTCATGAAAGAACTAGAGAGATGAACTAATTGGATTCCAAATTTAAGGATTTGTATTAGCAGGAGAATATCCAAAATGGACATTGAAAAGGACAAGTTATAAAATTTTAGTATCTATATTTGTCCCCTTAAGTGTTGTAAATCCTAGAAACGAGAGGGGGGGTGAATCAGTGTTTGTAAAAACATTTAAACCAATTTACAGCTTCTTCAACCATTCAAAATGAAAAAAAATTAACCATGAAGAAGTATGAACATTCAACCATGAGAGAGATAAACAAGCACACACACATGAACACCAATTTTAATGTGGAAACCTTTAAAGGTAGAAAAACCCAACGAAACCATAGAAGTATATTTAAAAATTTTCCTTTTACGCTTAAAATGATTTCGAGTGTTGAGCATCAACTCAACTTGAGGCTATAACCCCAAAATTTGGTCAAGTTGTTATTAGACCTTCTATAAGCATCAATTTTCTTGGAAGCTACAACTCCCAAAAATTCAATCAAGATTCTACCTATTTCTTATATAATCTAAAACTAACAAGGAAGAATCAACTCCCTACATCAGCTACAAACATTATTGCATAAAGGTTATCTCATATACACCATCTTGCATACTCCTTCACACTCAAAACTAATCTTCATACATTATTTTCTCTCTATTGCAATGAAAACTCTACCTTCATAATTTGATGCTTATATCATCAATACCAGCATTCTAAAAATTTCCTTTGAACTTAATATTTTAAGATAAATTTTCAACTTCAGCTATATAGTTCGAATAGAGAAGTAATTTAATCAAATAAAACAAATCAATTAGCAATCATTATCATTTCAGACATGTTAGTTATATGATCGACTTTATTTAAGTTGTCATAAATCTTCCAATACCTATCTTCTAGCTACTATGGCTTGTGCCAAGTGTTATATTCATGCATTAATGTTACAAAGGTTCCAAAATTCTATAAAAACTCTTGATTAGCTTAGTAACTTGCCACTTTTTCTCTACAACTCTATTAGAGCTCATGAACATCACAATGTTAAGGTTTCTAAAACCATTATTCAATTTTGGAGTAGCTACAAAAATTTTAGGTCTTATCAAGCCTTGAAAAATTAATGGAGGAAAAATTCATATTTTTACTTCATCATCACATGCTTGAGATTCATCATATCAATAGATAATATCAACATTCCATCCTTTTTCTCAGCTAGACATTCACTGTCATGGAGGTCTCAAAACTAGTTGCATCATCTTTTAATTTTCATTAAATGCAGGAACAAACAAGACTTATAATCACTTGGAGAAGGTGATATAGGACCTATAATTCACTCTCAATCCTTCACTTACATGAATTATTTGGATAACTTCACTCTTCCACTTCCATTTTTCAGACTGCTTTCATAGGTCTTGTGCTACCAGAATTAGGTCTTAAAGAATGAAATTGGTCATACATCAAACCACCTCATAA